>OY757944.1:650000-862500 GCA_963585895.1 Sepioteuthis lessoniana
GAACTCGTGCAACCAAGTTGTTTCTGCTCATCCTGTTATGAAATGATATCTGATATACATTATACAGCCTGTTATATACAAGAAAGGTACTTATTTTGAAACTGAGTCATACTTATAGTTTTGGTTACAGTCACAATATCGTAACCAAACAATAATAAATAATTGTTAATAATATCCAATTTGATTGTATAATGTTCTTCGAGAAATTATAAAATCCTTGTAAATATTTGGGATTTATTTCATATTAGGGATTTATTTCATATTAGGGATTTATTTCTCTTGTATTCTTATTATTGAATTTCTTGTTTTAGTTTTGTTTTGTTTTTGTTTTTTCGTTTTTTATCTTGACTACATTTCATGTTGTTGCCTAGCGGGTAGAGTGTTCGCCAATGGTCTGGGAGACCTGGGTTCAATCCCAGGTCGCGTCATACCAAAGACTTTTAAAATGGTACTAGATACCTCCTTCCTTAACACTCAGCAATACAAGGTACGTATCAAGGGTAAAGTGGAGCAATCCAGGGAAAGGAGTAGCGTCCTCCCATACACCTCAGTGTAGTAGCTATTGAAAAGGGAGCCTTCTAGTCACCCTCGACAACAGTCACCAACTTTACGAACTTTATAATACATCGACACAGATATTATTACGTATTATTTGTTGCCAAACTCTATTGGATTGAAAATCTGTAACCAAAACTAAAATACGTCTTAAGCACAAATAAAATCAAATATATATATATATATATATATATATATATATATATATATATATATATATATATATATATAAGGTTGTTCTGATTTTTGGACAGCACCATAGTCATATTCATTCAGCAACATATTCATATTTTCAATTTTACTTGAAACCATTTAACTGTGTGCAAATAAATAATAGGATAGCAATACTTATAATCATTTATTAAAAGAGTTCTAGTTCGTTTAAAAATTATTACCAACAAACTATTCGTTTACAAATCAGATGTATTCAATATATGTGCCCGTGGTGTAATGGTTATCGTCGTAGGAAATGGACACGGCAACACGAGTTCAAATCCTGGACGAGACTGATTACATTTCACATAGCACTAATACTCTTGGGAAAAGTATGAATCCAATTATTCTCCCTCCAGCTATGGGTAAATAGTAGGGCAGACTGGGTTCTTCGGCCTTGGTGAGGCAACTAGTCTAGGAGAAGGAAAACTCTGAATTCAAACCTGTTAAACTCCGCCTAAAAATTGACGTTGTGTCATATCCTGCCCGAGCGGAGGGGTTGGTAAATATGGATATATTCAATATATGCGTATGAAATAGGATTTGGCATTAAATAACCTACAAGGGTTGACATGTTGTAAAACAGCCAACCAACCAACCAATCAATGAAAAATTCTCTTTGAAATTAATCATTCGTTTGCCCCCAGTTAAATGGTTTCAAATATTGCTATCTTACAACAATGATTCTATTTAATAGCAATCATTCGTTTGCTCACTGTTAAATAGTTTAAAATTAGTTATTCTATTTATCAAGCATTTCTATGTGGTATCAGTAATTTTCCCACAGCTGTCTGGTTCCAAATAACTAATAATAATAATCCTTAAAAAATAAGTGAAGAGTTTTTATTCGACCCATAGATAGGACCATAACAGGTACTACACTCCGGGTCAAAGTGGACCTGGGAATAATGACAATGAAGAGGTATACCACATTCCCCAAAGCATTAAGACAGGAGCTTCACCATCAGATTAAGTTTAGTGTTATACAACTAATTACCCAAAGCTGAAGTAGAAAAGTTGGTAGGGAAGTCCAATAAAAAAAAAAAAAACGACAATGAAAAATAAAAGAGGAGAACTAACAACAAAACGAAAATTCGTCTCCGAGGTTAACCTAAAAAACAGACTCCTTATCCCCATTACTCTTCATCAGAGCAATAATACCACTAAATTAAATTTTATTTTAAGCGATACGGCTTAATTTTCTAGTCAATTAACGCACTTAAAATTGCCATTTTCTTAAATGACTTTAACTTTTCCCAAGTGACTAAAGCCATTTCTTAATTACGTTCCTCAACGATGTGCTGTAGATTTTGTAGTGGAAAACTTTTTTTTTTAACTTGGGGCGAAAAGTAAAAACTCTTTGAAATACAAGAAAACCACAGGAGCAAACCTGTTCCTATAAATGTTCCTATAAATACGTATCTGTTAAAGAAAAAAGGTTCATTTTTCTGTCTCAAGTACTGAAAAAAAGAAATTGCTCAAAAAAATTATCCTCTGATTTAGAAGTCTGACCCTCGAGTAGGAGTCTTCGTGACTCAGTTGTTAGCGTAGTGGACTCTAATTTCATCGGAAGCGAGTTTGAACGCTATTACATTCAGTTTAGGAATAATTCTCTTGGAAGGAAAAGGTATGAGTCCTTTTATACCCTCAACTATAGGTTAAATAGTACCACTAGTGTTCTTCTACAACGAAGACTTTGGCATTAAATAACCTACAAAAGTTGATATGCCGTTAAACAAAGAAACCCTTTACAAGAATCACCCTGAGGATGAGGCTTAGAATACGCGAATTGTATCCCTCTCAGCAAAGAGGTAAGACCCCACCCAAAAGTAGACTCACTCTGTGAGTGGGGCTTAGAATACGCTGACAGTATCCCCCAGTAGAGGGGTTTGTCCCACACGCCAAAATAAAAATGGGTGCCCTGAATGTGACACTAAACTGCATCTTATGATCAGTCCCCGATCTGAGGAGTGTGGAATACCCCTTCATTGCCATTACTCCCAGATCCACCCTGAACCGGAGGGATAATACCTATTAGGCTCAAATCTATGGCTCAAATCGGTCTGTTTTCAAATTATTCGTATTTGATAGGACCGTGTGCAAAAAAAACCTCTAAAGAAACAACAACACAAAAAATAAAGATTAAAATGAACAATGAATGCAGGCATAAAATAATCCTAGACGGTTTAGGGTGAGGGTTAGGGTGAGGGTTTTAACCCTTAAAATCAATCAATCATTTTCAAGAAATATCCAACATTCAATAACTCGAAATAAAATAGTTGATATCTTGTAAACTGAATTAAACTTTGTTTATTCTGGCACAAATGTCGTTTACATGACTTACCGGGCTTTTGTGGTCACCCACATAAATACTGAACAGACTCATCGTTGCTTAAATTTTGTGATCTAGTGGGAACTGGTGCTTCCAGCCGGACTTTAATCATTGGATAAAAGATTTGATTGAAGATAATTCCATCTTTTAGCAAGCATGTTTACAATAAATTGTCATCTCCAAAGAACAAAACATTGTCTCAAGAATCTTTTGAGAGTTCAACGATATGGGAGGCGCGCTTAGAGTGACGGTTATCATTGTAGGAAATAAAATCGGTGACACGAGATCAAATACTGAACGAGGCTGCATTTCATTTCGCTACAGTATTATTAGATAAAAGCTTAAAAGCGTGACCGGGGTTCGAACTCGCTTACTATGATATAGCAATCCAGAACGTTAGCCCCTACACCACGGAGACTCCTCCTGCCTCGGTACGGAGGGGTTAGGTAAATACACATATGAACGAAACAATGCGCACACACATACACAACATTTTGCCAATTATTTGTGAATTGAATATAACGAATTCTCAATTTATATTTAGTCCAGTCGGCTATGGGCTGTAGAATACACTGATTGCATCTCTGTTGAGAAGTAAGACCCCCCCTATAACGAGTGTTTTGGATATAACACTTAAGCATTTCATTGCCATTACTCCCAGATCCACTCTGAGTGGTGATATTTGTTAGGGTTCCATTAATTGATCAAATAGATTTTGTTAAAAATTATTTGCATTTGATAGGAATTCTTGATGCTATATAATTGTAAATTATTTGTATTAAGAAAAGTAACTTGGAGTTATAATTGTTTTCTTGTACTCCAAGTCAGAGTGAACCAGGGAGTAATGACAATGAAAGGTTACACCAAACTCTGCAGAAACTTCACAGCTGGAGCCTCACCTTCAAATGGCATACTCAGAACACCTAATTTTTTAATTTTTTGTTTTGATTGTTTGTTTTTTTAGGGGCGGGGTTCTTATATTGTAACCGAAAAAAAAAATTATGTTAATACTTATCATGATTATATTTCATTATTTCTCTAAAAGTTCAATGTATTTTATTTGCTGTTCTAATTTGCAAAAAAAAAAAATTAGAGTGAGTCAAAAGTTTTGCAATATTTTGGTAGTTTGTGCTAATTTTCGTCGCGTATATTACATGACCGAAGCAATTCAAGCCGTGAGAGGTATTCTTTATGGTTGGTAGTATCGATGGAGTTAGTGCGCTGATACACTGTGCATTGTTTTACATCATTTGTGATTTGAAAGCCACACAAAGGAATTGACAGCAACGCAGTCTAAAAGTGCGAACTGGGTTATTATGTCGAAGAAAAAAACAATTGTTTTACAAAAGGTGAAGGCAACACTGAATCATAGTAAAATAACCAGACGGTTGCAGAAATCTCACTCGTATTGCAATGCAAAGGTCAGATAGACCTAAAACCATAGATTTCGCGGCTGTGCTCCAAGCCATTGAGATAAATCTGGCAAGTAGCACCAGGAAAGTATCAGATGAGCTCTGCCTCTCACAGTCCAGTGGGGTTCGTCACCTTTACAACCTCAGTGGCAAAAGCATCGAGAGCTACCAAATTGTGTCAACCGTTACCAAAATATTGCAAAACTTTTGGCTCATTCTAGTTGTTAAAGAATCAACATTTCTATTTTCTTGCTTCTTTCCTTTGCTTTCTCTTTTTTTCACCAATTTCTTCTTTCTTTTCTTTTTATATTTTCTTCTCGTCTCTTTTTTTTTCTCTCACATTTTTTAAATTTTCTCGACTCCTTTTTTTCTCCATTATTATTTCTTTTATTCATCCCTTTTTTCTGGGTTCGTTTTTGTTATCATCTGTATGCCTATTTATCTGACCACATATGTTCGAGTAATGAACGACTTGATGTAATGAACGATCCCTAAATTTTAGCCAGAAAAAGGTGTTTTTATCATATATCACGTGAAATAAACGATGATAAGTTGCAGCATGTTCGAAAATAGAATAAACGTATATGTAATGTAATAAACGATCCTTTGTTTTTGAAGTAAAAAATTCGTCTTAAAAAGTTCTTCATTACACAAGTATAGACAGTAATATTATTTTAATTTGTTCATTGATTGATTTTCCTTAATTAATGGTATCTACTCAAGAGATCCCAGATCTGATGACTTTAAAGTTACTTAATGGTGAGACCAAGAAACAAGATAAATCTCAGCGTGTTCAAAAACATATCTTGTGAAACAAATGGCTCCTTATTTCGGAAGTAAAAAAATTGGTCTTAAAAATTCCTTTATTACACGATACTTCTGTCAAATTCTCTTTCTTTTTACAATCGTTTCTTTCGCTTATCTTTTTTAACTCATTATTTCATCTAGTTGAATAATACTCAGTACCAACATAGAATTTGTTTGGGCAGTGAAAATTATTCACGTCTATAGCATTGCTCACTCTCGCCATAATGTAGGCTGTCTGCTAGATTGACGCACTTGGTGAAACGATTTATCGTCGAAGCAATTGGAAACGGCAACTGGAGTTCAAATCTTGGATAAATAGTCGGGCAGACTGAGCTCTTTAACCTTGGTGTGGCAACCGATCTAGGAGAAAGAAAATTCTGAATGCAAACCAAAGATTTCAAACTCCTTTAAGAGTTCCTCCTCCTCCTCTCCTCCTCCTCCCCTTCCTCCTCCTTCTCCTCGTTGTCGTCGTCGTCGTGGAAATTGGATACTCATGTGCAGGAATCTTTATACATACCAAGAGATCACGTTTGCATGCGCTCATTCTGTACTGTATTCTTCAAATTTATAAGAGTTCGAGTCATCAAAGTTTCTTTTGAATGTTCTTGTTTGTATTTTAGATACGTTCGTGCGTGACACACACACACACACACACACACACACACACACACACACACACACACACACACACACAAACACACAATGAGGAATTAAAAGGAAGAGAGACTCAGTGAACATGTAAAGAAATGTGTGTGTGTGTGTATGTGTGTGTGTGTGAGAGTGAGAGAGAGAGAGAGAGAGAGAGAGAGAGAGAGACTCCGCATGTACGTAAAACGTGTTTTAAAAAAGAAGAAAAGAGAGTGTGTGTGTCTGAGTAAGAGAGAGAGAGAGAGAGAGAGAGAGAGAGAGAGTCCCGCGTGTACGTAAAGTAGTGATTTAAAAGAAAGCGATATAATGAAAAGGAAAGAGAGACTCCATGTGTACATAAAGAAGTGATAGAAAGGGAGACAGAGAAAAAGAGAGAGAGAGAGAGAGAGAGAGAAAAACTCCGAGTGTACGCTAGGAAGTGATAGAAAGAGTGAGAAAGAGAGGGTATGAGAGAAATTATGCGCATAAGTAAGAAATGATTGAAAGGGAGAGAGAGAGGGGGAGAGAGAAAGAGAAAGAGAAAAAGAGAGACTCCACATGTAGCTAAGGAAGTGATGGAAAGGAAGACAGAGAGAGAGAGAGAGAGAGAGAGAGAGAGAGAGTGAGTGACTTCACGTGTAAGTAAGTGACAGAAAGGGAGTAAAAGAGAGTATGTATGCGCGAGAGAGAGAGAGAGAGAGTGAGATATAGAGAGAAATTCTACGTGTACCTAAGGGAGTGATAGAAAGGGGGAAGAAAGAAAGAGAAAGAGTGTGAGAGAGATAGAGAGAGAGAGGCTCCGCGCGCGCGCGCGTGTGTGTGTGTAAGAAAGCGAAATATGAATCCGATAGTCCGTCAATGTTGTTTTATGGAACATCACGCGAGATAGAAACCGAGATAAGATAACATTTTAACAATTTTGAAGGCACATTTTTGCGTATCCGTTTTGTATGTTTTTAATAAACATTTATTTCTTTAGCGAGAGAGAGAGAAAGAAAGAGAGAGAGAGAGAAAGAGAGAAAGAGAGAGAGAAAGAGAGAGAGAGAGAGAAAAGAAATAAATCATATGAAGTTGACGAGAAATTCTGTCTTACGCATCGAGTCTTTAAAGACATATTATACAGAAGCAAAAGTTTCTAATGTCATGTTTTAACAATATTTGAGAAATCTTAGAAGTGTCTTCAAACATTACTCATCTTTTTACTGTTCGGGCAAGTAATCAATAAAAAATATTTTGCGGAAAAATAATTGTTCTAATTTATGCATCTGTCTAAATTTTAAAAATGAGTATTCGAACTATTGTCTTCGTCTTTATTGTTATATTCACAACGTTTCGACTGATGTGTCCTTTGGTCTTGTTTAGGTGATTCATGTCAAACTCGGTATCCTACACGAAACTTCGAATCGAACTTTTTATTTAATTCACCGGAATGGGGGGGTTCTCATTCCGTTAATCATAACTAGGTACAAGTGTTAAACTATCGTAACTAATCCTTGTTGTTTTTACCTGAAGTCAGGATTGAACATGCAACCTCCACTAAGAAGTTCATTCTCTAGCCTTATCAGGAAGACATTCAAATACTACTGGATCATGTGAACTCAATCTGACCATCGAAAAAGAAAAATAAATTCTCCTTCCTGGATGTATTAATAACTCGCACAAAGAAAGGATTCAGGCCATCCACATATCGGAAGGCAATTTTCACCGGACAGTACATCAACTTCAGTTTCCATCATTCATGTAATGTAAAGAATTGTTCATTACCAACAACATCGAACAAAAGCCATTAATAGTGACAGCGATGCATATCAAGAAGAAATGAAAAGTTTTAAAAGACAACGTCCATCATAACAACAACCCAAAGAGCATAACATTGGCTCTAAGAAAACTGGATCGATCGACAGAGAACAATACCCCCAAAACTCACCACAGTCTATCAGTCCTATGTCAAAGGCTAAGCCAAAAAGATTCAGACCATATGATATCAGGACAATATTCAGGGATTGCACGACTCTTCGAAAATATATCTTCCGAGTCAAGCCCTCCAACAGAATCCAACCAGACAGAGAATTGCGTATATTCCATACCATGCAGCTGAGATAAAATATGCAAAGGCGAGACGTGTTGTTCACTAAAAGTGAGGTTAGAGGAACATCGAAAAGCAGTAATACGAGGTTTGGTTTGGTTTGGTTTGGTTTCTTTGTTTAATGGCATATCAACTCTTTTTAGGTTATTTAATGCCAAAGCCATTCTCAGAGAAGAACAGTAGTGGTACTATTTAACCCGTAGCTGGGAGGATAAGGGGGTTCATACATTTCCCAAGGATATTTGCCCGAAAGTGAACGTAATAGCGCGACTGGAGTACGAACTCGCGTACTACGATTCCGCAACGTATGGGCTACGGTGATCTGTTTTGTAGGCAGAGTAGAGACATGAATACGATATGGAAACCAATAATCAAAAAGGCTTGATGAAAAAAAATTGCAATTTGAGCTAAGGTAAAAAAAAATCGTACATAATAGTAATAAGTTATTATTCATTGTATTGATAAAAATAAACATTTGATTTATAAGCAAGGATGGCTTTGGTATAAAATAACCTACAAAGGTTGATATGCCATTAAACAGAGAAACCAAACCAATGGGAGGGGTCCTCGTGGCGTAATCGTTAATGCGATGGACTGCGGAATCGTAGTAAGCGAGTTCGTATTCCAGTCGCGCTATTATGTTCACTTTCGGGCAAATACCCTGGGGAAAGGTACGAACCCCCTTATCCTCCCAGCTATGGGTTAAATAGTACCACTACTGTTCTTCTCGGAGAATAGCTTTGGCATTAAATAAACTACAACGGTTGATATGTCATTAAACAGAGAAACCAAACCAAAGCAAACTTTTGAAGAAAGACTGCACTTGGCGTTTGCTTTGGATAGGTGATGAGTAATAATAGCTGAGTTCAAAGGGGCTTTCCTCAGACAGCACCAGTCCTCTCATCTGAAAGTGGTAAGGGTTGGATTTATTTCATAGTGCCTGAGGCGCAACAAATGGCTCGGATCTTACATGGTGCTTCGCATTAAAAATCGACCTTGGGTCTATTTTAGTTTGGGAAAAACTAAAATGCTTGAAAAAAAAATTTTGATTAAATTTCCACAAACAATTTTTTGGATTTGTAGAAAAACTAGATTACAATGTTTACAAGCCTTAAGAACTTTTCAAAAGCAAGAAAAAACGGTTTCTCAATCGTCTTACAAAAAAGAAATCGGCAAGGTTAACGGTTGAATATTTTCTCAATGTGACAGGCACACAAAATGTATTTGGAAAGATGGTAACTAATAATGGATAAATGGGTTTAAGCTAAAACGAAAATTTTCGAAAGGATAGATTACTATATTTTGAATTAAACGGCATTTAATTTGAAATAAAGTTTGTGTTTCAAAGAAAAGTCTTCATTAATCCATGACTCACAACTCATCAGGTGAACTAGTATCGACTATATATATATATATGTGTGTGTGTGTGTGTGTGTGTGTGTGTGTGTGTGAAAATGTACAAATCTGAAACCACACAAGGTCTTCAGAGAATGATTTTATTTAAAGTTTGAATAACTGAGTAACATTAAACGTTTTTAAACCTTCATCAGGGAGTTTGAATTTTTCAATAAAATCATCCTCTAGCGACTTTCCGTTTTTTCATGTTTGTACATTTTTATACTGACGGATTTATTTACAGTTTTCCATATAAAGGTAGTTTTATTTCTGAGGTACCGTATTGGGAAAAAACAGACAGTAAAATACTTGACCATTTTTTAAATATTATCACAAACTTTAAAGAAACTTCAAAGGCTTCGACACACGTTTTAATCAGCGTAATAACAAAATGAGAGGTTAGTGGAGATTTTCTGGATTCTTATTGGATGGTGCATTTAGCATATTGATTATCGTCGTAAAAAATTGAATCAGTGTCCCAAGTTCAAATCCTGGACAAGGCAGGCTGGTGTTTGCGTTTCATTTAACGTTAATGACTTTTCTCAAGGAATGAATCCAGCTGTTCCCCACATCTATCAGCTATGAATAAATAGTGAGGGCAAACTGGATTCTTTCGCTTCAGTTAGGTAACCGATCTTGAAGAAGGAAAATTCTGTATTCAAAACAGTTATACTCCGCTTTAAAATTAGCCTTGTGTCATACACTTCGTGTGGTTGAGAGATTGAGTAAATAGATATATATATATATATATATATGTTCTTATTAAAGTATTTGAAATTAACATGACTGTCGGGTTTATATACTTGCTCCATAACCTAAAAGAGATTTTTCGCAATTTCAAGTAACCCCCATTCCTAGTTTGACCTTATAGTGTTCGTATAACAATAGCAAATTCTTTAACAATTGTTGTTTATAGAGTAAGTGGATTTGACACGGAAATTACGAGAATGTGGTGAATAATACATTTGAACAATTCTCTTTTTTTCTCAGTCTATTCATTTAAAATAGATTTTAAAAGTATATGAATGTAGTAGCTAATATGAATATCAGGTTTTTAAAATATAGAGTCATATTTGCCCTCCATCATTAATTTTGCCCAGTCAGCTGGGGCTGTAGAGTACACTGACTGCACCTCTGCAGAGGGGTAAGACCCCCCTAACGGTTGTCCTGGATATGACACTAAACAATCTGATGGTGAGGTTCCGGCAATGCTGGAGCTTTGGGGAATGCAGAGTACCCCTTCATTGCCATCGCTCCCAGGTCCACTCTGGCCCGGAGTGGTAGCACCTGATATGGATCCTATCTATGGGTTAAATAGAATTAACAGCACACTTATGCTAAAATGAATGGTTTGAGTAAAACTGAATAGTTTGAAATAGAAATGACTTTTACAATTAAACCGTACTTACATTTAAACTGCGTGCTTATGCTTAACTGAATTATTTGAAATAGAACTGTTTTTCGACATTAAAACTGTATTTACACTTAACTGAATTGTTATATATAACTGCTTGAATAGTTAGAAATGGAAATGTTTTGACCATTAAACTGTGTACTTATGCTAAACTGAATTGTTTTAAATAGAACAGATTATTTACATAAAGATGGATTTGGCGTTAAATAACCTACAAAGGTTGACATGCCATAAAACCCAACAAACCAACAAACCAAACCAACCATTATTAATTAGTGACAAAAGTAATCCGTAATGTAACCCGGTTTTTGACGTAAACCGAACATTATACTTTAAATTACCTTTATATTGGGTAGATTCCAAAACGTATACTTATGTACCGTATAGAATTGAGTAATGACTTCATGTAATGAACGACCCCTAATTTTTAGCAACAAAAATGTGTTTTTATCATATTTTGTGTAATGAACGACCCTTAACTCTTAAGTCCTGGCGGCAACACCCCACAAGGCACCAACTATACGGCCACCTGCCTTCCATCACGAAAACTATCCAAGTCAGACGAACCAGACATGCAGGACACTGCTGGAGAAGCCGGGACGAGCTCATAAGTGATGTACTCCTATGGACCCCCCGTTATGACCGGGGAAAAGCCGGACGACCAGCTCGAACATACATACAGCAGCTATGCGAGGATACGGGATGTAGCCCTGAAGACCTGATGAACGATAGGGAGAAGAGGCGAGAGAGGGTCAGGGATATCCGTGCTAGCGGCACGACATGATGATGATGATGCTAGCCTACAAAAATACAGGTAAATTATTTGTGGATAAATTTCGAATTTAATCATCGTTTTAAAGAGTTTAATAAAAAGAGTTGAAGGGTTAGGATTTGGGAAAACCAATATTATGGGGTCATTAATCTGATATGATGAATTTGTCTGTGATAAATTAACTATGTGATGAATTTATCCCGAATCAGTTTGATGTGCTTTCTTAAATAGCCACTTTCGATATTTTTTTCTTTTTTATGAAAAGCTGAGACAAAGACATTCCCAGGTCATTTGTCTAAAATATTTATGGTTATGTATTAAGCTTCTTCACTTAGTCGTGGTACACAAGCCTCAAGCTGTTTACAGTGCCTGTTGTTGCTTAAATGATCACTCATCTCGGTATTGAACAGGATCATCGCTGCTTAACTTCGACGATCTAGCGGGAACCGGTGCCTTCAGTGTGACTTCTCTGTATATATGTATTTTACCCAACCTCTCGAACAGGATATGACTCAAGGTCAATTTTTAAACTGAGGGTTGAATTCAGAGTTTTCCTTCTCCTAGATTGGTTGCCATACCAAGGTTAGAATATACAGTCTACCCTGCTATTTACCGATAGCTGGAAGGAGAATAGTTGGATTCATACGTTTCCCAAGGATATTAGCGCATTGTGAAATGCAAACAGGCTCGCCCAGGGTTTGAACTCTGGACGCCGTGTCCATTTCCTTCGACGCTAACCATTACACCACAAGCATCTACTTATCTGTGTTTGGGGTTGGTATTAAGTCAAAATAGTTGTTCTACTAAAGCGGGGCAAGATAGGTGTGTTGTTCATTAATGACGCTGTGAAAATTTGCTGGTTTTCGTAATCCATGACATTTAATAAATAATTTTCCTTCTTTACTTACAGTTGAGGTCATGGAATAACATTTATGAGAATAAATGGAATATTCTTACCAAAGAATTTTGAAATGATTAGCAATAAGTAGAAAAGAAAAGAATAACTCGCCGATGTAATCTTTTTGCTAATTGATTCGCATCAAAATAAACTTAATTCATTAGGAAAATGTTAAAGAAATTATTTCTTTTCATGTTATAAGTGCGTGTTTCCTGATTTCAAAATGTTAGGTGCCTTAGTTATCAGATACGAAAGTAGATACAACATTTAAATTTTTCTTATATATATATATATATATATATATATATATATATATATATATATATATATATATGTATGTATGTAAAACAAATTTCCGTTTTTGGTCCAAAGAGAGGAAGAAATATTTTAAAATGAATAGGTCCAGGAAGAGATTTAAATGTCTTATGATTTATCTATTTATTTCGTTCTTATATACGTGTATGTTTCCAGCTTGTTACTTTCGTGAGAGAATATATGTAGCATAAGCTCATGTGAATTGAGTACTCAATGAGACTTGAACTCACTCTTGTTTTGTATATATATATATATATATATATATATATATATATATATATAAATGAGGTGTTTTTTGAATTGTCAAAGCTTACTTTGTTTCTTGGCCTAACCTTGCGTTAACTTTGATCCAAAGTGTCTGCATAGAGCCTGAACTAACGTAAAAATTTTAGTATCAGCTGAGCTTTGTTTAGAACTTTCGAAAGGATGTCATGTGATATTGTTTATAAAAAAGAAAAAATACCTCGCAAGTGTACTTAATCAATTCATATATAATCATCATATTATAAATGCTATTGTGTATCAGTGGTGGAGGTTTTAGTATGTTTCGAATATATAAGTAAGCACGTTAGGCTACATCAAGGTCTTAACTACAGTGTTTGCTTACTCAATTGCTTTGATTGTATTGCAGTAATTTTGAAAGCATGAATAAGTGTTTGAATGCTTTCTCTTCATGTCATTGAATGTTGAAGATTTATTTTATGGACAAGCAAAGACAAAAATTATGGGTCGTTCATTACACTCAAAATATGATAAAACACCTTTTTGTGGCTAAAAATTAGGATCCATTCATTATTCAAGTGTATATGGTATATATTAGGTGTATAGGAACTCATCATCGTGGTGTAATGGTTATCGTCGAAGGAAATGGACGAGACTGATTGCATTTCACATAGCACTAATACCCTTGGGAAAGGTATGAATCCAATTATTCTCCCTCCAGCTATGGGTAAATAGTAGGACAGACTGGGTTCTTCAGCCTTGGTGAGGCAACTAGTCTAGGAGAAGGAAAACTCTGAATTCAAACCTGTTAAACTCCGCTTAAAAAAATTGACCTTGTGTCATATCCTGCCCGAGCGGAGGGGTTGGGTAAATAGGATCATCGTAATATTAACCTCTACATCTTCACAGATGACTCTAAGAACAACGATAAAACAACGTACGCAGCCATTATAATTAATAGAATTGCAAGAAAAGCTTTTCCAAAGGAAAGTTCTATCTTTACAGCTGAAGCTCAAGCAACAGATCAAACATTCATCTCAGAAAGCAGCCATGAAAGCTTATTTGTATTCTTAGATTCACTCTCTATTTTATTATCACTAAGAAATAAATAAAAAAAGAAACTAGAAGATCCCCTAATCATGAAACTCCTGGGTAGATTGAACTCCGTATTCAACACGAAAAGGATCCTTGTAAGCTGAATTCCAAACCATATTAGAGTAATGAGAAATAAAAGACTTGGCAGCCAAATCGACTTTGGATTTGGCATCTGACAAATTCAACGTTCCATAGACTGAAAATGAAACCTAAAATCAATAGATTCCTTCATACAAAATTGCCACGAGTGTGGAATAACAACATCCACAATGAACCCTTCTGAATCAAATCTACTTTAGGAGAATAAAAACCAGCATTTAGAAAATTCAGCAAGGAGCAAGTCACTAAAATATCCCAATTACACATGGGTTACACAATACTAACACACTCCTTTCTAATCAAACAAGAACGTCAAGTACAAATTGGGGGGGGGGACATGTCTAACAATCTGCAAGCTTAAACCCTTTCTAATAGAATGTAAATCTTTCGTTCTCATCAGAAAATGCTTTCTCAATACAAATAATATGAAGATCTATTTGAAAATATAAGTATAAATAATAGTGTGTCTTTTTTTAGAGAAATAAGATTATACCAAACACTGAAACTGCTCTATATCGCACCAAGTAACCCAACGATACGATCATGGATGATTGCTTACATATCTTTAAAACCTTTAACTGCAAAATAGTGTAAAAATAAACGTACAACGTACATTATTCCCTCACATCGAGATATGAAATATTGCCGCAGGCGATTAAAATCAATTAAACAACTATTAAAATAGATATTTTGTAAGAAATATTTTTCTTTTGTGATAACTTTTAAAATAAGGCATTTTGCTTGTCTTCTTCTTCTTCCTCTTCTTCTTCTAAATTCCATGAACGTTGTAATATTTAAGAATTCAAATCCTTGAGTGAGTCGAAAGTTTTGCCATATTTTGGTTGTATATGCTAGTTTTCGGTGCGTATATCACGTGACCGAAACAGTTCAAACCGTAATTGGTGCACTGTTAATTTGAAAGCCGCACTGACGAACGTGCAACGAAGTTTAATTTGGGATCTTGTGCTTTACGAGTTCCAACTGGACTATAACTCTGAGGGAACAAACAAACAAAAACATTTGTTGTTTGAAAGGTGAGGAGGGCACAGTTGATGGCAGTAAAATAACGAAAAGGTTGAACAATTTTTAGTCGAGTTGCAAGAACCTTAACAATCAAGCAATGTCTGATAGGCCTAAAAAGGTGGATGCCGAGGCCGTGCTCCAAACCATTGAAGGAGCACTCGGGAGAGATCAGGCTATCTTTGAATCTTACATTCGAACGTGGTTCGTCACCTCCACAACCCCAGCAAAATCATCCGAAGCTACCGAATTGTGCTCCATGTTACCAAAATATTGCAGAACTTTTGACTCACACTAGAAATACGTGACCTTCGTTTTTATCTTCAGTATTTACATTCTTTGTGCTTTTTAAATTTCATTTTCAATTGATTTTCACCAAAACTTGTAGAAAAATTACTAAATAGAAAATGATCGACAAAAATATTAAAGAAAAGTTGGAGAGAAATTTGCATTTGTAAAATTATCTTTTCACTGTTTATGATTTTCTTCTTTTTTTTCTTTTTTTTTTTTCTTTTTTTTTTTTAATTTGCCACTTCTGCAGTTTTTTCATTTATTTTAATGTAGGCAAAAGATATTTGTTTACACTTTTTAACAGGTCAGTTTAAGCTATATTTAAGCAATTTTAAAATCGGGTTGCAGACTGTTATGGTATTAAAAGAGAGAGAGAGAGAGAGAGAGAGAGAGAGAGAATATTTTATTTGTAGAAGTTAACGGAAAATTTTTTTTAGTCATTCAAATTTAAATAATGAAAGCTTTTTTCAGATTCTCACACACAAACTACATATATATATATATATATGTGTGTGTATGTGTGTATGTGTGTGTGTGTGTGTGTGTGTTAGAGAAAAATCTAAATGTATCCTAAGGTTTCGGTTTCTTTGTTAAATGGAATATCAACCTTTGTAGGTAATTTAATGCCAAAATCATCCTTCTAGAAGAACAGCAATGATGCTATTTAACCCATAGCTGGTAGGGTAAGGGGGTTCATGCCTTTCCCTAGAGTATTTGTCCAAAAGTGAACATAATAGCGCAACTAGATGTATCCTAAGATATTCAGATACAAAATATGCAAAATCAAGATATTAATAGGATATATTTGTTTATATATGAACAATATGCCACGTTTAATGTATCGCATTTTGTTTGTTAAACCATCTTTAGTACGATATTAATGAGTGATACTACGTCTAATTCAAAAATTATTTTCAAAAAATTATTTTCGAATGAGACATAACATCGCCTGGAAAATGGCTTTATAAAAAATAAAAAATGGAACGTAAACCATGACATATCATTTGTATGTAAACAAATATATGCTTTAAACATCTTGTTTTTCATGTCATATTTCTATATATATATATACACATACTTACACACGCATACACACATTCATACCTACACATACACACAGATATATACATATACACGTATTTACAAATATATCAAAATTAAGGAAACAAAAAGTCAATGACTTTTAGTTTCATGCGATTTGTATAAGCATCAGACTGAAATATTCCCATTCTTCCAGTCCAGACATCCAATCTGGTGAATATAAACAAGAAAGTTAGCTAAAGTAGTAAAATAAATACCTAATAATGACCGTTTTTGTTAAATGATGTTAAATTGAAAACAATCAAATTCTGGATTGAAAATACATAAACACACACACACACACACACACACACACACACACACACACACACACACACACACACGCACACATATGTAATGTAGTTGCTATATTGATAAATAAAGATTACTCAATGTTAGTTATAGAGCTTGTATATATATATATATATATATACGAGGGGCATACGATAAGTTTCCAAACTTTTTTCGTATGGGCACTTTTATTGATAGTACACATATGAAACTAGTCCCCTTCGAACTAATCTCCTCCGGATGCAATGCAATTGTTGTACCGTTCCAACAACTTCTCGAAGGCCCCATGGAAGTCCTCTTGTGTGACCGTGTCAATGACCTTCGTCACAGCCTCTTTCATCTCCTCAATTGTCTCATAACGACAGCCTCTGAGCTTAGGGAATAACCAAAAGTCACAGGGAGCAAGGTCTGGACTATAGGGAGGATGAAGACCTGTCTTGATGGCCAGGCCATCTTGGTCAAATAGTCTGTGACAAGGATAGAGTTGTGGACTGGTGCATTGTCCTCATGGAAATGTCACTGACCCGATTTCAAGTGTGCTGGCCTCTTCCCAAGGAATCTCTTCCTGAACTCCCTTAAAACCTCAACATAGTAACCCTAACCCTAACCCTTTGGCCAATCAACTCCGGTGTATTGACTTTCTTACTCCTCCCACACCTCTCATCATCCCTCACAGACTCCCTGCCTTCCTTGATTCTCTTATGCCACTCAAAAATTAATGCTCGATTCTTGTAAAATGGTCGAAAAGCAGTCTGAAGCATTCCATACGTTTCTGTGGCATTTTTTCTAAGTTCAAAACAGAATTTTATTGCATATCGTTCTTCTAACGTGTCAGATTGCATTTTTGAAATTCACCAGCTGTGACAATCAGGCTTTAGTAAGGTGTATTCCAATTCCTGCTGTAGCTGTTCTTTTGAACCTGAAATCATAAAAATTGGTCAGTCATTTCATAAGATGTATAGCAATAACATAGTGAATTTTCAAGAGTCTACGACAATTTTAAATGTCCATACGAAAAAAGGTCTGGAAACTTATCGTATGCATCTCGTATAAGTTAGGATAACGTAGATACAGTGTCAACGGCGCTTGGTGACTGTTTCTTGCCAAAGGCTCTGTGTCTACAGCTTCTTCCTCATGTATACACACAAGATAGATAGATAGATAGATAGGAACAGACTGAGATAGATAGATAGATAGATAGATAGATAGATTTGAACAGACTGAGATAGATAGATAGATAGATAGATAGATAGATAGATAGATAGATAGATAGATAGAAACAGACTGAGATAGATAGATAGATAGATAGATGGTGTGCAGAGATAAATTGAGAGAGTAAAATAGAAAAGGAGAGACTATATATTTTCTTATTTAAAAATCTGTCAGGATTTCAGGATTTTTTTTTTACATAGAAATAAGAGAGAGAGAGAGAGAGAGAGAGAGAGAGAGAGAGAGAGAGAGAGAGAGAGAGAGAGAGAGAGGATTGGTCGTTTACTGTTGGCTAATATTTGAATGTGTTTTTTTAGCTCTTCAAATTTAGATAAAGAAAACTTTCTTCCACATTTTCACGCACACACCACTTTCTTATATATGAACAGATCACACAACTGATTTCAACAGAAATATTCAAAAGCAAATGGAATACGAAAAAGAAAAAAAGAAACAAAGAAAAAACAATGTAAACAATCTACAAAACATTTGCATTCAGTATCGCCCAAAAATAAATACACCCATAACATTTTTTAAGTTTATTCTAAACCAAAGGTACCAGATTTTATTATTTTTAATGGAACATCAAACAACTAAAACGTAAATTATTAGGTATTATCTATAACCCAAAATCTAAATCAGTGAAACTTATTAAAATAGTGAAATGCAAATGTCATATATATATATATATATATATATATATATACATTGTTGGTGAAAGCCTCCAAGCATAAGAAAAGGTCTTCTTCTTCTTTTCCCACTGCATATATTCTATGAACTTTTATGAAATATTACTATCCTCTCGGACGTATCCCATACTGTTAGCTAGGCTTAGAATATGCAGTCTCTGTCCGCCTTACAGAGGTGGGTAAGACTTCTCCAAGAAAAGGGGGTGTCCTAGATATGCCACTAAATCATGATGAGGCTCCAGTTCTGGAGAGTTGAGGAATGTGGAGTACTTCTTCATTGCTATTACTCCCAGGTTCACTGTGACCTGGAGTGAGAGTATCTGTTACGGTTCCATCTTTGGATCAAATAGATCTGCCCAAGGTCCAATTGAATACAAATTGGACCTTGGGCAAAATAAAGCTCTTTAGAAATGAACATGACTCTTTAACCTCAGCCCAAAAAAATAATCATAGCCGGGCTGACACGCCGTTAAAATCAATAAATCAATCTCATAAAACAGACAACAGTTTAAAAATAAATACATCCTTGTGCAAGTATTTTTAAAGCTAAAATTGATTTTTTTCTTAATTACAAAGTTTCAATGCTGTAGATTTTTGTAATGAATAATACCTAATAATATTCGTTTTGATTGTATAAAGTTTTACAAGAAATAACTAAATCTTAGAATATTTGGCTTAAAAGAAAATTAAATTTTTGTTAAAAAATTGTTAGTGGTGTATCCATTTTGGTTTTATTTCTTTGTTTTAATGGCATATCAACCTTCGTGGGTTATCTAGTGTCAAAGCAATTGGTATAGAAGAACAACATCTGAATCATACCTGGGAAGGATACAGAAGTCCACACCTTTTTCAAAAAGTATTTGCTCGTAAGTGAACACAATAGAGAAATCTGAGTTCGAACTCGCTTACCAGGATGTCACAGTCGAGCACATAAGTCACTACGCTATAGGGACTAACACTGGCATCTACTTATTAATAGAAAGGTATATATTTACCTAACCCTTCTGCACGAACAGAATGTGACACAAGGTCAATTTTTTAGCGGAGTTTAAAAAGTGTAAAATCAGATTTTTCCTTCTCCTAGACCGGTTGCCATACCAAGGTTAAAGAGCTCAGACTGCCCTACTATTTACCCATAGCTGGAGGGAGAATAGTTGTATGCATACCTTTCCCAAGAGCATTAGCGCTATTTGAAATGCATTCAAGCTCGTCCAAATTTTGAGCTCGGATCGCTGTGTTCATTTCCCAAGACGATAACCATTACACCATGAACGCTTCAACAAATAGAAGAGAATGTATGTGTGTATTCACCCAAACCCCTCCACCACAGACAGGATGTGACATAAGTAAAAATTTTTGCTGCGTCATTAAAGCTGGTTTGAATTCAGAGGTTTCCTTCTCGTCCAGTTGTCTAACCAAGGCTTATCAACCCGGGCTGGCTTACTATTTACCCATGGTTCTATACGTGTGTGCGTATGCATGCAGTTACTGCATCTCCCTCTTCAAAATTCTTCTTCCTTTCGGTCTATTTCTTTAATAGTATATCAACCTTCGTGGTTTATTTAATGCCAAAACCATCCTTATTGAATTAAAGCAGTGATACGATTTAATCCATTGCTGTAAGTATAAGAGGGTTCATATTTTTATCAAGGGTATTAGTCTGAAAATGAACATAATAGGACGACTAGAGTTCGAACTCACTTACTTCGAGACTGTAATCCAACACTTCAACCATTATACCACAGGAGGTGCCCGTAGTGTAATGGTTATCGTCGCAGAAAATGGACACGGCGACACGAATTCAAATCCTGGACGCGACTGATTGCATTTCACATAGCATTAATATCCTTGGGAAAGGTATGAATCCAATTATTCTCCCTCCAGCTATGGGTAAATAGTAGGGCGGACTGGGTTCTTCAGCCTTGGTGAGGCAACTAGTTTAGGAGAAGGAAAACTCTGAATTCAAACCTGTTAAACTCCGCTTAACAAGTTGACCTTGTGTCATATCCTGCCCGAGCGGAGGGGTTGGGTAAATATGACCATTACACCACCACCACCCTCTCTCTCTCTCTCTCTCTCTCTCTCATATTCACTAAAAAGTCCAATAAGTATCGACATGATTTCATAAGATACAGAAATTTCATACCTACTAAAATTTTGATGCTCCTTTAAGAAAAGAAAATTTTTTACCGATCCTGTAAATATGACATAATAAAGATGCCATTTATTCGTCGGTTAAAATTGGAATTTCAATTTGATTAACTGTCTATTAGTTAAATGTTGAACATTTTATAAAAATACGGTTTTTCGGCTCTGAAAATATTCAATTAGAAGAAGGAAAGAAATGAATTTTTTTCTTGTAAAAAATATTATGTTTTAACTTGAGAAATTTCCTGAAATATTCAATTGATTTTAGCGGCATGTCAACCAGTCTAGGGTTATTTTATGCCCAGGGGTTGGGGAATTGCGTTAATTGTACATTTCTATTTACATTTTTTTGTGTGATTGTTTCTTAAAAGATTTTTGCGAACACTTATTTGGAGTTAAATATTCTTATCTAATAGAAAAAATTTGCTGACTTGTCCAGTCAGCTGGGGGTGTGGAATACGCTGACTGCATCTCTGCAAAGGGATAAGACCCCCCCCCCAAACAAGTGTCCGGGATATGACACTAAACTATCTGATGGTGACACCCCAGTTGTAGGGCTTTGAAAAATGTAGAGTACCTCTTCATTGCGATTACTCCCAGGTCCACTCTGGCCCAGAGAAGTAATACCTGTTTGGGTCTAATCAATGGATCAAATGAGAACTACTCAATTTTTTTACTAAGGATTATTAATATCAAATAGATTTTTTAGTTTTAAATAGCAAAATACTTGAAACCCTTTGAATTATTTCAAGTATTCTTATTGAATACAAATAATCCAACGAATTCAAGTAATTATTTCTATTTGATCTTCATCATTTACTTACACATGGATATGTGGTTTCAAGAAACTAAAAATATAACCCTTAGTAAACAATTATAGATTCAAGTTATTCTTGATTCAAATAACCATACAGTTATAGGGTATCAAGAATTCTTATCGAATACAAATCATTTTCAAACAGACCGATCTTACTCAAAGATTGGAACCTAACAGATAATTCCGCGACAGATAAACCTGGGAGTGTTTTAGAAGTTGAGCCTCTCCATCATATGCAGATTAGTATCATAACCAAGACACCTGAAATAATTTTTCGATATTTTTTCGGAGTACCACTTCTTAGCACAGAAGTACACACATATAGTTACTGCAATAAAAGAGTGTGTGTATGTAGGTGTATGTGAGCACGTACCTGTGTCTGTGTCTGTGTATGTGTTATATACCCTTCCTATGAACCTTAATGGGTATGTCCCATTCCTTATATTGTTATATACCCTACCTATGAACCTTAATGGGTATGTCCCATTCCTCATATTGTTATATACCCTACCTATGAACATTAATGGGTATGTCCCATTCCTCATACTGTTATATATCCTACCTATGAACCTTAATGGGTATGTCCCATTCCTCATATTGTTATATACCCTACCTATGAACCTTAATGGGTATGTCCCATTCCTCATACTGTTATATACCCTACCTATGAACATTAATGGGTATGTCCCATTCCTCATATTGTTATATACCCTACCTATGAACCTTAATGGGTATGTCCCATTCCTCATATTGTTATATACCCTACCTATTAACCTTAATGGGTATGTCCCATTCCTCATAAATACGTTGGACTCTATTGGGTGGATATGCTAAGTAATCACCACGAGCAGTGGTTACCTTGCTCACGCCGCTGGCGAATATTGTATTTTCTTAATGTTATAAAGATTTCTATTTCATTTCCAACCTTCGTTTTGCTTATTTCTCCTTTAGTAACTTTTTTGTTAGATTTCAACAGTATGTATGTGTTGGCAGTGAGATACGGTTGAATGCTTACTTACGAGTGTCGACTGAAAAGTTCTTAGGCTGACCAAGATACGCTCATGGAATGTGACCAAATGAGGGTTTTTTTCAAATAGTTCCTCTAGCAGTCCACTCACTTCTTCTGTCGGTGTTGCAGTGCTTAGAACTCATTTGTCAAAAAAGTCAACAGCTGATATGACGTCAGCCAATGAACTTTTCACCCTCCACTGTCATTTAAAATATCATTCATGGTAAATATCACAAAGGACACAAATTCTAATAAAGGTTGTAAGATACCTAAAACACCTCTTTTAGGCACGTAGCCAAAGTATGGCGAATAGGAGAGCCATCCATTATATCGAGGGGGGGTACAAATCTGGGGGTACGAGTTAAAATGGTTTATATAGTAAGAATTCGCACACAAAATTTGTCCTCAACCCATTCACGAGGGACAAGTGATTTTCAGGGGGGGGGGGTCCGGCCCTCAGCACTCAGCTCGCAGCCCCACTTCAACTTCGTGACGAGTCCGCCTTTTCTTAATAAACAACTAACACAGCTGGCAGATTACTGAGAAAAAACACTTGCTCATGTCAAATGTCTGCTACTTAATACGCCTTAAATTAATATATTTGCAAAAATAGAACGTGTGTGTGTGTGTGTGTGTGTGTGTGCGTGTGTCGCTTGGTTGTTGCCAGCAATCAACGCTGATGATGCTAAGCCATTAAAAATGTCTCACAGATCAAGTGACATGAATTGTAAAAAAAAGAAGTTGTACCTTTAAACCTACTTCGCTTCTTGTTCAAGGAAACTATTGCTTTTCACAGCGAAATGTAAATGTCATATTGGTATACATAAATATGAACACACACACACACACACACACATACGCATGCACGCGCGAGCGCGGTAGGTGAAAGCCTCTAAGCATCGGAAAAGTCTTCTTATTCCACAATGTATATTTTATGAACTTATATGAAATATTACAATTCTCTAAGACGTATCCCAACTTGTTAGTGAGGCTTAGAATAGACAAACTGTCACCACCCTACCCCCTGCTGAGGAGTAAGACATCCCTTCAAAAAAAGTGTCTCCTGGGTATGACACGAAACTGGCACTCCAGCCCAATTGGCTGGGCTGTGGAATACACCGACTGCACCTCTGCAGAGGGAGTAAAACTCTCCCAATGAGTGTCCTAGATATGACACTAAACAATCTGTTGGTGAGGTGAGGTTCAAGTTCTGAAACTTTGAAAAATGCGGAGTACCTCTTTATTGCCATCGCTCCCAGGTCAACTCTGGCCTGGAGTGGGAGCACCTGATAGGGTCCTATCTATGGATCAAATAGAACTGTTTGATCATTTAAATTTTGTGCAAACGAATGATTTATGCTGAATCTAACTGTAAGAATAGAATTTCTTAATCATTAAACTTTGTGTAAACAAATGGCTGATGTTTAATAGAATTATTAGTGAAACAACAAAATACTTGGAACCATTTAACTCTGTGCAAAAGAATGAGTAATATTGATATAGAATTATTAGTGTTAAATAGCTATACTCGTAACCACTTCACTATTTGTAGTAAACAGAATTATTCGTATTAGATAGAAATATTTTAAACCATTTAATAGTGGGCAAAAATGAGCTCGGGATCGTTTAAAAATGTTATCTACAAAATGTGTTGATAAATCATATATCTTATATATATATATGTCTAAAGAGAATTTTGCATTAAATGACCTACAATGGTTGATATGCCATAAAACCAAACCAAAACAAATCCTATATATTTAATTTATGTGTCTGAAGAGGGTTTGGCATAAAATAATCTACAATGGTTGATGTCCCATAAATCCAACCCAACCAAAAAGCGACGACTGGGGGTCAATTGTACTAAGATAACAATACCTGAAACCATTTAAACTGTCTGCAAACAAATGATTAATGTTAAATACAATTATAATTGTTAAATGACAATTCATGTAATCATTTAACTGTGTGTAAATAGAAGTTTTAGTGTTAGATAGAAATACTCGAAACCATTTAACTGTCTAAAACAAATGATTAATATTGAATAGAATTGTTAGTGTTTGATAGGAATACTTGAAACAGCTTCCTGGGTATGACACTAAATTTCATCTGATGGTGTAGCTCCTGTTCTGGAGATCTGGGGAATGTGGAGTACTCCTCATTGCTATTACTCTCAGGTCCACTTTGACTCGGGGTAGTAGTACCCGTTAGGGTCCCATCTAGGGGTTAAATAGATCTCTTTAAAATCAATCGCATCCAATAGGATCATGCGAAAAAAACTCTAAAGCAAAATCAATACATCTACATATGAGTACCATGAACGCGATTCTCTAACCTGCAGACATGAAATGACCCAAGACGAGTGGACATGCAGTTAAAAATCAATCAACCAATCTTGAATGTATCTTTATAACCTTCAAGTGCATTGAATAATGAAACGTTGGTTGTGAGCCAAAAGTGTCTGCTACATGAATATCTCTGTGCAGAGCCTATAAGAAGGGAGTTCAGCCGGTACATCAGTCCGGGGCCCGGAGAGCCTAACAAGGAATCAGTGACTTTCTAATACCCAAATAATTAAATATTTCTGAAAGTTTGACTAAATACTAAATACTTACCACGTAACATGTTTTGCTCATAGGGGTGCTTCTCCTAAACCGGTTGCCATACTAAAGTTCAATTCCTACGACGATAACCGTTAGACCAGGAGCGCCTCCATATATTTAGATTAATTTGGTTTATTTGTTTAATGGCATATCAACTCCTTGTGGGTTATCTAATGCCGAAATTTGATTCATTTCTAAATGTTTCATTATAATTATAACCATTTATATTTTCAACTTCCCACGGCAATAATTTTTTTTATTTTGCTCTTTAGTTATATGGTATCAAGTATTCCTATCTAATACAAGCAATTTTTAACCAGATCCATCAAACCCATAGATTGGAGCCTAACAGGTACTACCACTCAAGGTTTGTTTGGTTTTGTTTCTTTGTTTAATGGCATATCAAACTTCGTGGGTTATTTAATGCCAAAACAATCCTTGTAGAAGAATCGTTAGTAAAAGTTAGCAAACTTAGTCGAGGGTGACCCGAAGGCTCCCTTTTAAATAGCTACTACACCAAAGTGTAAGTGAGGGTGCTACTCCTTTCCCTGGATTGCTCCACTTTACCCATGATATGAACCTTATAATGCTGAGTGTTAAGCAAGGCGGCATCAAGTACTATTTTTAAAGTCTTTGGTATGACTCAACCTGGGATTGAACCCTGGTCTTCCAGACCATTAGCGAACACTCTACTCATTAGTCCGATTGCCCGGTGATAAGGAACTTCACAATGAATGTCATAGCAAGGCTAGAGTTCGAACTCGGTCACTATAATGTCGCAGTCCAGCACGTAAGCCACTACTCAACGGGAACTCCTCCTACTACTCTAGGTCAGAGTGGACCTGAGAGTAATGACAATGAAAAGGTACTCCACACTCCCTTGATCTTCAAAACATGAGCCTCATTATAAGATGCAGTTTAGTGTCATACCCAGACACTTTTTTGGGAAGTCTTACCTCTTTTGCAAGGGATACAGTTAGCCCCACCGATAGGGAAATATTCAGATCAGCCATCACGTGCAATCGTGCTTTTATGATAATACACCTAAAAGCTGTCGATTTTGTTCATATTTTACCCTAAACATATTTTTTCTACAAACAAAAAAACAACAACAAACGAACAAACGATAAAACCCCAACTTAAAAATCTAATATTAAGCTCTTCCTTTGAAGCCAATCATAGTTGTCTCCCCCTGAATCAGCCGCCTATATATTTTCAAAAAACTCTTTCATAACTGATCACAACTGTGTTATCTTTCCATAAAGCTTCAAGTTAAGCTATTGCCTCGTTTGTTTTTTCATTACTGATATTATTTTTATTTAAAGAAAAAAGACTTTAAAAGGCTGAAAATCAGTTCGGATGTTAAATCCTCAAATTTTTTTTTGTTTTTTTTGTTTTGTTTTGTTTTGTTTTTTTGGTACTTTTTCGTGAGAACCTAAAAATAATCTTGTGGCGTCCTTTCTCCATTTGCTGCTGTTATTTTAAAAAGGAAATAACATGGTTCTGATTTGTTCAAACGCTAACCTGACAGAATGTTTTATATATCAGTATCAATTTTCCAATACCAAAACAAAAACATGGTTATCGTTTTTGTTCATTCGTTTGAAGAAATCATCCGTTAATTTTAGTAAATCTCTTGTCAAACACGCCTTGTGTGTGTGTGCTTACAGACACAAACACATACAAGTAGAGCCGGATTTTCTTTCATTTTTTTTCCCACCAAACAGCAACAGCAACAGGTCAATGTTTGTACCAGAGTAACCTGTCCGATAGAAAAAAAAGAAAAAAATGCTAGTTTTTAAAAGAACAAAAACATTTTTCGTAAAAAATGTTCTCAGAAAATTAAAAATTTTGATTAATAAATAATGAATATTACTATACAGTGTTTAATAAATTCAGAGGGGATTGATTGATCGATTGGTTTTTTATAACATGACAAGGTTTATTTTATGTCTAGAGGTTAAGGAATCGCATTCATATTTACATTTTTTGGCGTAATTGTTTCTTAAGATTTTTTGTACTCGGTTTGATTGACTACAAATAACTTTTAAGCAGAACTCTTTGATCCATAGATGGGACTCTAAGAAGAATTACCACTTTGGGTCAGAATGGCCCTGGAAATAATGGTAATGAAGGAATGCTCCTCACTTCACAGATATTCAGAACTGGAGCCTCACCATCATACGCAGTTTAGTGTAATGCCCAGGATACCCATTTTTAGGGGCGGGGGTGTCTTAACCCTCTGCCTAGGATAAAATCAATGTATTCAAAGGCCCACTGACAGGGTGGTGAATGATTTGAGCAATGTTGGGTTAAGACATGGACTTAAGGTACTGCAGACCAGAGCCCTCTTCTGGCTCGAAAGACTCCGAAGATTAAGGGTTCACCTTTGCCATAAACAATGAATTAACTTCTTGGTTCTCTAATGTTGAAATAGAAGTTCGGATATATTTATGTTTAAATTTTATTATGTTGAATAAATAATTATTTCTATAATCATTTAGTTATGATAAATCTAATAGAAATAGTTTAAGCTTAAGCATCTTAAGGAATAAATAAAATTTGATGATAGAACAAGAACAACAAAGCAGCCAAGTTCTCAAGGCGATTAAAAATGATTTTCTTAAGCACTTACAATTAATGAAGGAATAAGGGAAATGTTTATATTTTAATGATTGTAAAAAGTAAAAACAAATTGCAGTTTTTCGCCAACTTTTTTGTTTCCTTTAGAAAACATTACCATAATTCTAATTGTATCCGTAGCCCCGGGGCCGACAAAATCTTAATCTGCTATAGGATTTAGAGGAGAAAAAATAACTGAAGCAGGAATTATCTTTCACTTTCTTTAAGACAGAAGTAACGAGCTTCAGCAACTTTTATGTGGGGATATCTAGTCAGACCTCTCACCTATGTGAAGATAAATATCCAAATAAGTTCGACATGATTCAATTTTGATACAAATAAAAACTTAACACGACAATGTCAAAAGAAAAAAAAAAGCAGCCAGCAAGTTCTATTCTATGTTTACGTATTATAAATTGTGCTTAACATGTTAGCGGCGGTGGGAGAGACGATAGTGGCTGAGATTTGAAAAGGAGAAACAGCTTGATATTCAATTTGAAACTTTAAATAAATGTTGGCGATTAATTCTTTCACCTTTAGTAATGTTCGCTGGATAATGTTGATTGTATATACGGTTTATATTTATGTTTAAATGATATATATATATATATATATATATATATATATATATATATATATATATATATATATATATATATATATGTAAATGTTTGTATACGTTGTATGCATGTGTGCATACTTTTATGCCTAAAGAATGTTTATGTCTACATTTAAAGAGGAATTTTTTTTTCTTTTCTGGCTTAGATTGCATTTAACAACCTCTACATTCCAACAAATAACACATTCTTTCTTTTGCTTTCTCTCTCAAAATTATTTTGCTTTCGATAATAGAAAATAAAAAAAGAACAATAATGTGTGTGTGTGTGTGTGTGTGTGTGTGTGTGTGTGCTCTGTCCTAAGAGCATCGAGCACTTTTTATACAAAAACATTTATTTGCATATATATATATATATATATATATATATATATATATATATATATATATATATATATATACGAGTGTGTGTGTGTTTGTATATATACATGTTTGTACATATATATATATATATATATATACGAGTGTGTGTGTTTGTATATATATATATATATATATATATATATATATCCGTGTGTATATAATAGTATCAAATTTATGTGTGTGTATACATTTATATGTATACAGATGTGTAGATGTATGTGTGTATACGTATGTGTATATATATATGTGTGTATATGGGCATATGGATATAGGTTTATGCGCATAATTATATATATGTGTGTGTCTGTGTCTCTGTGTATGTGTCTGTCTGTTTGTCTGTCTGTCCGTGTCTCTGTGTATGTGTTTATGTGTGTGTGTGTGTGTGTGTGTGTGTGTGTGTGTGTGTGTGTGTGTGTGTGTGTGTGTGTGTGTGAGAGAGAGAGAGAGAGAGAGAGAGAGAGTGAGAGACCGATGTATGTTTATATGTATATGTGCATATATATGATTATACATGTATTTGCATGTACATGTGTATGTATATATATGTGTATGTATATATGTGTATAGATGTATATATATATATGATTGTATGTATAAAGATGTATGTATGTGTGTGTGTGTGTGTGTGTGTTTATATATATTTAAAATTTTATGTTCCTATAAGAATTATAAATCTTAAGAAAATAGAAATAAAAAAAAAACCAACTATGACATTACCTGTCAATCCAAAATGTAATGTAGTTTAAGTTTTTCAAGTTAAAATGATCCACAAGAAAATGCCACGTTTGTCCTATTATTGTTTGATTTGTATCTTCTTCTTCTTCTTCTTCTTCTTCTTCTTCTTCTTCTTCTTCTTCTTCAAATGAGAAACGTACTTAAACGCGCACGTGTTTACGTGAACAATCTCTGAAAAAGCAAAGAAATGCTGTTGCAAAGAAACTATTACGATTTCTCATCTGCTAGAATCTTTTGAATTCTTTGACGAAGAATCCAAAAGATTTCTTTCTTTCTATTGATCCTTGTAAGTTCTTCCCCGTTTTAGTAAAGTTGGTTTTGCTGTTGTTATTTTTTTTTTGTTTCGTTTTTTCATGTTCCAAAATCAAAGCGCGGCTCGTAATCCCCTCTTGCTGATGTCTTAATAGTTAAGACGGTGAGTTTCTTATGTCGAGGGTAATGCTGACAAAATGTACTTGTGTAGTAGGCGAAACAAGGACGCTGTCGTCTCTTTTTCGCCCCCGCTTCCTCTGTACTTGGTCTTTGCCTTCTCCATTTTCTTCTTGTTCTCTCCTGGGCCATTGACAACACTTGGTACTTGAAGGCTGGGACACGGGGTGGGGGGAGTTCGCGGAGTTAGGTAGAATAGTGAAACGCTCCTTTTTTTTTTTGCTCGAGAATCTACAAATTTCTTTGTTTAGTAATGCCTATCTGTGTTCTTTGTAATCTTATTTAGTTTTAGTTTTAATCACAAGTTGGCTACAAAACAATATTCGAGATCCGGGTAGAAAACGTGGAGACCTCAGACTTCGCTTTAGAACCAATACCACCACCACCATTACTACTTTTATAATTCTTTTTGAATTAATCTCTCTCCTCCCCTTCTGTTGGCTTCATTAAATTTGGTGAAAACAAACTCACCTTGAAGAAAGAAAAACAATTACACTGTTTGTTTTTACCAACATGCATTGCTGAGAGCTGAGAGTTGCGCTGTCCAGAGTGAGAGGTTTAGAGAGAGAGAGAGAGAGAGAGAGAATGAGAGAGAGATTTAAAGAGTGAGTATATATATATAAAAGAATATGAGAATGGGAGAGTGTCTAAAAGTAAATATATACAAAAATGTTCTTATTCAATATTGTCTGGTTAGTGATACTCGTTACCAAATAACTATTATTTGAGATGAATCGATTTTCTTGAGTCCTCAGAGACGCCATCTACAGCCACACTCCAATCTGTACGGTTAATTTGTAACTTGAAAATCCCGTACAATTCAAAATTTACGGTAATTGAACAAACTACTGAATAAAAAGAATACAGTAATTTCTTCAAAAGTTTTTTAAACATGGCGTTGAATTTTTTATAAATACAGTTTTATCATTTGCATATATAGTGTAATATGATAACAAAAAATATGTAAATTTGTTTACTATTCTACAGTTTATTAAAAGTGAAACATGATTAAGTGCATTGTTATTAAATCTTTATAAAGTGCGGAAAATATTTCTATGAATTTATTTCTTTGGGAAAATATTTCTCCTGGGTCATTTGACCGGCTTTCTTACATATATATATATATATGTGTGTGTGTGTGTGTGTGTTTACCAACTCCTTCTCACGAGCAGGGTGTGACAGAAAGTTAGTTTTTAATCGGAGTTAAATAGGTTTAAATTCAGAGTTTTCCTTCTCCTACACAGGTTACGGTACCAGGATTTAAAAGCCCAGTCTGCCCTACAATTTACCCATAGCAGGAGGAAGAGTAGTTGTACACATACCTTTTCCAACGGTATTAGCGTTATGTGAAATATCAACTGCTTCATCCAGGATTTGAACTCGGGTCACGTGTCCATTTCCTACGACGATAACCATTACACCATAAGTGCCTCCTGATATGATATGATATGATATGTATGTGTGTGTGTGTGTGTGTGTGTGTGCATTTGTATCCATTTTCTTGTAATATCCAAGTTGTTTCTTCAACTTTTGTCAAATTTGCAAAATTCGTTTGATGTCAAGATCGATATCCTATGTTTATTCAGCCCAGTTAACGGGGGGGGGGTAGAATATACAGACTGCATTTGTGCAGACGGGTTAGACCCTCCACAACGGGTGTCCTGGTATATAACAGTAACCAATCTGATGGTGAAGCTTTAGTAATACTGGAGCTTTGGGGAATGCAGAGTATCCCTTCATTGCCATCGTTTCCGGCTCCACTCTAGCCCAGAGTGGTAGCACCTGATAGAGTCCTATCTATGGGTCAAATTGAACTGTTTGACAATTAAACTGAGAGCAAACAAATGACTTATGTTAAATTGAATTATTTGAAATAAAACTGTTTGGTCATTTAACTGTGTGTAAACAAATGACTGATGTTTAATTGAATTGTTAGTGATACACAGCAATATCTGGAACCATTTAACTTTATTTACTCTACCGGCTCATTGGTCTAGTGGGTAGAGTGTTCGCCAATGGTCCGGGAGACCAGGGTTCAATCCCAAGTTGGGTTATACTAAAGAGTTTTAAAATGATACTTCCTTGTTTAACACTCAGCATATAAAGTGCGTATAAAGGGGAAAGTAGACCAATCCAGGGGAAGGAGTAGCACCCTCCCCTACACGTCAGTGTTGTAGCTATTGAAGAGGGAGCCTTCGGGTCATCCTCGACTACGGTCGATAACTTTGCTTTTACTTTACTTATGCTAAATTGAATAGATAGAAATAGAACTGTTAACTTTGTGTCAAATTCCTTTTTCAGTAATTTCTTTCATTTGTTATTCACTTTCAGGATCATCTTCATTGTCCTCTTCTTCTTTGTCATGACATATAAGAATATTACAGTGTTAATTGATTCATCTTATATGGGGATTAATATGAGTTTTTAAGCCGTGTAGATTCGAGAATCCTGTAAATCAAAGCTGTGCTAACTGATAGTTTGGTGGAGTTAATGAACACAAAAAAGCCTCTATCATTGCTCCCATAGAATTTTTCGCAGAATTTTATTATGAAATAACATTATATGTTTAGGGTATTTCAGGAAAAAAAATTGATATCCGCCTTATAAACTGGGTTTGTAAAATACGTCGATTGCACCTACCCCCGCCCTAACGACACCACCTGTTGGCAGTGGGTGCCGACCCATAATGCTTGAGGACGAGATCCTGCTAGTTGTGCAGTCCGTGACCCAGCAACAGAAGGGGTCACATGACTGATAACACTCCGCCTTATTCCTTACTGAGCTAGAGAGGCGGTCTGAGAGGTTCGATTCGATCAATTGGATGGTCATGTCAAGTCCTAGCACCTATATGACTGACCCGACCGAATTCTTCAAATTACTCTTGTGACAAACAAGTACCCATACCAATTCCGGGTCAAGCCACCAACAGAATTCAACATGACCTAGAATTGTGTTTACTCCATCCCTTGCAGTTGTGGTAAAATATACAAAGGTGAGACAAGTCGCCCACTAAAAGTAAGGCTAGAAGACATCGGAAGGCAGTAGTATGAGGTGAGATTGAAAAGTCGGGTATGGCAGACCATATATGGAAGGAAAAAGGAAACCATCTGCCTTTATGGGATTAAGTTGAAATAATTGATGGAGTTAAACATTGGAGGATTAGACGCCTTAAGGAATCAGCACATATGTTGGGCTACAATTACCTGCTGAGTAGACCAAGTATAGTGATGAATACAATATGGGAACCGATGATTAAGAAGGCTAGATGATAAAAAAAATCTGAATATGAGCACAGGTAAAAAATCATACATAATAGTATTAATCACAGTCAAGTAAGAACATTAAGTCTCAAAAATTCACTCTGAACTGTCTAGCCGGACACATAGCCTAACGGTTATAGGCGTTGGTTCCCTCCGCTTCTAAGGAAACAATCATCTGGAGGTTGCAGGTTCAATCCTGACCGCAGGCGAGTAACAATACAGGAATACTTAACACTCGTACCTGGTTATGGCAAACGGAATCAAAATAGGCGACCCCCGTGGATTCAATAAAGGACGTAGTTCGAAGTTCCGTGAAGGTTCCCGAGTTTGACAAACACCTGAAGAAGGCTGGAGGGCATATCAGCCGAAACGTTATGGAAATAACAATAAAGATGAAGACAATAGTCCGAAAACCCTTAATGATAAAAATCATACCAATTCTATCTTAAAAGTTGAGGGTCATTTGCGCTGAGATTGCAATACTTGACACTATTTAAACTGTCTACAAACAAATGTTTAATATTAAATAGAATTATTATACTTGAAACCGTCTCCAGAGCATGGCTATAAACTGCATATGATAGTAGTTAAGGCTTCAATCGAAGGGTTTTTTGAGTGTGAAGTACCCTTTGATTGCCTTTAATCTCTGGTTTATTCTGACCCCGGGTACTAGTACCTTTTAGGGTCCCATCTATGGGTCAAGTAAGACTGTTCAGTCTTTTACTAGGGATCAATATTATTAGATATTTGAAACTATACAGCTGTTTGCAAGTTATTTGATTTCGATAAAAATACTTGATAAATAGAATTACTAATGTTAAATAGTAATACTTGAAACCATTTAACTGTGTGCAAATAAATAATCAACATGGAATTAGATTCTAGGTCGAGTTATACCAAAGACTCAAAAAATGAAACTTGATGCCGCCTTGCTTAACACTCAGCATTATAAGGTTAGGATCAAGGATAAAGTTAAGCAATACAGGGAATAGGGTAGCACCCTCCCCTGCACCTCGGTGTAGTAGCTATTGAAAAGAGAACCTTCGGATCACCTTCGACTAAGGTCACCAATTTTACTTGATAAATAAAATTACTCATGTGGAATAGTAATATTTGAAACTATTTAACCCTATGCAAACGAATGACCTCCAACCCGTTTAAAAATAAAGTTACCAACAAACTATTTGCTTATTTGGCATTAAATAACTCTCAAGAGTTGATATACCATGAAACCAGATAGCCAAACCGAATGTAAATTTGAGAGGCGTGTTAATGACCTCAAAAAAGGACTTCATCATGACTTTCGCAGCTTTTTTCGGAAAATTTCGCAATTAGACCCCAACATTATATATATATATATATATATATTATAATCCGAGGAGGATATCCAAGGGGTAGGGGTATCCAATTTGAGTGCTCAATGTCAACGGCTATTGATGTATAATTAATTTGGGATTAAAAATACATCAACACTCAACGTGTAGAGCTAAAAAATCTATTTATAAAAACAAAAAGAAAAAAGAAAAAAATCACTTTCTTGGTGTCATTATGAATTTATTTCTAGTTGTGAAACCATCATCAGATGTAAAAGAAAGACATTTTTTGTTCGGGTGTTCTTATATTGATTCCGGCAAGAACTAATATAATTACAAAATGACAACAATTTTTCTGAAACACCTTCTACATCTCAATGATCTCAAATTTTTGAAACACCTTGCATATATATATATATATATATATATAGTATTCTTGGTCCAGTTAAACCGGAGTTGGGAGTGGGCTTAATGAAGAGGTAACTCTTCACCCCTCTTCTATCCCCTCCCACTCTTATGTGTCTATTCTAGTTTTTTTATCAAAAAGATCTGAAGAAGTCCTGTTAATTTTTTTCGTGTTCTTGGAAATTTCAAAAATGCGTAACAGGATGGAAATAAATTCATAATCCTATGTGACCGGTTTCGTTGTTTTTTCTTAAAGTATATATATATATATATATATATATATATATATATATATATATATATATATATATATATATATATCATTAAAGTGGACTTGATTTAGATTAAATATATACGATTTAATGTTCTTTCAGCTAAACGCAACACAGAAATGCAAAGGAGGTTTCAATAGGAGAGACAGAGAGACAGCAACAGACAGACAGACAGACGGAGTAAAAGAAAAGATTGAGGGGGGGGGTCGTAAAGACGAAGAGTGTAGGAAAGAATGTGGTAGATTGGTTATGACTAGCTTATTCGAAATAACAAACCCACCCTTTCTTCACCTCTCTCTCTCTCTCTCTCTCTCTCTCTCTCTCTCTGCGCGTAAGTGTGAGTGTGCGTGTGTATGTTCTGTAATGAGATAAGGTAGAAATAAAAACCATTCGTTTTACTTTTGCATGTTGCTTTGTTTTTGTTTTTTTTGTTTTTTTTTTTTTTGTTGTTGTTCTGGTTTGTTTTTGTTTTATTGCTTTTTTTTTGGGGGGGGGGGAGATTTCTTTTACTTTTTTTTTTTTTTTTTGTCGTGTTGGTCTTGTGAATTTATACTTGTCAATCCTGTAGACGTTATACAAACGAAAATCTAAATCGAGTTAAAGTTGTTTTCTTGAATCACATACCTCTCTCTCAGCGACATGTTAACCTTTTCACTTTTCACTATTTATCTTTCATTTTTCTTATTTTGATTTTTTCTTATCTGTCAAATTAGCTACTTTTTTTCTTTACTCCCGCCAGGTTTTTCTACCTCCCTGTAAACCCCTTCTACAAAAAAGCTCGTCTCACAAGCCAACGATAATAAAGTTGTTATCCATTAGGTACTTCAAAATTTAATTACACATCAAATCTGATTCGGTATCATTGGCAAAACATTTCAGTGTTGATACCTTTAAACATCAGCACTAACAAGATTCGGAGAATGACAGGTGCAGACGACGTGGAGAGAAAGAGAGAGAGAGAGAGAGAGAGAGAGAGAGAGAGTGAGAGAGAGAGAAGGACAAGAGGGACGAGAGATGAGACAATCAATCACAAAAACTGGTACAAAAAAGTACAAAAGCAAGTACGATTGGATGGTGAAGGTGTTCCACTGAGAATTATGCAAAAGATTAAATTTTAACCATACAGACTAATGAATATCCTGTTTGGTTTGATTTGATTTCTTTGTTTAATGACATATCAACCTTTGTAGTTTATTTAATGCCAAAGCTATTCTCATAGAAGAACAGTAGTGGTATTATTTAACCCATAGCTGGGAGGATAAGGAGGTTCATACCTTTCCCAAAGGTATTTGTCCGAAAGTGAACGTCATAGCGCGACTGGAGTACGAACTCGCTTACTAAAATTCCGCAGTCCATCGCTTTAACCATTACATCACAAGGACACCCCCTAAATGTCCTGTGTTATTGGGTGGTCCTTCAAACAGTTGGGAATAATAACACTGGTCAAAAACAAATTTGTTGTCAGTGTTTTTAGCTGATTTAGGACGAATCTGATGCGCTGAATCCAAAAATTACATGGGTTTTTTTCAATCAGGTCAAGTTTTTGAGCTATGGCCACATGTTGTTTTTGACGTTTTTGTTCACATGTACGCATGTGTGGAGCATTTTAGAAGTTGGTGGGGGGTAAAATGCCATGTCGAATAATTGTTTTGATTGGAAATGATTATTTTAATGACAAGAAATATTCAGGTCCGATAGTTCTGGGTGATTATGTCGAAAAGGCATCAGTTTGAAGTCATAAAACTATGTTTTCTATGCATGTGGGATAGTTGGGACCGTGCTCGGCATTATACGAAGAAGGACTGGCCTTTGCGGGAGGAATTGGTGCCTTGCAAAGAAAGGAACAGAGACAGAATACTCTTCCCATCGCTTCACATCAAGCTCGGCTTAATCAAGCAGTTCACCAAGTCTCTGGACAAGGATGGTGACTGCTTCACTTACTTGTGCCAGGGTTTTCCAGGATTGACCATGGAGAAGTTGAAAGCTGGCATCGTTGACGGTCCTCAGATCCGGCAGGTCATCAGCGATCCACAGTTCGAAAACTCAATGAAAGAAGTGAAGCTGGAAGCGTGGAAGGCTGGTAGTGAAGAACTTTCTTGGCAACAATAAGGCCAGAGATTATGCAGAACTTGTCAACAATATGCTGACAGCTTTCAGAAACCTGGGCTGCAACATGAGCGTCAAGATGCACTACCTATTTTCACAAATGGACCGGTTTCCTGAGAACCTGGATTCAATGAGTGACGAGCAGGGGAAGAGATTCCATCAGAACCTGAAAGAGATGGAGACCAGGTATTAGAGTCGCTAGGACGCAGTCATGATGGCTGACTACTGTTGAAATCTGAACAGAGACCTCCCTGCCGTTGAGCATTCCAGAAACGGAAGTTCAAGCCCTGAAGTTTGAACAATGGTGAAGCAACATGCAATTTACGTGTACTTACCTTTATCAATGCCCACCATTCAGTTTACATTAATCGATGTTTCTACTAGGTAATCAATATATGTTGTTGGCAAAACATTTTTTCTCTTAAAAACATATTTAGGATGTTATGTGTTGACAAAAATCAGCTGATAATATGTAACAGAAAGAAACTTGTATTTTTTGTTTGGCGCGTAATTTAATTTGACCGTTAGGATCGCCGAATATTTTCACCCCTCAGGATGTCTTATTCAGCCCGAACCATCTTTTCTAGCAGCACCAAAAATTGAAGAAAGCCTGCGAAACACTCTCTTCCTCAGAAATCTTCAATAGGAACAGACGTTTTTACTCTTTGCTCTTGAATAGCGTCAGCAGCATCATACACTATGAGGAGAGCAATCTAGTTTACGGCCCCCTTTGCGTCTATTCTTCCAGACCAAGGGATCTTAGTTAAAAACAAATTAGATGGTACTCTATAACAGCTTCTTTCCTTCTTTCCTGCCTACGAGACTCTCAGCATACCAGCGTAAACCTTTTACTCCATGCTGCCATTAAAACCTTCATACAAAACCTAATGACGTCTTCGTTCTTCTCCACCACCTTTATTTTCCATCAACATTTAGCGAGAGGATAACAACCAACGTAATACTAACGTAATCAACGTAATACCAACACAACCAACGTAATATCAACACAACCAACGTAATACCAACACAACCAACGTAATATCAACACAACCAACGTAATACCAACACAACCAACGTAATACCAACACAACCAACGTAATATCAACACAACCAACGTAATACCAACACAACCAACGTAATATCAACACAACCAACGTAATACCAACACAACCAACGTAATATCAACACAACCAACGTAATACCAACACAACCAACGTAATATCAACACAACCAACGTAATACCAACACAACCAACGTAATATCAACACAACCAACGAAATATCAACACAACCAACGTAATACCAACACAACCAACGTAATATCAACACAACCAACGTAATACCAACACAACCAACGTAATATCAACACAACCAACGTAATACCAACACAACCAACGTAATATCAACACAACCAACGTAATACCAACACAACCAACGTAATATCAACACAACCAACGTAATACCAACACAACCAACGTAATATCAACACAACCAACGTAATATCAACACAACCAACGTAATATCAACACAACCAACGTAATACCAACACAACCAACGTAATATCAACACAACCAACGTAATATCAACACAACCAACGAAATATCAACACAACCAACGTAATACCAACACAACCAACGTAATATCAACACAACCAACGTAATACCAACACAACCAACGTAATATCAACACAACCAACGTAATACCAACACAACCAACGTAATATCAACACAACCAACGTAATACCAACATATCCAACGCAAAATCAACTTCAACCAAAAAACCTAAAACCTAATTATAACATCCCCCATCGCTATAAATACTACAAAAATGTAATCGATTTTGTCACAAGATCTGATTTTTTTAAATCAACCTCGCAAAAAACTGACCTGATGGAGAGAAACGGATGCCATTTCCTGATTCAGCAGTGCAAAAATATCCTAAATCAGTTGTAAAAACCTAGACAACATTCAAAAAGTAAAAAAATTGTTGCCCTATATAATAAGTGAGGTGAACACAAATAAAAAAAAATTAATATCAATTCATTTATAGAAATGTAGACAACTGAAGAGAGAAAAAACAAATATGTGTGAATGCAACTAAAGAAAAGAGAGAAAAATCCTTTAGTCAAGTTCTCTATCACATTTATGAAAAACTAATGTGAAAATGTATATATGAATAAAAAGGAGAAAAATCCCACGAGGAAAGTTCTTATGTGTGTGTATGTGTGTGCGTGTATTGTATAAATTTCTACCTCCTTGATTCCATTGTGTCCTGGAACCTGGCAAGTCGTCAAGGCATGAGTCTCTTAGGATAATTCTGGCAAAAAGATAAGAATTTAGTTTTTCCACTTTCTCCTAACTACCTTGACCACTCCCTCTAGTGGTCAATAGCGGAACTATTTAGGTAGATAGGGATGTGTCATCTAGCGCTAAATAGTAGAAATCAACGTCAGTTAAGGAATATGATCCCAACATCCGAAAACTAGTAAGTAAAGTTGGCGACTGTAGTCGAGAGGGGCGACCCGAAGGCTCCCTTTTCAATAGCTACTACACCGTGGTGTAGGGGAGGGCGCTACTCCTTTCCCTGTAATTCGCCACTTTACCCTTGATACATACTTTATAATGCTGGGGGTTAAGCAAGGAGGTATCAAGTACCATTTTTTAAGTCTTTGGTATGACTCGACCTGGGATTGAACCCCGGTCTCCCAGACCATTGGTGAACACTTTACCCACTGGACCAATAAGCTGCTAATGCACAAAATTCTCTGATGTTTTGAGATAAAAACGGATTACTCTTCTCGACAAGAAGATCAGAACTTGTTATAGCTAAGAAGAATAAATAGTGGGACAGACTGAGTTCTTTAGCCTTGGTTAAACAACCAGTCGTGAAACAAAACTCTGAATTCGAAGCAGCATAAATGCCGCTTCAGAATTAACCTTCTGTTACATTTTGCTGGTGGAGAAGGGGTTTTGTAAATATTTACAAGTCGATAATAGGTTTCATGTTTTTCGTTCTACTATTTTTGCTAATTTGTTCGCTCTGAAAGAGAGACCTAGGGGGAAAAAACAACCATTAATTTAAATAACTTAATCTAGTTTGTTAAAGATACATTTTATGAAGCCAGAATATTCAGCTATTAAATGAAAAATGTTTTGGGTCTTATTTGTTATTAGTTTATTTACTGCTGATTCCATAATTTATGAAGCCAGATTGTTTCGCTATAAAAAGAAAAATTCCAGTAGATCATTGACTGAAATTGAAATGAAGCGAAAAACTAAATAAACGTCTTAAATCTTGTCAAGGAGCTAAAAAAAATGACAGTTACACCAATCATTTTCAGAGCACTCAGAACAATCTCCTTGAACCTAAAAAGGAGACTGGAGGAACTAAAACTCCCAGGAAGAATCGAAACCGTTTAGACCAGAGCACTGCTGAGATCGTCTAGAATATTGAGAAGAGTACTAGCGAGCTGAGGTGGCTTTCTGTCACTTAGAATTCAGTGAAAGCCGTGAACCAAATGACAGCATTGCTGAGAACGGCCAGAATCCTGAGACGAGTCCTGGAGATTTGAGAAGACTTGCTGACAGTCAAACTCCAGTGAAAACCCATCAGCTAACACTAAAGCAGTAAATAATAATAATAATAATAATAATAATAATAATAATAATAATAATAATATACCCAGTTGGAACTCCTACTTTAGATGTCCTGTAAAAGAAAACGCAAAAAAAAAAAAGCTGGGTTATCTGTAAGTTTTGAAAAGACGATAAGGTTGATGTGGTAAATATTTTCATTATGTCTCGCTATATACTGAAATTTTCATGTATCAATATTTTATTTTTGATTTTCTTTACAAATTCTGTACAGTCTGTCTTTGAATAAATAACTAAAGAAACCGTCGCAGCCATAATGTTGTATAAAAACACGAAAGTAAAAGTTCTCTCACTGGATAGAAACAGACAACTTCGACATTGTAACAGGTGTGTTACAAGGAGATACATTAGCCCCATACCTGTTTATTATCTGCCAAGACTACGTGCTTAGAACGTCTATAGATTTAATGAAAGAAAACGGCTTTAAGCTGGCCAAGGAAAGAAGCAGAAGATACACCGCACAAACAATTACGGACGCGGACTACGCCGATTATATAGAGCTTCTAGCAAATTCACCCGTCCAAGCTGAATCCCTGCTACATAACCTGGAACAAGTGGCAGGTGGCATAGGCCTCCATGCCAACGCAGATGAAATAGAAATATGCTTTAATCAAAGAGCCAACATCTCCACACTAAATGGTAGCTCTCTGAAACTAGTGAACAAGTTCACCTACCTAGGAAGCAGCGCCTCATCAACCGAGAATGACATCAACATGCGATTTTTGAAGGTATGAAAAGCTATCGATAGGCTATTGGTCATATGGAAGTCAGACCTGACCGATAAGATAAAATGCAGTTTTTTCCAAACAGCGGTCGTGTCGATATTGCTATATGGATGCACCACGTGGACGCTAACTAAACGTATGGAGAAAAAGTTTGATGGCAATTACACAAGAATGCTGCGAACTATATTGAACAAGTCCTGGAGGCAACACCCTATAAAACAGCAGTTGTACGGCCACCTACCACCCATCACGAAAACCATCCAAATTAGACGAACCTGGCATGCGGTACACTGCCGGAGAAGTAAGGACGAACGCATAAGCGATGTACTCCTGTGGACCTCTTGACATGGACGAGCAAAATTTGGACGACCAGCAAGAACCTATATACAACAGCTCTATGCCGATATAGGGTGTAGCCTGGAAGACCTACCGGGAGCGATGGACGATAGAAATGGATGGCGAAAGAGGGTCAGGGAGATCCATGCTAGCAGCACGACATAATGTTGATGAAGCTTTTGATAATTTGGCGCAATTTCAACTGATATGACGGAAGAAACTCTTAAACATCAACATAGTTATAAAATATTTATACTTAGTAATCATCGCACCTGTCCAGAAAAAAATGTATATTGTCGGTCTAATTTAAGAGAAGAAATAAAATTCAAACAATTTTAATTGCTGTCATAGTGTCGTTTCACAAATGTTTAGACAGTAAATGTTGATCTTTTGCCAATACGAATTTTATGTAATTAATTTTTTCAGGAGTTTATTTAATCTTCCTAATTCTAGTTTCTTTTTTTTATTTATTTACAATTCCTTCAGGCCATTACGTTTGTGACAATGAGAAACATAGCGAAAGCAAGAATAAAAAATAAGATTCCGGTGAGATTCGAAATCACGTCCTCCTTCTGGGAAGTCTTGTTTGCGGATCAGCTGCTTAACCAACTCAGCTACGTGAGATAGATGATATTATCCTCCTCATCAAGTCACACTGACAACACGGATTTCCCTAACTCTCTCTCTCTCTCTCTCTCTCTATCATCCATCGCTTCAGGCAGGTCTTCCAAACTACATCTTGTGCCCGCACCGAGCTATTATAGAAGTTTTAATTACATCAATAAAGTCATTTAGTAACCCTGTATCCAATTGATCTGCGCCATATGTTTTTTTGTTGAAGATACTGGTCATGTTCAGAGTATATATATACTAATCTAATATCTACCAGTATTCACGGTACCAGAAAAAAACAAAAAAAAAACCTGGCCAGGAACAAGAGATAAAAGTATCTCGAATCACCGCCCAGGGAAAAAAGAAAAAAATTTTGGGTCAAAAAGAAAGAAAAGGCCAACCTCGTCCGACCCCTTGAAAAAAATCAAGGGATACGCAGTCAGTGGTCAAAAGAAAACCAGAAAACCCTCCGCGAATCCTGCAATGCTACAATTACTAAAGTGCTCAACACAAGACAATGGAGCCAATTATAATTTTTTTTTTAATGCAAATTCTAAGCTAGGTGGGTTTTTGGTGAATAAAAGAAAGCGATTTCTCCTTTAGAATTCAGTCGAACTTAGGCTTCCTGATGATCAGTTAAGGTGAAACTTTAGTAGAAGATTTTCGACTCGCGATTTAGGTTAACTTTATATATATATATATATATATATTGCTCTGCCGGGAAATAGCATTCTTGTGGACTGAGAGCAACAGATGACAAGAAACAGTCAAGGGAATCCATGCTGTCAGGAGACCTTGTTAACCATTCTGTTATTATTTACTAATCTTTGCTTTGTCTGACCCACACATGTCAGGTTGTTTACTGTACCTGCTATTTCTATGTAGTCACCCACCTAATTACTGAATGGGTTCATCACTTCTTTACTGTGATCTACCAGGATCCTATGTTTTAAGCGTGACTTGTTATTTACTAAACTTTTTGCGACACAAATTTCTGGTTGCTTACTGTACCTGATGTTACTAAGTGGTCAACCATTAAAGTAATGAATAGGTTACTTGCAGCTTTAGTTATTTGATAAATTGAAAAAAAAATTCTTTCACATCGTGAGATCGTTAATCTTAGCAAACAAAGCATCGTAAATAATTTTGATTATATTAATAAGTATCTCGAACATACAAAGATGAAAAGGACTTTAAATATCAGAACTTCTACTTCAATATTTCCTCATGAGTTGTTTTAATTTATATCAGATTAGAATCGGCCTTTACTCTGGAGATATTTCAGTTGGTATAAGACTGCAACTTTTTATTTTATTGGCTTCATGTCTGACAATGATTTAGATTTAAAAAAAACTTCAAGACACCACCTGGCGTACGTGTTGGGTGGTACAGGTAAGATTATTCGCTTGGTTTCAAGAGGCTTTCCTATTCCAAGCAGTACCTGCCGTTTCGCCTAAAAGAGACGATTGCTGAGTTTGCCTAGTGCCTGGGGCGTCCCTGATGGTTGAATCCCGAAGAACCAAGTATTTTTTGTGTTGGTCACTTATTCGATTTGTGTGTGTCCCCTAACTACAAAATGATTTTATGTCAGTTCCGATTGATAAGAAGTCGGGAAAATCTGATTTACATCATAAAGGTCGACTATTGCCTATCTGACCTTTATGATGCAAATCAGATTTTCCCCCCAAAATACTTGGTTCTTCGGGATTCAACCATCAGGGACGCCCCAGGCACTAGGCAAACTCAGCAATCGTCTCTTTTAGGCGAAACGGCAGGTACTGCTTGGAATAGGAAAGCCTCTTGAAACGATATGTAATGGAAGACAAAAGAAAGTTGTGAACGTGTTTGTTGTTAAGAAGGAAAAAAATCAGTTGGTCAGTTTCATTTACTGGAGAGACTTCGAAAAATCTTTATTTTTATCTTACGTTCGTTTGTGCTTCCAGGTCAAATCGGTCACCACGATCATCATCAAGACCTACTAATAGCACAAATTCTCTCTCTCTCTCTCTCTCTCTCTCTCTGGCATTGCTCAAGGTAAATCATTTAGACAGCACCAAGTGTCCACACAAAGGTGATAGTTGACCAACACTGATGAAGAAGAACCTGGAATATTCCTCAGAAAATCTTATTTGTCCAAAAAGCAAATAAAATGGCATCTGCAGGGGCGCCTTCTTTGCCGTGGGTTTGAAACAGCTTTTTTAGAATAGGATTTATCAGAAAAGTCGCATTTGTACAGAAAGTAAATAAAATAGGTATCTATAGACATGGAAGTTTAAATTAATCCTGGAAATAAATTTCTTTTTTAAGTTTAATTTATCGAGGAATTAAAAATAATTCTAAAGCGGGTGAGGAAGTACAGCAAATTTTAGTTGTTTTTTTATATCATGAAAGATAAATCATCGTCATCATCAAGATACGCTGACAATATGGATTCCTTTGACACACACACACACACACACACACACACACACTCACTCTCTCTCTCTCTCTCTCTCTCTCTCTATCTCTCTCTCCATCCGTCCCAATTGGCCATCGCATTTAGTATGTCCTTTAAACAGCGCCCAGTCTCTGCTCAAAGCTGATGAATGTAATGTTTTTCTGGTCGGATAACACTGATGTTCCCATATGTAGGAGTCCATTGGAGAACGTTGCTTATCAGTTCGTCTTTACATCCACAGCTGTGCACAGTATGTATTATTCGTCTAACTTTGATGGTTTGAAAGATGGGACCTAAGTGGCCGTACAGCTGCTGTTTTGTGGGGTACTACTTTCAGTATTTATTCACACAGCACCCTTGTGTAGATCCCATCTTGCTTTTTCTCCGGGCATTTTGTTAAAGTCCAAGTGGTGCAACCATATAGTAGTACTAAAGGTATCATCCATAAGTAAGTGAAAAACTTTTGTCAATACAGTATCCCCACACACATATACATACAGACATACCGTATTACCTAGGAAGACGTCTACCCCTAACAATACATAGATACACGCATACACATATACATACTCTCACATACACATATATGCATTCATACTCAAACACATACACACATATACGGTATTGCCCGGGAATAAGTACGCATCTAAGATAATACTTATACGTAGACATATAAATATATATATAATCACACATATACATGCACACACATACAGTATTGCCCATAAATAAGTACACCCCTAACAATGCACACCTACATATGTATGTGTATGTGTACGCATATGTAGATGTGTATGTATGTGTGTATGCATATGTAGATGTGTATGTGTGTGTATGCATATGTAGATGTGTATGTGTGTGTATGCATATGTAGATGTGTATGTATGTGTGTATGCATATGTAGATGTGTATGTGTGTGTATGCATATGTAGATGTGTATGTGTGTGTATGCATATGTAGATGTGTATGTATGTGTGTATGCATATGTAGATGTGTATGTGTGTGTATGCATATGTAGATGTGTATGTGTGTGTGTGCTTATGTAGATGTGTATGTGTGTGTGTATGCATATGTAGATGTGTATGTGTGTGTATGCATATGTAGATGTGTATGTGTGTGTATGCATATGTAGATATGTATGTGTGTATGCTTATGTAGATGTGTATGTGTGTGTGTGCATATGTAGATATGTATGTGTGTATGCTTATGTAGATGTGTATGTGTGTGTGTGCATATGTAGATGTGTATGTGTGTGTGTATGCGTATGTAGATGTGTATGTGTGTGTATGCATATGTAGATGTGTATGTGTGTGTGTATGCATATGTAGATGTGTATGTGTGTGTGTATGCATATTTAGATGTGTATGTGTGTGTGTATGCATATGTAGATGTGTATGTATGTGTGTATGCATATGTAGATGTGTATGTGTGTGTATGCATATGTAGATGTGTATGTGTGTGTGTGTGTGTATGGATCCAATGGTTGTCATACTGTCGAGGGTGGACGTGGGGACGAGCTCCTTCTTTCCAATAAAATACTCCCCAGGCATGCTCAAATCTATAGCCTCTGACAACCTAGTCCTACTCCTTGCCTTCTCATGTGGCTTGTCACTAAGCCCGGCGGACCTGTTTCTACTGACTGGAGGGGGCACATCAGGTGAGTAACTGGCGCCTTAAAACCAGTTGCTCCGAGTAGATGGTGCTCGTCACTCTGGTAAGACAGACCATCTAGGCAAAGAATACCCTGATTACAAAACACCGCTGTCTCACCCCACCTGAGGTGGGATGCCTGGAGTCAAGCCCAAGCTTGTTGTGTACGTATGTGTGTGTATGTGAGTGTGCGTGTGCATGTATATATATGTATGTATGTGTACATGTAGGAGTGTATTCATATATAAATGTGCGCCGGTCCGTAGAAATTCCCTGGCTGGTGTTTAGGGGCGTATTTAAACCACTTGGAGTGATGGGCCCTTGAGTTACTGGTGTGACATCCATCTAGGAGGCGGAACCTCTGATCTAAAACCTGCAATCCCCGCATTTACCAATCATCTTGCTTTTGTTTGCCATTGGGTTATATTTGCGAGGATTCGGTGAGTGGTATTGGTGTTGTACAAGCTTGTGCCACTTAAATCCATCGAAGTACAGATATCTCAATGGATCTGGATCATTCTTAGGGTGGTAATGAGCATTGAGACGGCTGTAGTCTGTTAAGACAAAGCAATTGCAATTGCCATATATGTATGTATGTATGTATGTATGTATGTGTATTTCTGCTAATGCTCATATATATGTATGTGCATTGTTAGGGGTATTCTTATTCCTGGGCAATACTCTATGTGTGAATGTGAGCGTATATGTATATGTATGTGTATTTATGTGTGTATAGTTTGGAGTAAACTTATTTATGGTCGATACTGTATGGGTATGTATATATGTATGCGTATACATATGTATGTGTATATTGTTAGAAGTGTACTTATTCCTAGGTAATACTGTATATTGGTGTATGTGGATTTGTATACAGGTGTAGGTGTATATATATATATATATGTGTGTGTGTGTGTGGTATTGTTAGGAGTATACTTATTCCTGAACTATCTATCGTGTATGAGCGTATGTATATATTTGCGTATATGTATATATGTAATATAATGGTCGAGGGATTTCGTTTTATGCCTTTGGGTTTAGTTAGGCTGAGAACCTTTCGGCTCAGTGCATGGGTTACATAGGTGTAACATTAACACAGGTGTTCACACACGCGCGTGCGGAGCGGACGTGTCACTCAGAGATGCCACAATAGCCCAGATGGGAAACGGGGCAAGCAAGTGCAAATGACGTCACGTACTGGAAGCGCGCGGAGGATTTTGGGATTTTGAAAAAGTCAGTTAGCAGAGTTGAAACTAGACACCGAACGGGAAGGGTCGACTTTCACTTGCTCGCGGAGGCCTTGGGCAGGTGTCGCACGAGATGGGGGGTGGGAGATGAAAAGGCTAGAATAGAAAGAATGTGTATCTCTCTCCTTATGTCGAAGAACCTTTAAACTCAAAGGTAATAAAAAGTTTCGTACCTGAACTGAGAAGTCGTTACGTGTTTTTCGAATTTCGAGATTCCTATGTTTTATGTATATATATGTTATGAACATTATATGCCCATTTCGCATATCCATATCGGGCTATGGTACATTTATGTATGTGTAAGTGTGCATACCTCTGCATATATATGTGTGTGTGTGTATTGTTAGTGTGTTGCGAATTCAAGAATGAAATTGTATGTGTAGGTGTGTATGTGTAGGTGTGTATGTGTAGGGATTGTTAGGGATGTTCTTATTCCCGGCTAATACAGTACGTTTGTATGATTGCGTATGTATATGTTGGAGTATGTGTATATATATACATATATGTGTATGCATGTGAGTGTTGTTCGGTGGGTATGTGCATGTGGATATTTGCGTGTGTGTATATATGTGTGCATATGTATAAATATATTGTTAATGGTATGCTCATATATGTGCAATACTGAGTATATGGGTGTGTATGCGATTGTATATGTGTATGTGTATTGTTGGAGGTGTACTTACTCCTGAGAAATAGGGTATGTGTGTATGCGTTTCTTTGCCATATATATGTGTATGTATGTAGTAATCTACTAAGCTTTTTGCTTAGATGTGGTACAAGGCCGAATGAATGGGGCACCCAATAAGATTTGAACTCACTCGAGAGGTTTGCTAGTCAAGCTTGCTAACTATTGCAACACCCGAGGTGCCCATGTATGTATGTATGTGTGTGTGTGTGTGTGGATATTGTTAAGGATGTTCTTATTCCTGGCCATTTTTTTTTTATCTGACATGTCCAAGCTTTTTGGTTTATTTTATGATGAAGTGACTTTTTATCAACCACTGAAATTAATTGGTAGGGAATCCCAAATAATTTTGAAAAATTTACAACAGCAACAAAAGAAAGCTAATTGTTTCCAGAAAATTTTTAATCGTTAAATTAATTTTGATGATATTTTTTTTTTCCTTTTCAAGGGCTATAAAAAAAAACAATATATATTCACTGTAAAACGGCAAATTCTCATTTTTTTTTTTTTGTCAATTAATTCTAGGTCTGGTTGTCGGGCCGAGATTAGAGGATTCGTTTGTATCTCAAAATCTCAAAGAATTTTATTCGTCGAATTCTTAAGGACTGGTTCTGGTTCGTGCCGTTTAAATCTCTTGCACAGTTCCTAGTGGCTAACCTTCCAACCCAGTGTGGCCTAGTCTAGTACACCTTTTGTGCTTCTTTGTTGCATCCAATTATTATTATTATTATTATTATACAGTTGTTGTTGTTGTTGTGATAGAGGTGGTGGTGGTGGTGGTGGTGGTGGTGGTAGTGGTGGTGGTGGTAGTGGTGGTAGCAGTTGCTGTTGCAATAAGAATACACTTATCATCCTCAATAGAATTCTTTGTGGGACAAAGTTCTTTGTCAAGTGACATAAAAGTTCTCCGAATTTTGTTTGTTCGTGTTAAGAGGTTTATGAACTTCACATCAATTCCTCTAACATTTTGGGAGTGACTCATTTTCACATATTAGATGCATTTTTATATTCCTTACCCTACACATTGCTACTTTCTTTATTCCTTTGAATTCAGTCTTGTGCTTCAGCAAGTTATTTGGTATTTATTCTTCATCACCAACAAGGTCAGTTCATTTCACATGAATAACTTTTAGTGAAACGTGTTGGAATATGAACTATTTTCACTGCTATTATTAATAGCAAAAATCAACAATAATAATAACCTACTTATATACAAAACACAATGTGACTATATATATATATATATATATATATCATCAAGTCGTTTTGAGAACACAAATCCCCTTAACTCTCTCTCTCTCTCTCTCTCTCTCTCTCTCTCTCTCTCTCTCTCTTCAACACACTACTTGTTTCTATCGGCCACCACTCTTGGTAGGTCTCGTAAATGATATCTAGTGTCTGCGTAGAACTGATGAATGTATGTTTTTGCTGGTCGATTGATACTGGTGTGTCTATGTGTAGTTGCCCACCGGAGAGCGACGTTTATTTGTTCGTTCCTGTTCCTCCAGCTGAGCCCAACATATCTTGTTCGTCTTACTTGAATGGTTTGTGAGATGGGAAGTAATTGGCTATACAAAAGCTGTTTTGTGGAGTGCTGGTTCAGGGATTTGTAGTTCTTATCGAGCTCTTTCTCCAAGTGTTTTGTTAAAATCCAGGTGGTGCAGCCATGCAGTAGTACTGACACAGCTACACCTTGGAAGAATTTCGTTTTTATTCTATCAGAGAGATCAGATTACCATATGGCTGATAACCTTTCGATAGTAGTCTATGCTTTTTCTATGTGTATGTTGACACCACTTTCAGTAGATGAAATTTTGCTACCGATGTGTATGGAATGGTCTACTAATTTTAGAGATTTATCATTTGATAAGGAGACGACACTATCTTGTATAGGTTTGGGTTATTTGTTTAATGGCATACCAACTCCTCATAGATAATTCAATGCTGAAAATTGGATACGTTTAATTGTAATCATAACCATTTATATTTCCAAAGTTGGATTACTATCAATTTTAAATTGCATTTTATTTCTCTATAAATATTTACAAACCCTCTACATGAGCTAGATGTTTTCCTTCTCCTAGACCGATTACCATACTGCCCTACTATTTACCCATGTTCATATGACCCCGACGTGATTTGAACACGCAACCTTCTGATCTGGAGTCAGACGCGCTACCGGTTCGCCAATGGCCCGGGAGACCTGGGTTCAATCCCAGGTCGAGTCACACCAAAGACTCAAAAAATGGTACTTGATGCCTCCTTGCTTAACACTCAGCATTATAAGGTACGGATCAAGGGTAAAGTGGAGCAATCCAGGGAAAGGAGTAGCGCCCTCCCCTACACCTTGGTGTAGTAAGCTATCGAAAAGGGAGCCTTCGGGTCACCCTCGACTATGGTCGACTATTTACCCATAGCTGGAGGGAGAATAGTTGGATGCATATCTTTCCCAAGGAATATTAACGCTATATGATATGCAAGCAGCCTCTTTCAGGATTTGAATTCGGGTCGCCATGTTCATTTCCTACGACGATAACCATTATACCACGACTCTCTCTCTCTCTCTATATATATATATATATATATATATAAACAAAAAACAATATTGTACTGTCTTCACTGTAACTCGAGTTTCATATACCTACACAATTAACAACCTACGAAAAAGATGTTGCGCTGTCTGATGATTGTGTATATATTTACCCAACCCCTCCGCCTAATCTACCCTACTATTTAATCATAGCTGGATTATGAATTTACTCAAAACTTTCGCTACGAGCATGATGCAACACAAGGTGGATATTTAAGTGGAGCGCAGCTGGTTTTAATTAAGAATTTTCCTTCTCCTAGATTGGTTGCCTGGCCAAATTCTCATGATTGTATAACCACATAAAAATTGAGTTATAGTAACGAGAGTGCAACAATATTGAGTTGAGTTATAAATAATTTTTTTTACCTTTAATTTCAAACTTCCAGTATATTAAACGCAACAGAAAATTACCCGATTAAAGAGTGCCTTCACCAGACATTCTTATTTCTGTTATGAAAGAGTCAGCATCACAATCTAATTAGCGATCACACATCCCTATAAAATGGAGAAACTGAAAGTTCATATTCGACACGTAATGTGATAGGTGTTTAAGAATAACAAAAAAAAAAACGGTACCGAAACGACAAAGAAAACTTATAGTATTGGTGGACAAAGTATTTTACTAACTGACAAGTCCGAAACTAATTTTCAAAGTTTCATTCTTGCAATGCATCATTGAGAGAGACGAAGGTAGACCAGGACGTCAATCAGACCTCAGTCAAGATGCTTTAAAAAATTTGTCGAATGCAATCTCTTCAAAAGTCTTCAAGAATTAGTATTTGGCCTCAACATATCCCAATTCACAATCTGCCCCCACGTAAAAAAATTGGAAAAGTTATCAAGCTGGGAATTTGGCTTCTTTATATATACTCGTAGTGAGAAGAATAAGGAAAATTACATATCCATAGGAACAAGTTTTCTTTCAAAGCAGAAAAATTGCCTGTTTCTCAAGAATAGTATTACAGAAGGCAAAAAAAAAAGTTTCTTTTATGACAGTGTTCAATGCAAAATCAATCGATTGACACGGATGAATCTTCGCAGCCGACATCTTAGGCGGGAAAGAAAAAGAATGTGGTGAGTCTGGTGGAATAACGGCGGTATTATTCATTTTGAGTTTTTAAACTGCAATCACTCACTGCAAATTTATAATCTCAACTGCTGCAATACATGCATGAAAATCTTCAAACAAAATGCCTTGAACTCGTCAGTGGGAGAAATGTTGTGTTTCTCCCGATAACGCCTTCAGCAAGAATCACGCCGGAAAATATTTCGAATTTTGGCTGGTCTGACCTACCTCATCTACCATATTCCCCAGACTTTGTACCAAGTGTGTTCCATTATTTTCGTTCTCTATAAAATCGTCTGAATGACAAAAGATTTCTTCAAGAAGATCAGGTGAAAATGTTTGTAGAAAATATCTCGAGCTGAAAACCAACTGAATTTTACTTGAGAGAAAATCAACAAGAAACCTGATAAAAATGGCTTCGGAGGATTCAAAATGATGACAAATATACAACTGATTGGTTTGGTTTGGTTTGGTTTGGTTTCTTTGTTTAATGGCATATCAACTCATTTTAGGTTATTTAATGCCAAAGCCATTCTCAGAGAAGAACAGTAGTGGTACTATCTAACCCATAGCTAGGAATATACAACTGAGTGAAATTGATTCATTGTTAAATCATTCATTAATAAATAATACCCCAAAAAAAAAAAAACGAAATTATTCATGACTCAACCCAATAAGGGATTATTTGCAGTCAAACACTTAAAAAGTGCACAGAATCGCCTCGTCAGTGATGTTCTTGGGGTCCTTACAAGTTTTGGGTCTTCCAACATCATACTTGCTCTCTCAAGTGACCCTACCGAAACTTTTGTTCCAGCCGGCGATCCAGCAGTAAAAAATACGCCCAGCATGCAAAAACACACAGTTCACACAAAAGAAAAAATTTAAATGCTATTGCTAATGAGTTTTTAAAATGGTATTGGCCAATGAGAAACGACCTACGTCACTTCCCTCCGAGTCACGGCGAATTATAAAGGTAAACATACTGCAAACTGTCTTTATTCTATATCTTGTATGAGTACACTCACTTGCACTGAGCCAGGTTTGGATCAAGGTAACAGGTAATATCCTTCTGACAAGTGAGACTTGGAAAAACAATATATATATATATATATATATATATATATATATATATATATATATATATATATATAAAGCTTTTCCCCCCCTAACCTCTTTATATCAATGGTTGAAAAAAAAAAAATTAGAAAAAAATAAATAAATAAATAAATAAGTGCCTGAATTAGGATTTATAAAATATACATACATACATACATACACTCACATCTATATACACACACACACACACACACACACATATATATATATATATATATATATACATACACACACATGTACACACACACACACACACACCCATATATAAAAAAATTAAAATAAGATAAAATAAATCAATAAATAAGCTAATAAAAAAAAAAAATAAAAACGCATAAATAATTAAATACATAAAATAATAAATGAATAAAAAAAAATAAAGAAATAAAAAATATGCACACAAAATAAATAAAATACAAATAAAATAAGTTAAATAACTACATATATATATACAAACACACACACACACACATATACATACACACATATATATATATATATACATATATATATATATATATATATACATATATATATACACATATATACATTATTTTTAACGTTTATATAGGGTCTGCCGATTAAATATTGAGTACTTTCAATTTTTTAAATCCCAATAGTTATATTTTTGTACGTGTGTGTGTGTGTGTGTGTGTGTGTGTGTGTGTGTGTGTGTGTGTGTGTTACTGCATTCTACCACAATAGTAGTCTGGTTTGGTTTGGTTTTATGGCATTATCAACCAACGTTTATTGCCAAATCCTCTCTATACATATGTATGATTTGTAAACATTCTATTGAGAACATTTTTAAATGAGCCAAAGCTCATTCTTTTGCACACAGTTAAATGATTCCAAGTATTTCTATGTATCACTAACAATTCAATTAAACATCCGTCACTTGTTTGCACACAGTTAAATGGTTCCAAGTATTGCTATATATCTCAAACAATTCAATAAAGCATCTCTCATTTGTTTATACTTTGCTAAATGATCAAACAATTCAGTTTACCATAAATCCTTTGTTTGCATTCAGTTTAAATGTCAAACATTCCATTTAACCTACCGAAGGGACCTTATCAGGTACTACCACTCCGGGCTTCAGTGGACCAGGGAGCAATGGCAATGAAGGGGTACTTCACATTCCCTAAATCTTCAAGGCTGTTCCTTCGCCATTATATTATTTAATGTTATATCCGAGACACTCGTTGAGGAGATGTCTTACTCCGTTCTGTCTCTTCCTTTGCAAGGTTCATTAACTCTCTCAGCCGCTTGCCATAATTTAGGGCAACTACTCTTGCATTTTGAAGGTCCACCTGCACTTTATCAAACAAGTTTATGCAGTCACAACGCCTTTGCATCCGGTAGTTGTTGGACCCTATTACAGCAAGTTCAATGGATTTTTGTGCAATTTATTCTTTAGACATCCATTGCACGTGACCAAACATGGATCTTTGTAGTTGTACCACCCTTGTTGTGTTTGAATGATGTTTCATATCTTGTATAGAACTTTTGGCTGTGAGGTCATCAGTATCCAGAGTATACGGTTGCAGATATCAAAACAACAATAGTTGCATTTGCTGCAATTGTACAGCATCAAAAACATAGATACATAGATGTTGCATTCTATATATATATATATATATATATATATATGTATATATATATATATATATATATATGTATATATATATATATATATATATATATATATATATTGAAATGAATATGTCCGCAAATGAATTTGGTACTTTAAATGTTATTTTATATATATTTGCTCTACGCGTGTTTCAGACTTTATAGTCGTCTTCAGGAGGTAAATATGGTTTGGGCAGTCTTTTTATCTTTAATAGTGAAGATTGTTTTTTTAATTCCAGGATTTGTGTCTGTGAATCTCCTTTCGGAGTTTATTGTTTGCAAAAAAACTTTGGCATCTGCCGAGTTTATTTACCCAACTCCGGCCTGTATATATTTATAAGAATGTACTCTGTATGTATGTGTGTATGTATGTATTTCTCTGTATGTATGTGTGTGTTAGTGTTTATATCAGTGTATATACATATATTTTCATGGTTGTTGTTTTTCCCTTTCTCTCTCTTTCTTCCTGTGTTGAATGTGATAAGTAGGTGTATGTGTTTGCGTTTGTGTGTTTGTGCGTGAAATTTCGTTCTGTTTGTGTGCGTATATATATATGTGTGTGTGTGTGTGTGTGTGTGTGTGAGAGAGAGAGAGAGAGAGAGAGAGAGAGAAAGAGAGAGTTTATTCATAAAAAAAATTATGTGATGGCTATCTGAAGAGGTTGGTTTCTCATATTGAGTGACCAGCTGAAATAAATTTATAATAGCCAAATTACGGTCTGTTGAACTTTTCTTTCAATCATATATATATATATATATATATATTTGTAAACATATATATATGTATATATATGCGTCTCCCTCTCTCTCTCTCTCTCTCTCTCTCTCTCTCTGTGTATAAACTAAAAGAAATTAAAATATCACCTTTTTATCATTACTATGTTTTATATACGAATAAAAAACACAATTATCAGACATTTCATCTGATGATTGCATCAAATATTCTATATTATGACCGACCCATTGGCCTTATGAGCAGAGTGTTCGCCAATGACCCGGGAGACTGGGATTCAATCTCAGGTCGAGTGATACCAAAGACTCAAAAAATTGTACTTGATGCCTCCTTGCTTAACACTCAGCATTATAAGGTACGGCTCAAGGATAAAGTGCAGCAATCCAAGGAATGGAGAAGCGCCCTCCCCTACACGTAGGTGTAGTAGCTATTGAAAACGGAGCTTTCGGGTAGCCCTCGATTACGGTCACCAACTTTACTAGATAGGATTACTTGAAAAATAAAATGAAATAAAAATGGTGGCGATCCGTTCTACTTGAGGACTGGGCTAGACGGATAATCAGACGTGACATCTTTCTGATCATTCCAAACGTATTCTTCAAATTGCTTCGAGGTAAACAAACACCCAACTCGAAGGCCCTGTGTGAGGGTCAATCGAAAATAAGACAGAGTATCTTGGGTATGGCATTAAATTGCGTCTGATGGTGAGGTTCCAGTCCTAGAGTTTGGGGGATGTGGAATACCTCTTCATTGCTATTACTCCAGGTCCACTCGCACCCGGAGTAGTAGTATATGTTAGGATCCTATCTTTGGCTCATATAGAACTTTTCAATCATTAACTAAGGATTATTGCTATTAGTTATTTGAAACAACGCAGCAAACTATTTTATACAGCAAAGAAAATCTTAATAAATAGAATTACTAATGTTAAAGAATAATAGGGGATGTCCTCGTGGTGTAATGGTTAACGCGATGGACTGCGGAATCGTTGTACGCGAGTTCGTACTCCAGTCGCGCTATTACGTTCACTTTCGGGCAAATACCCTTGGAAAAGGTATGAACGCCCTTATCCCCCCAGCTATGGGTTAAATAGTACCACTACTGTTCTTCTAGGAGAATAGCTTCGGCATTAAATAACCTAAAAAGAGTTTATATGCCATTAAACAAAGAAACCAAACTAAATAATAATACTTGAAAATATTTTACTGTGTGCAAACAAATGAGCTCTAATTCGTTTAAAAATAATCTTACTAACACACTATTCGCGGACAAATCGTGTGTGTATATATATATATATATATATATATATATATATATATATATATATATATATATATATATATATATATATATATATATATATATATATATATATATATATATATATATATATATATATATATATATATATATATATATATATATATATATATATATGTGTGTGTGTGTCTGTCTGTCAGAGAAGCAGCTTGATTTCACCAGGAAGTAATAAAAAAATCTTGCTGTTTAAGTAGCACGGGACATTTTAGAATTTTAAATATATCGGCGATATTAATAGTAATAACAAGGTAAATAACTCTCTCTCTCTCTCTCTCTCTCTCTCTCTCTTCTTTTATTCCTCTTGTACTTTTCTCCGTTCTTTTTCTTCTTTTTTTCCCTTTCTTTAAAATTTACCATCTTTTTCGATTTTTTATGCTAAAACTTATATTCATCAGTTTTGAGCGGACACTGGATGACGTCTAGAGTACTTACCAAGAGCGATAGCCGATCGGAATGGATAACGAGAGAGTCAAAGGAATCCTTGTTGTCGGCACGCCCTGATGATGAAGATGATGACGTTTTAGTAAGAAAATATCTATGTAAATTATTTAATGAGAAAGAAATAGTTTTGAAATGTTATGAATGAATCGGGTTTGAAGTAGTTCTGGGTTGTCCTTGAATTGTGATGACTCACAGCCCCAACTCCAAAGCTTATCTAGGAGAAAGTTATATGCAGAAAGTAAACGAATATCGTCGTAAGAAATGGATACGGTGACCAGAGTTCAAATCCAAGACAAGGTTGTTTGTATTTTACATAGCGTTTATACCCTTTAAACTTGGTAGGGCAACTAATCTAGGAAAAGGAAAACTCTAAATTCAAACCTGTTAAACTCCACTTAGAAAGTGACCTTGTGCCTCATCCTGCTCGTAATGAAGGGGTTGGGTAAATACGCACGAGAAATGCTCAGTGTCGCTTTGGTATGGGATCTACATACCTAAGGTTATCTATAAGAGTCAAATTCTTCGTTGGTATGCGATCTACATGTTTCGTTTATCTATAATGGTTTAAATAAAACATTGAACATATATATATATATATATATATATATATATATATATATATACATTTATTTACAAAAATAATTACCATTTACATATAAGTCTTTATTTCCAAAATAAATTTAAAATTTATGAATTAATTAATGAAAAGGATAAAATGAAGCAAGTTTTTAATAAATGTGATGATTTTATTTGTGTATTGAATAAATATCAGTAAGAAAAGCAAGAAATACATCAGTTTTTTCTCATCATACGCCAGAAGAAATAATCAAAACAGAGAATTAAGTCCATATCCTAATTCTGCTTGTCCGTTCATTCGATCGCAAGTTCGGCTTATCTACATACCCTCCCCGTAACCAAGTAGTATTTTCTTCCTCCCTCTTCCAAGAGGGATATTTCTTCTACATCCTCTCTCTTTCTCAATTAATTCAGATATCCTTGTTTCTAAGCCTAATTTTACCGATAAAAATATTTTTTGTGGCTTGAAAGTAGAGGTCGTTCATTTCACAAAGTCGTTCATTATTCGAGTATATACGGTAATTATCGAATTATTTGATTATCATATAACTAATTATTTACGGTAATTATTACTAGTAATAGGATCCGTTGTAATTCTTCGGAAAGAAAAAATATCAAGAAGAGCTATTTACCGTTAATTGCGACGTACAAGTCGATCTGGCATATAAGTCGACCTCAAGATATTAAGCTCAAAATTCTGACTTAGACCTGCTATATAGGTTGACTCCCAAACATAAAGTAGGCCACTGATTGGCCAAAACTTAACCATTAAGCCTAAATGTTGGAAACAGCATCTAATACAGCGTTAAAATGATTCTTAATTTGTATTAGTTTTATTGTTCTACACAAATTTTATGTTAATGAGTTCAATATATTCACTAAATACAAGTTTACGTTGGAAATGTTTATAGCAGTCAGCTGGAGTTACTGAAAGTGGTGTATATCGATTGGACTGCTTTATGGGAAAGGTTAGGAGTTTAGTCGTGTTGTATTAGTCGACTCCAAATGATTTTTCCGGCTTAAAACGTCGACTTGTAAGCTGCAAATTCACGGTAAGCACAAACGAATGATTTGCAATTTTATATCATATAAATCTGTTGCAATAATTAATACAAAAATATAAAATAACGTCCTCGGATATTCTGAACGTCAAAATTTGTCAGATCTTCAGCAAACCAATATACACAAATTTATGTTTACAATGCTAATTCGCGTTGATTTTGTTGATTATGTTTTATGGCATGTCAACACTTGTTAGTTATTTTATCCAGTCGGCTGGAGCTGTAAAATACACCGACTGAACCTCTGCAAAGGGGTAAGACTTCCCCAACGAGTGTCCTACATATGACACTAGACAATCTGATGGTGAGGTTCCAGTGATGTTGAAGCTTTGGGAAATGGGGAGCACCCCTTCATTGCCATCACTCCCAGGTCCATTGTGACCCGAAGTGGTAGCACCTGATAAGGGTCCTATCTATGGGTCAAATAGAACTAAACTGCGTACTTATGCTAAACTGAATTGTTTGAATAAGAACTGTTTTTGACATTGAAACTGTACTTACGCTAAACTGAATTGTTTGAAATAGAACTGCTTTCACATTTAACTGTGTATGGACAAAAGCTATACGTATACTAAACTGTTTGAATTAGAACTGTTTGACTAAAATGAATAGCTTGAAGTAGAAATGTTTTTGACCATTAAACTGTACTCATGTTAAACTGAACTGTTTGAAATAGAAGTGATTATTTGTATAGAAATGGATTTGGCGTTAAATAACCTACAAAGGTTGATATGCCATAAAACCCAAACAACCAACCTTGCAAGTTATTCAATGCCAAATCCCGTTTATATATACATATAGTTGATGAAAAGTTAGGATCGCTCAAAGCGCTATCAGTACTGTGTAACCCAGTACTACTGTTTCATAGTCGGGTCATTGGTGACTGAACCGGCACTCCCACCGGATTTACGCCCTGCAGGATGAAAAACAAAACCTGTCGAAGAGCAGATGAAGCCCTTTGCTCAACGGCCATCTAGCACGTGATTCCTGGAAATGTTGACTCCTTATTCTTTATCAAATTATCCAACTAGGAGAAGGAAAACACCGATACATAATATAATATAAACACTTAATGAGATATAAACATAATAAAAGCATAATGAAAACACATAATAAAAAGATAACACATAAGATAAAAACCCTGATATATAATAACCTATAATTATAGGTTATCTTGCTTCGGTTTGTCAGTGGATAATCATGAAAACTTGGAGAGTGATATTCGTGTTGTACAAGCGTTGGCCACTGCAATACCATGGTGTACAAAAGATCCCTTACGATCTTTTCATCTACTAATCTTTCTCACGGAAAGGTTCCATGGCCATGGAGGTGTGATAACGTATGCAGACCTGACCGGTTGGAAGTATTCAATAGCATATCTACAAATGACTGCAGGGGTCTTATCCAAACATCGTTGTTGTGTCCTCCTCCCGTGACAGGAACTGACCTCGGTGGAGAGTCTTGTGTCTGAGTAATCCTAATTGGGATGGCACTGCTCACCCAAAACTACTGGGAAAATGCAAGAAAAAGTGCATTAAACATTGCTTGTCACCTCAACGCTGATTATTTTCCTGCGACTAACGGCGTTTCATTTTTTGGCAGGAAGAGACGAAACATAAAACTATTTTTACATTACCAGGTTAAACTTAATATCTACTGTTGGAATATTTGAACTCTTCTTGACCGTAGTTCTCCAAACCATCCTGAAAGAAGAACGGCACTTGTGACAAAAGATCTTCAGAAATTACAAATGGATACTGCTGCTCTCTCGGAAACTCGACCGTCTAAGAAAGAATCAAGTTGACTGAAGTGTCATCAGTTTATAATCTCTTTTGGGTTGGAAAGCCAAAAGGTGAATGACGTGAAGAGATGTGGGACTTGCCGTTAAAACAAAACTAGCAAAATTTTTAGAGTTCCCTTCGCGTATTAATGATCGTATAATAGAACTACGTATCCAACTCCAGTGTGGACGGTATGCAGCTTTATTCTCTGTTTACGCCCTAACCCTCCAGATTGATGAAGAGACTGCCATGGCTTTTTAGGAATCACTTCCTATTGCGATTATCTCAACGCCCAATAATGATAAGTTGATTATCCTTGGTGATTTTAATGCATGTGGGGCAGGGGTTTTCTGATATGCAGTGTGCTTGGTCGATATGTCTTTGGTAAAGTAAATGCAAATTGTCTGAAATTACTCCAGATTTGTTCAGAACTCTCTTCCCTCGTATAGCTGAGTAGTTATGGAGGTGAGAAAAAGCCTATAAAAATGTCATGGTTATTTAATAGCAAATCCTGCTTATATATATATATATATATATATATATATATATATATATATATATATATATATATATATATATATAGCAGGATTTCAAAGCGAATAGTTTGAAGGTAACTTTATTGCTAACACTAATAATTCTACTTAATATTAATCATTTATTTGCACACAATTAAATGGCTTCAATCATTGCAATTTAACACTAATAGTTCTATTCATTAAATAGTTTCAAGTATTCCAATCTAACTGTAAAAATTCTAGTCAACATAATTCATTCGTTTCAAACAGTTAGTTTCAAATATTGCTATCTAACACAAATAATTCCAATATTAATCAATTGTTTGTTCACTGTTAAATAGTTTCAAGTATAGTAAATGATTAAATACTTCTATTTGACTCATTGATGGGACCCTAATAAGGAGTAGCACTCCGTGTCAGAGTGGCTCTGGGAGTAATGGCAATGAGGGGGATACTCCACATTCACCAAAACTCTTGGACTGGAGCTTCACCATCTGATAGTTTACTGTCACAACTAGGACACTCGTTGGGGAGTCTTACCTCTCCGCTGAGATGCAGTCGGTGTATTTTGGTTTGGTTTGGTTGGGTTTTATGGCATATCAACCATTGTAGGTTATTTAATGCCAAATCCTTCTTATACATATATCTAATATATGATTTCAAAATACATTTTTAGATGACACTTTTAAACAAGCCTAAGCTCATTTTTTGTTAAAATGGTTTCACTTAATTTCAAACTATTCAGTTTAGCATAAGTACACAGTTTTTTTATACACAGTTATTTGTTTAAATACAGTTTGTTTTATATTTATACACAGTTAAATGTGAAAACTTTTATTTCAAACAATTCAGTTTAGCATAAGTAAACCGTTTTTGTTTATACACAGTTAAATGTAAAAACAGTTCTATCTAAAACAATTCAATTTAGCATAAGTATACAGATTAAATGTGAAACTTCTATTTGACCCATAAATAGGACCCTATCAGGTGATACTACTCCGGGGGACGAGTGAACCTGGGAGCGATGGCAATGAGGAGGTACTCTGCATTCACTAAAGCTCCAGCATTACTGAAGCTCATCATCAGATTGTTTAGTGTCATATCCAGGACACTCGTTGAGGGGTTCTGAGATCCTCTGTAGAGATGCAGTTAGTGTATTCTACAGACCCTACCAGCCGACTAGGCGCAACAGTGTATTTTTTCAGTCTCAACAGTGAGGAGAGATGAAGTGACTTAAAAGGCAATTCTATCTAAAATATTCCAGAAGAAAATGACATCCTCCGGAAATGTGATTTCGTTTAACACGAATAAGGAAAGAAAAGAATTACAATCGAGTTAAATAATGAAAAAAAAAAAAAAAGAAAGACAAATGAAGAATAAAAGAATTTTGAAAAATTCTACTTACCCCTTCTGTTACAATTTCAACCTTTCCTCAAATCTGCAAAACATCCAAATCTCAATTGCATAATTTTAGGTCAGTAATTGCCATGTTTAATACTTTTGATTTATACATTTAATAATTTTTTAATGACAGCAAATCTGCTCAATAATACAGCTTCATCTTTTGTATTGTTTTTTAATAAGGCTAGCATACAGACTCAAATTACTTCCAGTACATGTTAATTCAATTGATCGCTTATTTCGGATTTGAAAAGACTTGACTTGTCGGTTATTTATAAAGTTTGGCTTCATCCGGCTTGCAGCCAATCCACTGTTCACAGTACCTCCAGTTCATGTGGTCACCCATTGGAGTACTGAATTGGCTCATCGTTGCTTAACTTCCGTGATCTGATGGAAACCGGCGTTTATTGTACCTCCTCATCCTAAGTGATCACCCATCTAAGTACTGAATAGGCTCATCGTTGCTTAACTTCCAGTGCTTTCAGCATGACTTGACCATTTGTTTGTTATTTTTGGTTTTTATTCTTTGTTCAGTTTCTCGTCTTTGGAATGTTTTTGAAAGTGTCTTCAAATAAATTAGTAAAATGAAAAAAATCTGCTGATAATTTCTGAGGTAAATGACTTTATGGATAAAATTATCTCGAAAATGAAACTTTTAATAAGAAACGGAAGCATTTGACATAGCAACTCCAAAACTCTGCCACCCCCTCCTCAAATATTAAAACAAATTCTGTTCAGGTAAAATTTGATCGGACCCATGAAAATGTCATCATCTGGGTGGAGCACATGAAACGGTGTCACACATTAACGAACGCGACAAACTGGTCTTAAAATAAATATGGGATGGGACAGTGACTTACTGTAATTGTGCAAACGATTTGAGTTCCGTCATACAAGCAAATCGGGTGAGAACATAAAACCTGATTTTGTCCTTGACACCAGGAAACCATTAAATGACCAAAAGAAAGTTCATGATATTAAAAAAAAGAATCACCGAAAAAAAATTATCCAGTAAAATAATTCCCCACGAATTAAAAAGAAAAATGTTTACCCCAGCGGCAAATTGAACAGTCAGGAAATCAAACAGTGCCTCGAGGCTCAAAACACCGGGTGGTCCAAGTAGCCAAAGTTTCACGTTTTAAATATTTTCAAATGAATCAACGATAATGCATTTACAAGCCCTATCGGCTTTAAGCAACAAATCATATGCCGTCTGTGTCCCCTGAAGAGGATTAAGACCCTCCACTACCAAGGGGTTCCTCGGTATAACGCTAAATTGCATCTGGTATTGAGACTCCAGTTCTGAAGTTCAGCGTAGGGTGGAGTATTCCTTCATTGCTATTATTTCCAGGTCCACTAGAACCCGGGGCAAGTGTAGTACCTGTTTGAGTCTCATCTTGGGGTCAAATAGATCCGTCTAGAAAATTATTAGCATTAAGTATTTCAAGTATTACACTTGAAATCCTAAAACTACGAGCAAAATAAGGATTATTATTAAATAGAAATAGTTACTTGAAACCATATAATTGCTTACAAACGGTTGATTGGTTGGTTGGTTTTAATGATATATCAATCCTAGTGGGTTATTTATTGCCAAATCCCAAATCTTGTTTATTTAATAAATATATGATTTATGAGAGAATCGTTAATGAGTAGATATTTTTGTGTTGGTTTGTTTAGCCACATATCTTTGTGGGTTTGCATTGACAAAACTGAAATTTCAACTAGACATATAATGCAAACGTGCAATAGGAACACAACATCAATTTTAAAAAAAAAGAAAAAATTTAAGCAACAAATCGGGTAAAAATTATGCATTGTTGGAATTTATAAATTCGGTAGTTAATAACTGTTCGAATGTCATTGGCTTAGTTGTAAGTTTACCCGTTACTGGCCCCTTGCGGCTAAAAAAAAAAAAAAAAAAAAAAAAAAAAAAAGGTCGTATGGGGCCGTCAGCTTCTTTTTGCTTTTTGCCTCGAGCCTCCTTTTGGTTCATTAGGCTTTTTGGCTTTTTGCCTTTTGCCTTTGTTAGCAGGCAGTTTGGTCTTAGCCGAGAGCAGGATAGAACGCACCTATTGGCCAGTTTGCCAGGCTGCGTAACAACTATACAGTCGACGTAAAGTATGTCGAACCGGGTTGATATTCTGTATTCACGACCCGTAGACCACTACGACTCAAAGAAACGGAATGAAAAGCCATGGAGAAACTGAGTAAGGATATTCTCTACGCAGGAAGAAACGAACAGTTAGGTACCACCAGTCGTAGAGTAAGATTTTGACGACATTTTAAAGCTGAAGGTATATGAAAGAAATTCTACGCAAAATTTAAATTCCGACGAGGACCAGCCTTTAGAATTGTAGAAACAAGCTACAGAGAAAAGGAAATATTCTATTCTAGATACAGGGTGTTTCTCCTGGCTGATTAGAGGACTTTCTATTGACTGAAGCGGACCAGAAAAGAAATCGAAAAAGAACTTTGAATTCAAATAACAAGTTAGGGTATTTCGTTCATAAACTGTTTCTAATAACTTTTAATAACTTTGCGGTCCAATAACGAGTAAGTCTTTTTCTATACCAATGCTTCGCCTTACTTTTATTTTGTTTTGTCACTTGTTTTTATTGTTTCTTCTTATGTTTATCTTTTATTTTTGTGTTCTAAAAGAGTTGAGCGTGTAGCTCAACACGCATAGAGAAACATATGCAATGCGATTGGTACAACTATTTTCTAAAATTTATTTCTTCAGGATTAAATTCATTTTTGTAGGGAAAAAAGTTATTTTATTTTTTAAATCGAGTCATCACTTTTTTTAGTGATTAATAGTAAAGTAAGTACTTCCCTTCCCATTTTCTACATCTTTTTTCCTACCTTACTTTCTCTCCTCCACACTACTGAACTTGGTTGACTGCTCTGATCATCGCTAAAGCTGAGGCTTAGTTAGTTCCCTCAACGCATCTTTGTAAAACCTTGTAATTTAGTAAAAATTGTATATAAAACAAAGTCTAGCATATGTCAACCCTTTTTATACTCGCGTATGTTAGCCGAACAATTTTTACTATAGTCTAGATGATTTAAGATATTTCGATGAGAAACTTGGTTTGTTGGTTGGTTGGTATTTAATGGCATATCAACCCTTGTGGGATAAATTTCTTGTTTGGAGGTGCCCGTGGTGTAATGGTTATCGTCTTAAGAAATGGACACGGCGACACGAGTTCAAACCTGGACGAGACTGGTTGCATTTCACATAGCACTAATACCCTTGGGAAAGGTATGAATCCAATTATTCTCCCTCCAGCTATGGGTAAATAGTAGGACAGACTGGTTTCTTCAGCCTTGGTGAGGCAACTAGTCTAGGAAAAGGAATACTCTGAATCCAAACCTGTTAAACTCTGCTTAAAAATTGACCTTGTGTCATATTCTGCCCGAGCGGAGGGGTTGGGTAAATATGATAAATTTCTTGTTTTATAAATAAAAATATACATTTTTCTCTGCAGGTATCTTTTGTATTAAATAGCTGTGCTTTGAGCACTCATTCTTTGAATATTCACAGTCCTTACTTACTTTATATATATATATATATATCTATATATATTCAGATCTGTGTTAGGAATTTTAAATTCGTTGTTCACGGACATCTTGGGGGGTAGATTTAGCTGCTGAATCGGTCTCGTCATTTCCTTGGATTGCAGTAAGACGTGAAATCCAACAAAACCCAATCTCTTTGGTATTCGATAGTAATATGAATATCAACTATAGGGGAGGCGTAGTGGATAACGAGCTAGAATGTGATATCATAGTTAGCGAGTTCGAGTTCCAGTCACACAGTAGCAGTAACTTTCGAATTAATACCCCTTTGTAAAGGGAGGAACCTCTTCTACGAATTATAGATGAAGTAGTAACTCTACTTTCCTTCTACAAGGATTACTTTGGCATTAAATGACCTAAGCAGATTGATATTCCATAAAACAAAGAAATCAAACTAAATTATTGGTGTTAGATAAAAATACTTGAAACCATATAACTGTGCAAACAAATGCTTAGTATTAAATAGTTACTTTAAACTATATAATTGTAAATAAATTGTTTGTATTCTATAGGAATACTTGAAACCATACAACTGTATGCAAATTATTCGTATTAGGAATGTTTGATATCATGTTACGCAGCTAAGTAATAACAATCAAATGCAATAGTTTCCAAAACACGCAATGGAATATTGAAAATATGAATACAATAAAACATTTAGAAATTAATCCAATTTTGGCCTAAATTCTGAAACTCTTAAACCAGTCGGATAAGATCGAATAGGCTTTGGTATCGACGACTTAAGGGTCGGTCTTCAAATATTTGTCAATTGTGAGTACCAAGACTCTCACACCCAGAATTATTAAAGAATGAAGAACACAATTTGTAACTGTGGAAATAAATTATAGTTTAACATTTCCTCGTGCTAAATAATATAGAACAATTCACGACGAATTAACCATATCTTTATTGCCTGAGAAAACAATCGAATAGATACAAGAATTACAAGAAAAACTAAGATTATGGAGAAAAAAAATAGTCGAAGAATTCTTTATAGAATGAAAATTGTTGTCTGAAAACTTACGTCAAAGCATGTTACCGTAAGTGGGAAACATGAAAAAACCCTCCTCCATACACCAAAATCAGGTCATGGGGGTTCTTTTCCCCAGCTAACCGTTGGGAAAAATCCCTCTCCTATACACACCTGTCGGGAAATGCACCCACTTATGCGTACTTTTTATTGTCGAGATCGGAACGAAATGAGAGTTTGGAATTTACCAAGCGTTTTATAATGCCTCTATGGTCATGCAACCTAGCGGCCTTTAGAAGTACTATTTTGGAAAACAAAGGATGTGTAGCGTCAATTTCATATACATACACAAACATCGCACTCACATTTTTAAACCAATCAACAAACATTAGAACATTCTAGAAAAAAAGGATCCAATCCACAATATACAAAATTCGCGCCCATACATTTTTTAACCAATCAAATACTCCCCCCCCAAAAAAAAACATTTATACACGTTTTAATCCTCTTAAGAGTTATAAAAAGAAAGCGATGGACCAATTCAACAGAGATCTCGCCGCTAACAACGAGGAAACTACTCTACGCTACGGGACTGCTCCCTCACCCACCAAAACACGAGAGACGCCACGCTGTCCAGCAAAGACGTTGCCATTTCCCCTTACACCAAAGGCGAAAACAACAACATTCTGAGTTCTTTGGTACAATATTCCAGCTGAATAATAAACCGTTATTTTAAAATTATTCAGGTTTTGTTTTTGTTTTGTTAGGGAAAATTACTTGCGAGGAACACGCACTGCCTACAAACTTTATTTTATATTTTCGACACATCTCGTAATATCTCCGACAGATGTAATCCCAACACACCTATTGCATGTGTTACATAAGCAATCATAAAATTAATCCGTGAAAAATAATGGAAATATTTTCCGATTTGCATAGCCCCTAACAGCGCGTTTTCAACCATGACAGTAAACAACGGAAAGGGAGATCACTGTAATATTTGCGGTATAAAAGCGGTGTCAGGTGATATATTAGACATTAGTCGCTGCCTCCCACCAAACAGGACTTGGCACAAAGTCAATAACCCGAAGGTCAGCTTTAGTGTCAAGTAATATATAATCTCTTAAGAGCAACGAAACATAGTGGAACATGATATTAAGAGTTAAATAACCCATAAAGTGTTGATATGCCGTTAAACAAATAGTCCAAATCAAACCTAACACATAGTCACTTATTTTTCGGGGAAAAAATTGGATCATTATCGGGAAAAAACTTATAGAAATAAACCCTCAATTAGACAAGGAGAGGGGAGAGGTATTATTCTGAAATTTTATTGAAATATCGATGCTAACCATTTTTTCTTTTTTATCCAGATTCTTTTTCTTATTAAAAATACGATGAAGTATAAATATAAGCAATTCATTTTGCACAAATTCTGGAACTTTCTCTCTGAAATTTTTTTTAGGTGACCAGAAAATAAAAGAATTTTTTTAGTTTTTCTTTTCTTTCTCCTTTTCCTTTTACTTATTTCTTTTCTGTTTCTTTTTCTTTTCTCTTCTTTTTTCAGTTCTTATTTCTTTTCCTTCTTTTTTTATTTGTTTTTATATTTGGCTTTTTTTCTTTTTACTTATTTCTTTTTTATTTCTTTTTTTATTTCTTTTCTTTTATTTTTTTATCTTTTCTCTTTTTTCTTTTCTTTTTCTTTTCTTTTTTCTTTTCTTTTTTTCTTTTTTCGTTTCTTTTTTTTTCTTTTTTCTTTTTCTTATTTCTTCTCTTTTTCTTATTTCTTCTCTTATTTCTTCTCTTTTTTTAATTTTTTTTCTTATTTTTTCTTTTTTCCTTTCTTTTTCTTTTCTTTTTTCTTTTTCCTCTTCTTCCCTTTTCTTTTCTCTTTCTTTTCTTTTTATTATTTTCTTTTCTTATTTCTTTTTTCTTTTTTCTTTTCTTTCAAGACGTAAGCTATTTTAACAATCAAATTTGATTTATTTGAGCTTGGAAAATACAGTTATACATATCAACTTCCCTTTTATATATTCTAAAAGATATTGAAACAATGGCAATATACGAAAACGAAGGCCTTCAACTGCCGAGCACAATAATAATAAATCATTCTTAATTAAAAACACCTGTTTTATTTGTTAATTTAACTTTTTCATGAATTGTAATTTATACATTCTATAATGAAAATGTCTAAACAGATAACTTCGTCGAGACAATTTTGATTATTCCACAAATAACTTCTCTCAACTACTGGTGCCAAAAACTGTCTCGAACAAAGGACTCATCAGTTTGTTGACTGAAGCATTATTTATAACAACTAAGGGCGCCCAAGCAAAACCTCACGATATCATCTGTCTTTGTAAGTGTTGTCCGAAAGGATTGCCCTCTGGTTTTGCTTTGATTTCTTTTTAATGGCATATCGACATTCGTGGGTTACTTAGTGCCAAAGTAATCCTCGTAGAAGAATAGTAGCGGAACTATTTAACTCATAGTTAAGAGATAAGGGGGGTTCATGCCTTTCCCAAGGATATTAGACCGAAAGTGAACGTAATAGCGCAACTGGAGTTCGAACTCGCTTACTTTGAGGCCGTAGTCCATTACTTTGGCCATTATGCTCCGCCCACCAGCCATCTGAAACTAGACTGGAATTAGAATTTTTTAAGCCAAAAGCTGGGTAAAACTTTCGATGGGGCTTAGAATACACCGATTGCATCCACGTCATGTGGGTAAGATCCCCCACACCAAAAAAGGGTATCCTGGCTATGACATTAAACAGCATCCGGTAGTGAGGCTCCAGCTATGGAACTCTGGGGACTGTGGAGTCACCCTTTCATACGGTACCTTGTGCCCTTGGGGAAGGCATGAACTCTTTTATTTAATGGTACCACTACTTTCCTTCTACAAGGATAGTTTTGGCTTTAAATAACCTGCGAAGGTTGATACGCCATTAAATAAAGAAACCGGAAGCAAAACCAAACTAAAAGCCGAGAAGGGATTAAAACAATACTTATACACAAAGCACACAGTGAGGATCGAACTCGTTATTTGTTTTTGTTTTTTTTTTTTTTGTTTAATGGCATATCAACCTTTGTAGGTTATTTAATGCCAAAGCCATTCTCCTAGAAGAACAGTAGTGGTACTATTTAACCCATAGCTGGGAGGATAAGGGGGTTCATGCCTTTCCCAAGGGTATTTGTCCGAAAGTGAACGTAATAGCGCAACTGGAGTACGAACTCGTTTACTACGATTTCACAGTCCGTCGCTTTAACCATTACACCACGAGGACACCCCCGAACTAGTTATTGATAAATCTCCAAGACTAATGGGCAAACCATTACATCACTATGAGATGATCAAGATGGCCAACTATCTATATGTTATAAGATATGTACGATGATGCTAAAGAAAAACCTGTTTGGGTCACATTTCATGAGAGTATCTTGGTCAGTCTATGAAATTTTCATGTCCCATAAAGTGAAATTGGTGACTTTAATCGAGGGTAACCCGAAGGCTCCCTTTTCAATAGCTGCTACACCAAAAAGTAGGGGAGGGTGCTTTGCCATTTCCTGGATTGCTCAACTTACCCATGATCCTTACCTTATAATGCTGAGTGTTAAGCAAAACGGCATCAAGTACGATTTTTGAGTCTTTGGTATGACTCGACCTGGGATTGAACCCTGGTCTCCCGAACCATTGGCGAACACACACACACACACACACACACACACACACACACACACACATATATATATATATATATATATATATATATATATATATATATATATATATATGGGAATATTTTCAAGATGTAGAGGTGTCAGTACTACTGTATGGTTGCGATACTTGTGTAATATAGTCATGATACGGAAAAACGTTCACACTGCATAGGAATCCGAAAAACACTCGAAACACTGACGACTCTCTTGATTCAGGTACGAAACTTTTATTACCTTCTTGACTTTTAGGTTTGCGACACGAGAAGAGAGAGACACGATTTTTACTATGCTGACTGTTCCATCTGACCCTACAACGCGCGGCGCATCCCTAAGCCCAACTGGACTCGTCTAGGTTCAAATCTCAACTAACTGCTTTTTTTTTTAAATACCCAAGAATCTCAGCCCATCTCTTCCGGGCATAACGTCATTCACATCCCCAGTCCTATTTCCTATCCGGGGTTTTTATTATGACATCTGTGACTGTCACATCCTCCCTGCGCGAGCGTGAACACCTGCGCTCAATGTGTGCCCCTACCTGTGCACTAAGCCAAAAAGTTCTAAGCCTTACTAAACCGAAAGATAAGATATAACCAACGAAAAATGATAATATAAAAAATATCCTTCCGCAATTATATAACACTTGGATTTTAGCGAAACCTTAAGAGAAAAAATTGATGAAGTCTGTTTGATAATTGTCCGAAAACTTCATCCTCATTTGCGACATCTTATTCAAGAAAAGGTTAATAAAAAAAAAAAGCTCCAAATCTTTCTCTTTCAAATATGCCAACAAGAAGGTCTGCTGCATAATTTCACAACTCTATCTCTCTCTCTCTCTCTCTCTCACACACACACACACACACACGTACACACACACACACACACACACACACATGCACACACATATGTATATATATATGTATGTATTTTGGCAGAATTCCTTCATTGATACATATTTGATTGAACATTATAGACATTTTTTAAAGAAACAAATTCTAAAAAGTAAACACGACGCAATACACCAGTATAAACGCTCATTCTTACAAAGTAGTAATTTACCTACAAAAGTTACATCACTTTTGTAAAACATCCTCCTCTGATGATGGCCAAAAATTGGGCAGAAAGTATTTGGGAAATAACTAATTATGGAAGGTTTATCAACCAATTACCACCGGATATCATGAGATCGATACGGCAACTCGAAAGGATTAACAGAAAATATGTAGACAAAAATGTCTATTATGTTCAATCAAATATATATATATATATATATATATATATATATATATATATATATTGCATAGGCATATATAATTTTGACCAGTCGGCTGGGGCTGTAGAATACACCGACTGCACCTCTGCAGAGGGGTAAGAGCCCCCCCCTTCATGAGAGTCCTGGATATGACACTAAAAAATCTGGTGGTGAGGTTCCAATGATGCTGGAGCTTTGGGGAATGTGGAGTACCCCTTCATTGCCATTGCTCTTAGGTCCACTCGGCCCAGAATGATAGCACCCGATAGGGCCCTATCTATGAGTTGAATAGAACTAACTGCATACTTATGCTAAACTGAATTATTTGAATTAGAACTGTTTGAATAAACGGAATAGCTTAAAATACAAATGTTTTTGACAATTAAACTGTCTTTATATTTAAACTGCGTGCTTACGCCAAACTAAATTGTTTGATATCGAATTGTTTTTGACATTGAAACTGCAATTACACTGAACTAAATTGTTATATATAGAACTGTTTTGACATTTAACTGAGTAAGCAAAATCTGTACTAATACTAAACTGAATTAGCTAAATTTGAACTGTTTGAATAAACTGAATAGCTTGAAATAGAAATGTTTTTGACCATCAAATTGTCAAATACTAAACTGAATTGTTTGAAATAGAACTGATTATTTGCATAAAAATGGATTTGGTGTTAAATAACCTACAAAGGTTGATATGCCATAAAACACAACCAACCACAACTAACCATATAAGAGTTGTTCACACAACTAATTCGATGTTCGATTCCGATCTCCAAAATGCATAGAATTAAATTATAGCCAAATATCGGTGTTTCTCTTCTGTCTACATTTCAGGAGGGTCTCAATTCACAGATCGTTGCTTGTCATCACTAAAACATAACATTAATCTTTTTTTCTAAATTATGTTTAAATTTCTAAAAAAAAAAATGGGGGAGTTATTGTTATTATTTACATAAACTTTCAATGTTTCAGTTGCTCTTCTTTTCTGCCTTTTCCATGTGTCATTTTGACGTCGTCTGTAACTTAAAATAAAGGAAGCGTTCTTATTGTAACGGATATTGTTGTAGGAAATGGAATCAGCAACCCGAGTTCAAATTCTGGCCAAAGCTGTTTTGTTTCACGAGGCACTAATGATCTTGGAAAAGGCATGAAACCATCAGTTTTCCTATCCCAGTCGGTCTGGGAGGGGGCGGGGCTGTAGAATACACAGTCTGCATCTCTATGAAGGGGTAAGACCCCCTTCACAACGAGTGTCCAGAATATAAGCTAAACAATCTGATGGCAAGGCTCCAGCTTTGGAAATTTGGGGAATGTGGAGTAAACCTTCATTGTCATTACTCCTAGGTCCACTCTGACCTTGAGTAATAGCACCTGATAAGGTCCTATCTATGGGTCAAATAGAACAAACTGTGTGTAAACAAATAACATATCAAATTGGGACTGTTATATAGAAATACTTGAAACTATTTAACTGTGCAAAAAAGAGCTCAGACTTGTTTAAGAATGTTATCTACAAAATGTGTTTACAAATCATATATATATCTAATATATATGTATAAACAGGATTTGGCATTAAATAACCTACAATGGTTGATATGCCATAAAACCAAATCAATCAGTTTTCCCCATCTCAACTGTGAGTACATAGTAAGACAGACTGGGCACTTTAGCCTTGCTGAGACAACCGGTCTTGGAGAAGGAAAACTCTGACTTCAAACCAAAGGGGTTCTCTTTTATTGTCATAGGAAATAGAATAAGTGACAAGAGTTCAAAACCTGGACGAAGCTGTTTTTATTCTATTTCATTCTAATGTCCTTTGGGAAGGCATGAACCCATCTGTTCTACACCCCCCACTCCTGCTATAGGTAAATAGTAGGGAAAACTGGGTTCTTTAGCTTTGGTTAGGCAACCGGTCTCGTAGAAAGAAAATTTTGAATTCAAACCAGCTGTATTCCGTTTAAAAATTGGTCTTCTGTCACATCCTACCAGTAGCGGAGGGGTTGGATAATTACATGTCTTAAACTAAAGAAAATGTCCGACAATATAATACTATACTGTTCTCTTGTAACAAGCAAAGATTTTTTTGTTGAAATCTGTTTTCAAATTTATCTCTTAATGTTGCTGTGGTTGAAAAAAAAAAGTAAAGTTAGATGTACAGGCTATCCAAAGATTGAACAAAAAACCTCCAGGTTACGAGTAATGTCTTTTTATAAACATTCTCTCACCCCTGTTAATTAGAATGGTTCGGCCGGTAGAGAGATATAAAACCTAACGCTGTTTCCCCTTCAGACCTGATTTTTTTGTTGTTGTTGTTGTTACCCGGAGAACCTTTAACACTCACCTCCAACCGGCCTTCTCGATTTTGGCCCGTCAGTGAGAAAAACAAGCTGATTGCAGAAGAGAGGAAAAAAGAAGACTAGGAAGTCAAAGTGTATAGAGACTGGAATAGACCAAGACTCGACTCCAGTCTTCTACTCGTTTTGACTTCTAATCATTTAAACTACAGTTGCTATATGACTTTAGTTTTTACCCCCATCAGAAAATTGAGAGCTGAAGTGTATAAACTGAGAATAATTGAAAGTGACTTGGTTTCCTTTTTTAATGGCATATTAGACTTCTTTGGTTAGTTAATACCGAACCCATCCTTGTTGTGGTATTAAACTAATTGCTAAGGGATAAGAGATTCGTCCTTTTTCAAAAGGTATTAGACCGAAAATGAATGTAATAGTGCAACGGGAGCTCAAACTCGCTTACGATGTCGCAGTCCAGCATTTTAGTCACTAGACCATAGATTTCTCTCAAGGGAAACCTGAAGAGTTAACTTCTCTCTGTATAACTTGAAAAGCTGAAAATAAACGTCTTCATCACAGAATTTTTTCTCTAACAAGTTTTATTATGCATACATAAGGGAAATAGGGATCAGACTAACATTTTCGCGCCTTTTTTAACGGGATGGGGCGGGGACAAAATGGTAGTTAGCAAGTTCGAACTTCAGTAATGCTTTTCCGTTCAATTTCAGGCTAATACCCTTAGGAAAATGTATTAACCCTCCAATCCCCACAGCGATGGGTTAAATCATACCGCTACTAATCTTTTACAAGGATTGCTCTGGTAGTTAATAACCCACAAAGGTTATTATGCCATTAGAACAATATCTTTTTATTAGCTTTCATAATTGCGGCGGTGCTTGAACCGTAACGGTTATCGTCGTAGGAAATAAACTCAGTTACGCGAGTTCAAATCTTAGGCGAGGTTATTTGCATTTCACATGGCGCTAATATTCCTGGGAAAGGCATGAATCCAAATAGTAAGGCAGACTGGGGTCATTAACCTTAGTATGACAACTAATCTAGGAGAAGGAAAATGCAGAATTCAAATCAATCCTAAGCCTGTGGAAAAATGGAACTGTGCCAAGCTATTCTTGCCCAAGACTCGATAGATGAGTAGATAAACAAACCAAGTTATGGAATCGGTAAAGTCAAGATTAATGGGATTGTTTTGATCCCGTTTTTGTTGAAGGAAAAAAAAAACTTGTCATTGATCACATATTTCTTATTAACCAGCTTCGTTATCATTTCTGAACTATTTATTCGTTGATTATTATTTATTTCATATCAGCTACTCTATATATTCATAACAAACAGTCTTTGAAGTAAAGTGTTATTTTCTTGTTTAAATTTGGTGAATGACAGTGTTTTTTTGCTGCACTTAATTTTTTTACAGCACGTACATATAACTTTTGCCATTTTGAAAATTTTGTTCAATTCCAATTTGTACAAGATGGAAAATTGTTAATTCGTTTTGCAGTGAGTGAACGGCTCATTGGTCTAGTGGGTAGAGTGTTCGCCAATGATCCGGGAGACCTGGTTTCAATCCCAGGTCGCGAGGATAAAGTGGAGCAATCCATGGAAAGGTGTAGCGCCCTCCCCTACACCTCGGTGTAGTAGCTATTGAAAAGGGAGTTTTGTGGTCACCCTCGCCAACTTTACTTACAACTTATGATTATTGTATTATTAATTCTACCATTTGATTATATTACATTTCAACCAATTTCTGCCTTTGATCATTTGATTACATTATTTTTCAAGACTGGACGACTTAAACATTTGAATTTGCACGTTTTCTTTGGGTTCTTTTATGGGAGTGTTTTTGATTTCGTAAAGCTGGAAGGTCAGTCGAAAAGGTAATTAAGTTTTAAATGAGATTTGTAACACTGCAATAAGTATTTACGGGTTTAAATCTGATATTAGTGTTTTCAAGAAGTTCTGAGCCTCGCTCAGAAAATCCATACCACTTATAAAACACACTACCACTTATAAAACTCGATAAACTAATTCAGATCTGTGAATTGAATTACCATGAGTTGAAAATATGGCAAACACTTGCGCGTGACATACGGAAACACTGGACAGCTGTTTCGACTTTTTTTTAGGTCTCATCAGTAGTGTCAACCGTGATCTCCTCCACTGGAGATCGAACCAGCGACCATAGAAAAAAAAAGTAAATGTACATCTAATTCAGATCTGTTTTTATTTCTGTGCGAGTGAGACCCATACAAAGATAAGAAATATACAACAAATCTAAAATCTTGGTGATGCTCAGAACTTTTTGAACGACCCGCGGAGATCGATTAAGTTTCGAGAATTGATGTGATTTTTGGTAATTTGTTTCGATCTTACAATGATTTTAACGTCTCTCTTAAAGTTGCTAGGCTGTTTTGGAAATGCTTCAGTGAAAGTTTCGTTCAGACATAATTCTAAATCCGTCGTTGTTATTATTATTGAAAAGCCATTCTAATTTCACTATAGTCTGGTCTTAAACTAGCATGAAATAAAAAAAATATTCTGACAATTTCTTTCGTTATCTCTCCAAGTTCGTCTTGTCTTTGCTTGCAATTAGTTTGCGTTTGCTTTTCTTCTTAAGAACAATGTCGACAGGCTCTTTCCTTAGTCGTCACTCCTGTCATGATCCCACAATCTTAATTTCCGGTCTAATGCATATGAAATATCTGCTCACGTTCGACTTCACTTTTTTTCTTTAGTGACTCTTCAGCTATTATTGCCCTGTCGGCTGGGGCTGTAGAATACACCGACTGCTTCTCTGCAGAGGGGTAAGACCCCCCTAACGAGTGTCCTAGATATGACACTAAACAATCTGATGGTGAGGTTCCAGCAATGCTGGAGCTTTGGGGAATGCGGAGTACCCCTTCATTACCATCGCTCCAAAGTCCACTCTGGCCCGGAGTGGTAGCACCTGATAGGGCCCTATCTATGGGTTAAATAGAACTAACAGCATTCTTATGCTAAACTGAATTGTTTTAATAAACTGAATAGCTTGAAATAGAAATGTTTTTGACAATTGAACCGTACTTACATTTAAACTGCGTGCTCATGCTTAACTGAATTATTTGAAATAGAACTGTTTTTCGACATTAAAATTGTATTTATACTTAACTGAATTGTTATATATTACTTCTTGAATAGTTTTAAATAAATGTTTTTGACAATTAAACTGTGTACTTATGCTAAACTGAATTGTTTTAAATAGAACAGATTATTTACATAAAAATATATTTGGCGTTAAATAACCTACAAAGGCTGATATGCCATAAAACCCAACAAACCAACCAACCAACCTGAAATCACTTGTGGAAAATGTTGGTAATAATAGGCGTCCACTGACCCTTTCCCAGTAGAGGGGGATATATAATATAAGTATGATATATAGTAAATCATTTTTGCTAACAAGATCGGGTACGGACTAAAACTATTAAAACAGGAAAAATGTTTATAAAAAGAACGAAGACAAAATAAGGGAGATAGAGGCCGTGGGAAGTGATAGTGGGAAGATGGTGGTCTATCTAGAAGAAAAGAAAATGGTCAGGCCCTGAGCTAGAAATCCAGCTTAGCTTCAGGTGTCAATCTCCCTAGGATACACCCCTCCATTGCACTCAATAAAATATGGTTAGTCAATCACTGAGGTTTTCCCCATCGTGTATGAGAAATGTTCTCAATTCAAAAAATATACTAGATTTTAGGTTCTAAATTGCAACGACCAATTTTAAAGGTGTTCTTTGTAAAACAATTGAATCAGTGTCGTTGATATATTCACAGAGGAATCTGTTTCTATCCCAGTGCAGGTTGATGTCTTCATTGTTTGAGGAACTGATACAAAGTTTTATCGGCTATTTACTCTTTGGACGACATTATTAGTGTGAAGACGGATGACCTTTCTTTTAAATCGCCCTATCGGCTGGGGCTAAAGAATACGCCGACTGCACCTCTGCAGAAGGGTGAGACCCCCAATGGGGCCACCTGTTGGCTGTCGGTGACAACCCATAAGGCGCTTGGACGGAATCCTAGAGGTTGAGCAGTCATTGATCAGACGATAGTGGTCACTGACTTGTAACACACTGCTTTGACGCTTACCATTGGGTGCCTCTTTCATATGGCCTTGTGCCACATCTAAGAAAAAAGCTTAGTAAATTTCCACTGCTTTGACGCTTACTTGGTGTGACGGGTGGTCGAATAGGCCCAATCCGATCAATCGGTTGGTCATGTCAAGCCCTAGCACCTACATATTTTGTCTCAATTGGACTTTTAAATTTGCCCTTGCAGCAAGTTCCCAACCTTTATCTTTTAGGTGCTAGAAGGCGGTGACTGAGGGTCAATTGCGTTGAAAGGATAGGAATTCGACCAATGCTGTGAACCTGAAATTAGCAACGACTCGAAAACTTACTCTCAGCTCGAGTAGACTGGTCGTGTATCTCTGTCTCAACCAAGGCGAATAGGTTTCCCCCTTGGTTTATTCTCAACACAAGTTGGACTCCGTGTTGGGTGGTGAAGCACAGGGCCAGCGAAAAATTTCCACCACCTATGGTGTCCTCTTATAAACAAAAAAAAACAACAAACGAAACCTATCAGAATCAGATTCGGAGGGTGAGGCCGCAGACTTCCCCCGAATCATTGTTATCGAATCTTTGGAGAAGGTCTGTTTTGCCAAATTCTCGCGTTTCCTTATAGAAAAAGTATTATCAACAAGAGCTACACCGAAAAACGAAGAAAATCCGAAACGGGAACTTGCTTGTTGAGGTGGAGAGCCGGAAACAGGCAGAAAGTATATTAAAAATAAAAACCTTCCATACAACTAAATGCAGGGCCTACTCGCATGAGAAACTCAACGCTTCCAAAGGGGTTATCAGGAGTAGGGAGTTGAAGTTGGCAACAGCAAAGGAGATGCCAGCAGGGGGTCACAAACATAAAAAGAATAACTATTAGGAAAGAAGAAAATCGAAGCCAACACCTTCATCCTGACATTCAAACAGCCCTACATTCCCAAGGGGGTGAAGATAGGCTATTGTGTAGAGAGGGTCGAACAATACGTCCCAGTTCCCCTGAGGTGCTTCAAACTCCAAAAATATAGACACTACGGGGAAGCCTGTTGAAGACGACCCACATGTGCCAAATGCGGTGAAAAAGACCAGGACCATATGGAGGAAGATTGCTTGAAGGAAATTAGATGTGCGATCTGTCGACAAAATCACCCGGATTACACAAGATCTTGTGAAGCCGACAAAAAGAGATACTTGATGTGAAACATAAGAGGAATGTGAGGAAAATAGTCGGTACCTAAATGGGCGAAAACTGCTACGCTTCTGTTGCACGAAAGGCGGATACAACCATTCAAGATAACAGATATAGAGCTCTCGTGGAGAAATTGATCCAGTTGGAACCGAATGATAGGCTAAAATTCCAGGAAAGACTGTAGAACCTGCACTCGGCTGAGCTTCAAACCCTACGAAGACCAGTTGGGGCAAATAAAGGAAAAGAAAATGAAAGAACCAAAGTAAAATCACCAACCAACAAACAAACCCTACTGCTCAAACCCAAACTACTCCCCGCAAAAAAAAAAATCACCTGCAAAACAGCCATCTTCATCTAAATTAGATACCCCAAACCTCGAGCTAAATTGTGACAAACATGAACGCTCCCCACAATACAAAATAGATCATGCCCCATCATCAACTGGTCGGGAACGACTGAAAGTGTCGACCCTCCCAAATCAAACCACGGAGACTAAAAAAAGATTTAACCTTCTGGGAAAAAATGGAAACAAGAATAAAATAATACGAGAAACAAAAAGAAAAATAACCCCAATCCATCACAATAAACTCCAACAACAACTCAAACAAAACGCATCGCCCAACTCTCATCCAATGGAACTGCAGAGGAATCTGGACCAATTATGAAGAACTCCAACACCTTTTGACCAGCTACAATCCTAAAATAGTTTGCCTCCGAGAAATATTCCTAAAAGAATCGAATACAATCAAATTCAAACGCTATTAACTGTACAATCATTTTAAGAAAGATGGAAACAGAGCCTCTCGAGGTGTCTTAATCCTAGTTAGGAAAAACATACCTCAACACCAGATCCACATAGAAACCGAACTTCAAGCAATCGCTATCAAAGCAACTCTACATAAGCCAATAACCATCTGCAACATCTACATCCCACCACACGACCCTATAAGTGACACCATGTTGCGTTCTGGTTAATGAACGCAGGTAGTAGTAGTAATAAAAGACAAACCACGAGATACGAGGAGAAAGAGTTATATTTACAGGAACAAGTATTTACAAGAGAGAAGCTGTTAGTAATAAGAATATAGGATTAGTGGCTAGAATAAGAATATAGTTCAACAAAAGTTATTGGCTTCCGTTATAAGGAGCGGCGGTTCACCTTCAAGACTTATCCAGACTTTACCGGGGTATTTGTTGACCGCCCCACCTTACGGGCAAGTATGGCACAAGGCCTTTTTTTAGGTGGGACCGGGCGCAGGGCCATAGCCCACACGCGCCCGGAGTTCCCAAAAATGCCTACGGCCCCGTCGGCATTCCCCTTATTAGGGGCACCTCAGGCGCCGGGCGATTAACCAAACCTCCCCGAAGGGAGTTAAAGCCTGGGGGGAAGGTCCCCTGAAGCCGAAGGAAAATATTCCACTCACCAAGCCACACCCGGCCGGATCCGCGCCCTGATAGCACGGCCGACCGAAATGATGGATTGGCGACCGGGTCCAGAGTTTACCAGACACGCTGGTATTATAAGCTACTGCTATATATAGCAGGTGGAACTGGCTCATTATGCCGAAAAGTTGGGTGATACTTAACACACCAAAATAAACAAACTGATAGAACAAATATGATACTACAGTTTGAACCTTCTGAGCCCTTATCTTGGACACGGCAATTAATATAGTACCATAGCTTGACTTAGTGCCAATTTTGACACTATCACTTGGTGCGGTAACAAATGTGTTTCCAGATAATTTGTTTATCAATCTTCTCTGTGTCCACGCTGTGTTTGAAAGATCCACAGATAAGGAATGACACAATCCATCCGAAACTTCTGCTGCTCCAAGCCAGGTAATAAAATAATTAACCATCACAGCAACTGTGTTACACAAATACCAAAACTCCACCTATTGCTGGGTGACATAAACAGTCTCAGCACTGTATGGGGATGTCAGAAAACCAACAAAAAGGCAAAGATCTTGAGAAAGTCATCAATACTAATAACCTATGTATTCTAAATAACAAATCTAATACAGGTTCCTACTCGGCTATTGATCTAAGCTCATGCGATCTAGCAAGCTATATGGACTATGGGTCGAAAGTCCATAAGATCTCTACGACAGTGATCATTTTACTATAATACTCGAAAGTTTACAACCCTTCCATGAAGATAGACTCCTTTACTGAAAAATAAACAAAGCAAACTGGCAAGTCTTTGAAACCATGTGTAAACAGAAACTATTAAAAGACCCTAATATCATAGACCAAATAAAACACTTCACTGAAATCCTCATATCAATAGCAAATGAAACAATACCAAAAACCTCAACCTCAAGCAAACACAGACTCCTTGGTTTAACGATGACTGCAGAACAGCTATCCGCCTACATAAAGCTGCCTTACAAAAATTTAATAAATGACCAACTACAAATAACCTCAACGCTTTCAAATTTGTCTGGGCAAAAACAAGAAAAATCATAAAGGAAGGCCATAAGAAAAGTTGGCAAAACTATCAACCTCCTTGGTTCGTCCATTAAACATTATCTGGACGATGAGGAAAATATCCGGAAAAAGCCAACCAACTGCTTTCAAACACCTTAAAAAACAAAATGGAAGCATCTACCAAGAAATACATAGCAGACATTATCTGAGACGTTTTTAGTAAATTCTTCCCTCAACAACTCTAATTCACAATTTTGTTACTTTCAAAAACAACACTGAGAAAAAAAAAAAAACTTCAAGTCCAATATTTCTTTAAAATACAACCTGCAGAACTACAAGAAGCTACCGAAACATCGCACAACACAGCAGTCGCCCCAGATGAAATTCATTATGATTTTCTAAAACATCTTCCAACAAATTCACTCAACTACCTTCTGACGATGTTAATGATATCTGGATAAACAGCAAATTCCTAGAATCATGGAAAATATCTACAGTTATCCCTATACATTAGCCAGGGATAAATGACTCAAATCCAGCTAACTACCGCCCAAGAGTACTAACTAGCTGCCTCTGCAAAACCATGGAGCGTATGGTCTGGTTTCTCGAGTCTAACAAACTGATCACTAATTCTCTAAGTGGATTCAGAAAACGAAGATCGATAATCGATCATGAGGTCAAAGTGGAAACCTCCATAAGAGGCCAAAATCCAAAAACAACACCTTATAGCAGAGTCTTCTTTGATCTGGAGAAGGCTTATGAGACCACTTGGAGGTTCGAAATAATGAAAGATCAGCATAACATGGGGCTGCGTGGCAGATTGTCCAACTTCATAAAGAGTTTTCTCTCATACAGGAAATTCCGAGTTCGAGTCAGATCAACTTTTTCTGATCTCCACAAGGAGGAAGAGGGAGTCCCTAAAGGGAGTATTCTGTCAATGACACTGTTCAATGTAAAATAAACAACATCAATGTCTCGCTCCAGGAATTGAGGATTACCTCTACGTTGACGACTTCTGCATCACTTCTTGATCCAAATATATGCAAACTGCCAAGTGTCAACTGCAACGATGCATCCGGAAAATTACTCATTGGGCAAACACAAACGGTTTTAGAATCTCCAAAAGCAAAACATTTCTGTCAACTAAGAAAAATGCACAATGACCTTCTCATCAAACTTGAAGATACAGAAATTCCTGTCGTTGACGAATATAGATCCCTTGGGGCTATATTCGACAGGAAATTAACATTCATCCCTCACATAAAATATCTAAAAAACAACTCCACTCAAGCCCAACAACTTCTGCGAGTGGTCGCCCACACAGAATGGGGAGCTGACCGACAAACGCTCCTTAAATTATAAAGATCCTTTATCCGCTCAAAACTGGACGATGCCATTTTCATCTACCGAGGTCCTACCTCAAACAGCTCGACCCTATACACCATGCAGGCATAAGACTGGTCTTAGGAGTTTTCACCACTTCTCCAATTGACAGCCGATACGCTGAAGCCCATGAAGCACCCCTACAAAGCACCCCTACAACTCAGATACGAAAAAATGGCTCTCCAGTTCTACACAAAACTAAAATCTTGCCAATTCAACCCAACTTCTGATTGCATCTTCAACCCCAAATACGAGCAACACTTTGAAAAAAAGCAAAATCCATAAAACTTTTTGGCCTTCGGGTGAAGTCTACTCTCAAAGAATCTGATATTTCTCGAAATGATATATATGAACGCATCTGACCTCAAACATAACCTTGGACCATTAAAAAAACCGTAGTGATTTTCGAACAGAATGAACTCCCTAAAACAAAAACCCATTCACGTACTTATCCTGAGAAATTCCACAATATCCTCCAACATCATCCCGACAACCTATATGTCTTTACGGATGTCTCCAAAGACAATAAAAGAACGGCTTGTGCAGCTGTTTTAGATAAAACTATCAAGAAAGCTCTTCCAACGGAAAGCTCCATTTTCAGAAGCCCGTGCAATAGATCTTGCTCACGACATCATCTTGAAAAGTAAATATAAGAAATTATCATATTCTCAGATTCGCTCCCGGTCTTACGATCATTAAGCAATAAAAAAAAAACTTGAAAACACCCAAATTATTAAACTGTTGAGTAGACAAGAGTCAATGTCAGATAGTAAAGAAATCTTTATATGCTGGATCCCAAGCCATATTAGAGTGAGAGGAAATGAAAGGCCTTTGATCTGACGCCTGACAAATTCAGAATTTCATATACTGACCAGAAACCAAAAATCAAACTCCTTCAAACAAAATGGCTACAACACTGGAATAAAAACATCCACAATAAACCCTTCCAGATCCAGCCAACTTTGAGAGAATGGAAACCAGCTTTTAGAAAATCAGGAGAACAAATCATAATATCCCGATTGTGCATTTTCACATACATGGCTTATTCACTCTTTTATAATGAAACAAGAAAACCAGTGTTTGTCATGTCAAACGCCTTTGCACCGTTAAACACGTTCTCATAGAATGTAGAGATTTCGTTCTCATTAGAAAGCGATTTTTTAAAGTGAATAGTTTGACCAATCTGTTTGAGAACGTCAAAATGGAAGACGTTTTGTCCTTCTTGCGAGAGACAGGATTGTACCAAAAATATGATGAATTGAAATCATTTAATCCTCTGCAAACAAATGAGGTCATACTTATCTAAAACGTTATCTGCAAAATATTTATTTAGAAATCTTTGGTTAAACACACACACATTATATATATATATATATATATATATATATAAGAAAATTTGGCATTAAATAATCTATGAAGGTTGATATGACATAAAAGCCAAATAACCAACCAATCTTGCTTTTAAAGGTCGTGTTTGTAGAACTAATCCGGGTAGTTTTAACTTTACATGGTTGTCAACATTGTGCAGTCTTTTCTCTAGATTTGCTTCGGATAATTTGTAATATTTTACTTGCTATCATATCTCAAACTTTAACTTGCAATGATTCTCGGTTGTAGAAATATCGTCGTTTTATTTTAGTGATTTCCAGTGATTCCTATTTGGTGCTATGATGTATTATTGAATGTTACTTAGCGGATAGGGTTTGAGTTTGAGGGCAGTTGAGACAGTGTAAACGGGATTTGCTAGAATTTTGGTAGCTACTAAAAGAAAAATCTAGTTTCAATCTAAATCTTTATCTGGGCATATTAATCCTGATCAATTTTGATTATGCGGCACTAATCTCAAGATATTTGGGAAGAAAACATTTAATGAAGATAATTGTTTATATCAGTTTCGTGAACAGTTTTTAACTTTTTGTAATCAAATAGGAAACTTCGTTTGATTATTCTTTCATCCGTTCAGTTCTCCGTACAAGTCGGTTGGCTCTTATATGTCATTCCCCCAACTTAGGTGAATGAAATAAACTTAAATATCAAATTTAAAATAATTTGTGGACCTATTCATTTTAAAATATCTACTTTTCTCGTTTGACCAGCTAATTTTCTTTTTTCTCCCTTTCTCTCCTTCCCGCTTCTCTTTCTCTAGCAAACGGTAAATATGCAGATATACATGGCATTTTAATTTAACTCCATTGTGAATTATTTTAGTAATTACTTTTTGATTGGGAAATGATCACTTCCTAAATTTTTTACATGGGTGGATTTAGCTTTAAATAAGCCACAAAGGTTGATATGCTATTTAAAGAAACCAAAATTCATAAATTGTTGAAGTTTCCAGTGGTCGTCCGTTTTTTCAAAAATTAGTCATTCCTTTTATATATATATATATATATATATATATATATATATATATATATATATATGATCAACTTAAAAGTTTATAAGGCTGATCCAAACACTCATGGAATGATAGAATGAGGTTTATTTTTCAACACTTCCACTCACGGTCTAAACACTTCTTTCCTCTGTGTTGCCGTGCTTTGATCCCATTGATCAAAAAGTTCAATTGCAGGTTCTTCCGTTGGCTTATTTTAAAGTTGATTTTGTTTAAAATCATAACGTTATGGGGTACATTTATTCCGGTTTTTTATTTTTTTGTTGTTTTTTTTTCCCCTTTTAAATGAACAACGCCTTCTGATTTGGAATGTTTTTTTTTCTATTTGATCTCCCAAATGACTTACCGTCACTCGCCACCATCAGTTGATTCTTAATTTTGGTAACTCGAGACACACTTGTACAAAAATGTCCTTTTCTAACTAACACATCCGGAATGAATTAACCAAATGCGTTGCATCTGTAATCGGACGCTGAAATTATTGTTTGACGTCATTTTGTATCACTTGGCACTGAATAATTTTATCTTATTATAAAAACTCAGTACTTACCCGTCTTACTTACTACGGCCTTTAAGATAGTCACTGATGTTTAGAAGCTGATTAGTATGGCTTACTTTTCGTCCAGATTGTTCATTCTATTTACGTCACCCCTCCATCACAAGCAGGATCTGACACAAGGTCAACATTTTAAGCGGAATAAAGCTGGTTTGAAATTCAGTTTTTCTCTTTTGAGTGGAAAAGGTATGAATCCAACTGTTCTCCCTTCAGCTATGGGTAAATAGTAGGGCACACAAGACTCTTTAACGTTGCTATAGCAACTGGTTTAGAAGGAAATTCAAATCTGTTAAACTCTAAAAATTGTCCCATTTACAAAACACCTGTAAAGCAATATTTGTCTTATCATCTTCGACTGGCACTCGGACAATTCGTTTAAAAACAAATTTTCCTAACTATTTTTACACACACACTGTTACCTATTGGCGTGAGTGACGACCATTGATGCCTAAGGACGGCTGAACGGTCCATGATTCGGTTGCCAAAGTGGTCACTCCTCTTTGCTCCTTACTGAGCAAAGACGAGTGGTCAGAGACTCAATCCGATCAATCGGGTGGTCTTGTCGATCCCTAGTATCTATACAATTGTCCGAATCGTATTCATCAAATTGCTCCCGTGGCCGCAAGTACCCTACCTTAACGCTCTAAGTGCGCCGCGAAAACAAATAACTGGAAGTCTCACTCGCATCAAAATTTTCCTACAAAACAGTTCAAATTTTTTCAAAAAATATTAACTCCATAGAATATTGGTCATACGTAAAACATAATTGGTAAATCTTTTAAGATTTATATTTTTTACCAGAATATAAATATTTTGATTAACTTTAATTAACGAAATAAACTTCTAAAGAAAAAATAAACAATGTCTGAATGAAATATTCACATTTAATCTAAACATCAAGTTTAGAAGCAGCTTGTAACTATCCCTAACTAAGATGTTCACAAAATTTAACAATAAGACCCACATGTCCTGATTTCCAAAAATAACTTTTCCCATTTCACCGCCAAAGGCTCGTAGATACGAGATTCCACGGGTCAGTTGCAGTCCAATAGTCAAGGATAGACGTTAGATACTCTAGACTAAACCAAAAATAGCACTCCGAATAACCAAGTTTTATCCTCAAATTAATTCAGGACTAAAATACAAATAAGCATTTTTTAAATAATTCAAAGCATTTATGTAAACATGAAAATTAACTCTGAAAACAACATTTTGTAAATTATGATCCAAAATAAAACATTCAAAGTTCTGTTTCAACTTCCAGTTATTTTGGACTGTTTTTAATCATTAAACCTTTTATCACAGTACCCGGAAGACTCCTCATTGCGCATAATTTGCAAAATTCACCTGGTAACAAGATCTGAGATGGAGATGTAAACTGAGAAGAAAACTGTACATTTTCTTTGTTAAGTAGAAAAATTATATTGTGAATTGAATTACCAGAAAATTCGGCGAACATTTGCGCGCGACATACGGAAACACTGAACCGCTGTTTCGACCTTATTAGGTCGCATCAGCAACGTATACCTTGATCTCCACATCTGGAGATCGAACCAATGACCTCAGAATGCAGAGCCGAAATTTTACCATTGAACTATCAGTTCACATCGTACACAAGTGACGCCAAATCAATTAGTCATGGTAACTGCGAAGTCAGTTAACCTGAATGCGTCTTGCAAGTTACAGCTTTACTCTTTGGATTGGTGGCTCAGTGGTAAAGTTTTGGTTCTGCATTCTGTGGTCGCTGGTTTGATCTCCAGTGGGGGGGGTCACGGTATACGTAGTTGATGAGACCTAATAAGGTCGAAACAGCTGTCCAGCGTTTCCGTATATCACGCACAAGTATTCACCGGATTATTCTAGTCGAGGTAATTCAATTCACAATAATTACAAAGCATTCATTATTATTTCGGAAAAAAATTCCAGATCTGTAAACAAAACTGGTTTAGTTTATGAGCTCGTAATTTTGACTTTTTTTAATGTTATGATAATCTTAAATGTTAATTGCCTTTTCTTAGAAAAATAATTGTTCAAATTTTAAGGAAAAGAAATTTAAGTTTTAAAGTAAATGAATCGAACAATTTTTAATAACATAGAATTGAATTGTTTTTAAGATCAATATTTACTTTATCGATAAATCTACCAAAAATAATCTCCCCTTTGGGCAGGGTCTCTACGCTGACTGCATCTCTGCCGCGTGGTCATCGGTTGGCCATAGGTGGCGATCCGTAATACTCCTAGATCTACTCTGACCCGGAGTGGTAGCACCTGTAAGGGTCCCATCTACGAGTAAGACAGAACTATTCTTTCACTAATGATATTGAAGACGTTTAACCCTGTGCAAACAAATGAGCTCTTATTTGGCATTAAATAACCCACAAGATTTATATCCCATAAAACATAATTAAACCAAATAAGAAACAAGCGTTAACGATCTTTCAAATTTTAGTCTATAAGCTCCTTTTTACTTTTATCGAATAAGTCAAATTGTACCCATGGTAACTTTCTTAGTCCAAAATACCGTAAAACTTACACAAAATTTAATATAATTATTCCCACGTGTAGACATTGTGAAAATAATTGCGGTTCTAAGATGGCTAAACATTTAAATAAATGGATTTGAATAAAATTAAGTTAAATTTGACAAATCTTGGTTTACATGAATTTCTTAAAATAAATACTTTATATTAATTTGCATACAATTATGATTTCAAGTCTTCCCATCAAAAACTAATAATCTATACTCAACTGCTTGCTTTAAAGTGTTATCTAATTTGCTCATAATTGTTTTCAAGTAGCTAATGATAATTATGGTAAACAATTTGATTCTAGCGATTAATACTAATATAATTTATTTCAATTAACTATTCCCATTTCAAGTAACTATTCAATTTAAATAGTTCAAGTTTAAAGGGTTTCAAGTATTCCTATTAATACTAACTTTCAAACGGAGATACGTAATTTTAAGTTCTAAAAAAATTGAATAATGGGAATAAAATGCAGCTAAACTTGACAGAATTTTTTAGTTTGAGTGAAGATACTTACACTAATTAATAAAACTGATGTATATAATAGAAAATGACGTCCTTACTCTGTATGTCAAGCATCTTAGTTATCTCTCTTGCAAATCATGGCGACCTTGAACTATTTAACGCTTTATTGACATGAGTAGTTTCATTGAAAAAACAAATTGCCATGAATTGCAGCGAATAAGTTTGTTTTATAAGGCTGAAAAACTCTACAAAATTAAGGGATGAGTTGCTCTAAAATCCAAATCTTTACGACTGGTAAAGGTTTAGATTTTAGCCCTGCCATATTAGTCAACTTCTGGTGTCGATCTTTAGGCTTAAATGGTCGACTGATACGCTTCAATTTACGGTAAATCAAATTCAATTATTGATTGAAGATTTTAAATTAGAAATGTTGAATGAATTAGAAAATAATGTAAATCACGAAGAATATATTTGGAAAAACAATAGGCTTTAAAAATGATCTCGAATAAATAATTCACTGCCCCTTTGTACTATTTTTTAATGTGAGCCAATTGCTTACAACTACGCCCGAAAGATTTCTACTTAAGCGACGACCGAAGCCTGTCAATCAAAGAGATTTAAGCTGTAAACTTGTCTCAATTCCAAGCTAGATGCGTCGGAGAAATGGTCAAAAAATAGCAATATATCCCCAAGATATCAACCTTTCTTCAATAACATACATTTTCATTTAATGACTCTTTACGCATGGCCGTCACAATGAGATGACCAAAACTATATAATCAACACATTTAGTGTGAAATACTTTTTCTTCCGTGAAAAGAAACTTATACAAGCCTCTCTTAACTTTTTAGTGATGTTTGAAGTGAGTATTATTGTTTAGCGGGAGGAAACCATTTTTGTAGCCAGAGTTTTTGTTGTTGGTAAGCGAGGAAAAGTTTGTTTGGTTCAGCGAGGAAGAGGGTGTAACGTATGTGTGTTTACGTTGTGTCGTTTCCTCGCTTAGTGTTGTTGGATATATAAAGGGTGGTTGAAGATGATGAAGATGAAGTAGGTCGAAAGGTGTTGTTATGAATAGTTTTTATTTGTCTCGCAATTCAGAAGGTGCCATGCGGGGTTACCAATTTATTGCGGTTTCGAGGAATTTGTTAATTTCTCTAACACTATATTTTTTAAGGCAACACAAATGAATTACGAAACTTTGCTTTAACAACACAACAACGAAAGTTCTTTATTTGCAGCTTTGAATATGGTTTGCTTTTGGTGCTGCAAGACTCGTGGAGTTTAGGCTTGTTAGTGTTGGAGACGAAATGGCGTAGCGGGATGTTGAGATGGCAGCGTGTTGTTGGACGTGTGAGAGATCTGTTTAAAGTCATCGTGTAGTTTTGTATCTGGTTTTTGGAAGAGAGTCTGCGATATCTCCATGTTGTCGAGAGCGGGGTTACGCTCGGATCGACATAGTCAATTTTTGGGGTGACGTGAAGTGGTGCCTGTGGAAGGCATGCTGAATGTTTTATGTTCAACTGGGATTCCTCGTAAAGAATCCATAAATTAGATGGTTCCCTCGTTGGGTGTCCATGTTGCTGCTGCTAGTGTTAAAGCCACAGTGAGATGTCCACACTGGGTGGCTTGTTTAGCTAAAAAGCATCGCTAAGCAGGGACGATCAGAGGAACGTCTGTTCTGGTCACCGTCTCACCCGAAGAGACTGGGTTTGGCCGCTCACCCGTTTTGCTAGCCGGAAATGAAGGTCCGGGCTGAATAGGATAAGTCATCCTGATTGGGTGAAATTCAGTGTTGAATTAAATTGCACGCCAAACCAAAATACGAGATTTTCCTCTTCTCTACAACTTTTTTCCTGTGTTTGGGTAAACTGCTAACTATTGCTTACCTATCAAGCAAGCTGATATTGATAGGCAGAAAGGAATATTTAGCCAGAAAGTTGGACAAGGAAGGTTGACTGAAAGAAACGAAGGACGGGAAGAAAAGTGGACCGGTAAAGAAAGGGGGACTGCTAAAAGGATGAAGTACAGCAGTAACAAGGAAAAACAATCACCAGAGAAATTTCACAAGACCCACAAATGAATAAAGAAAATACAATTTCTAGTTTACAATAAATTGAGATGCGTTTAAAATGGCCGAATGGAACTTGACCGCTAGATTCGGAGATACGATTCAATATTAATCAGTAAAATTTTCTTATAAATAAGCGATTTATATTTGCATTAAATAAATCAGATTTATAATTTACTGTAAATGAAAATAACTTTCTTCTCTTTTTCTTTAGTGCAAGGCAAAAAATATGGACACCCTGTGAGGTTCCAACTCACTAGAAATGGTCTGCTTGAATAACCCACTAACATTACACGACTCAAGACGTTCCTATATTTACAAAGCTTAGTTTAGCTCAAGGCCAGAAGTATGGGCACTCAGTGAGAATCGACCTCTCAAAGATCCGCTAGCTCAGCTTACTATTACACTGACACTGAGCTTAAAAACTAAACGTAAATTAGATTTGGCACAAGGTCGGAAGTGATGAGCATGAAACTCGATAGGATTAGCTTGTTAACTATTACATCCCGATGGTACCATTGAGATGGTGGTGGTACACTGAATTTGAATTCTGATAACATTTTTAAAGCTATTCGAGATAATTTTTATCTCTCGTTTTATTGTAAATTCCCTTTTTTAGCTTAAAGCGATTTTCATTGAATTATAAATTAACTTTTATCATTTCATAAAAAAAATGTTATTCAGACTTTAATTTTATAGATTTTTACCGTAAATTGCAAGTCTCAGAAATTTCTTGTTTGGGCAATTATTTCAAGAATTTATTTCTGCTGTTAGTCAAAATTCGGTAGATAGCACTTAGTAATAGAGTCATTACATTTAGTATGTTGGGCAACAAGTGTCGAAACTCTTTAAAGACTAACTCCCTATTCTAAAATTGTTATGTTGGCTATATTTTACTTCCTATCGAGTAATTTTTTGCACTTTTCTATGTATTTTATTCTATTTTATTTTTTCTATTCACTACAATACCAAATGTAGTCAGTGCCTTTGAAACAGCCCCCCCGCGCCACCTTCAAGAAGCAAAAAAGTATGGAACTATAAATAAGAAATAATCTAAACCACATCACTGTCAAAATCTAGAATAATTAGAAAAGTTGAAACTTTCTGTCACTTTGACTTCGGCAAAAAAAAATCCACCAGTTTAAAAATGTGAGAAAAATTCAACAAGGCGAAAAGGATTAAATTAGTTGAAACAAAAATAAGAAACTAGGAAATTTGGTGCAACAAATTTTCTATTCCTTTCTTTGCATAGATTTTTCTTTGTATCACACAATAAATTCAGAATTAAATTTTGAAATAAAATTTGACGCAATGAGACAAACAGGAAAAATCAGCTTGAAATGTCTCGTTTGAAGTCTAGCGTGATAAAAGAAAAATGAATTTGCCAATGATTCTCGAAACTTTATTTTTCTAAATGTTCTTTAAAAAGTAGACATATGGGTGTCTGCTTGGATTAGAGAGGGTAAATCGCACCGTTTGTTGTCCCAACGAATCAACAGCTCATTTAAATGGGGCGCCTAGGCAAGTAGAAAATAAACTTCCATTCTAGTCCAGAATACTTCGTTGAGAGAACATTTCTGTTATATCTGCGGTTATGTAAAAAGAAAATGGTAGAGAAATATAATTCTTACATTTAGATAAGTTTTATTTGCTTGCTTCGTTAAGAATTAATTCAGAATATTTATGAGAAATGTGCTCAATTCAAAAAATATGCTAGGCTTTATCTCTACCTTGCCCAAGAAATCTAACAGTAACTCTCAGGCTAAGCAAAGGGGTAGAGAAATGTATAAAAATAAAGGAGATAAAAAAAGGGGAATGGGAATGGTAATTTACAAAGCTCTTTGCTTCGATGTGGCACAAGGCCGAATGAATGGGGCACCCAATGAGACTCGAACTCACTCGTGTAGGTTCGCTTGTTTAGCTTGCTAACCGTTACACCACCAGAGGTGCCCGGGACAAATGAATGTAAGACCAACACACTTCTATGACCTGTTAGAAATAAATATTCCTTCAATATAGTAATTTACAAAGCTCTTTGCTTCGATGTGGTTGAAGGCCGAATGAATGGGGCACCCAGTGAGACTCGACTCACTCGTGTAGGTTCGCTAGTCTAGCTTGCTAACCGTTACACCACCAGATGGGAAAGCTTATTTTGAATCTGAATGAGAAGAGTGTTTACATTTCTACAAAAAAAAAACAACCAGTTCCCACAAATTAATTTATTTCAAGAGAAATAAATTTTACAAAATCCGATTTGCATATTTTCCCCTTTGTTTGTCAAGAGATTTGATTGCATTTCCCATTGCACTAATGCCCTTGGGAAAGGTAGGAATCCAATTATTCTCCCTCCACCTATGAGTAAATAGTAGGACAGACTGAGTTCTTCAGCCTTGGTGAGGCAACTAGTCTAGGAGAAGGAAAACTCTGAATTCAAACCTGTTAAACTCCGCTTAAAAACTGACCTTGTGTCATATCCTGCCCGAGCGGAGGGGTTGGTAAATAAGATTAATGATGAAATTCCATTCTTTGGTATTTTATGACAAAGGTCATTTTGAAGCCAATTTTAAGGGTTTATTCTTCTTCTCGTCGTCGTCCTCTTGTGTAGAATCAACCAGGACAACCGTGTTCTTCTATTTTCCTGTGTAGACGTGTTGAAAATGAAGTTTACTATTTCTTTAAGTGATCTTCAAGTAGACCACCGCTTCTTCCTCTTTGATAAATATCTTTCTGTTTTGACTCGGATTTTCTTCTGTTGCGCATAAGGAGCCTTTTGCCATATTTTCTGATCAGCCAACGGCTTCCTTTGTCGGCAAAAGTCCAATGATACCACCTTCACACCTTAGACTCAACTTTCTCTTGAAGGCGATAGCATACCAAAATCACAATTAGCCTGTAATAGGCTTATTATTTCAACAAGTAACAATAAAAACCCTGTGAGGGAAAGAGGCTTAGCGTAAGTGAGAAATGGGCCTTTTACTCAATCCACCTTGCTCAAGAAAAACTTGCCTAAAGTCGAAGGCAAATAAACAAGAACTCGCAAAGGAAAAAAGAGAAAGCCAGGCAGAGCCTTCAGCTCGAGTTAAAAAAAAAAAAAAAAAGAAGAGGGAGATCTCTTGGCGGGTCTCACTTGAATAACAGCAGAGGTGGGGACTAATGACACTTCTTCAAAACTGCCTATCATATTCGAGCAGACATTAACTGCCGAATTTACAATTTCCAACACCCTCCTGAACAAAAAGAAAAAAATATAGGAAATCAATACCATACAAAGTTTTTTTTATCTTTTTGTGCATTTCTCTCGATGAGCTTTTGGGGCGAGAGGGAGCTAATACGTCTGAAACTGAATTTTCATCGGGTGCGGGGAATAATTGCTTGATAAGAATGAGTGATCGATAACTCCAAGGGATATAAGAGCTTTATAGAATGCTCCTGCGCCTTCCCATCGGGCTTCCTGATCGTAGCTGATCTAACAAGGTCATTATCACCTGAAATAACCTTCATTACCCAACCTAAACACCAATAAGGTTGAAACTGCAGAGAATTCTTAACTACAACCACGTCACCTACTTTAATGACAGTAGATTATAATGTACCCGAAAGAAACATTAGACTACTCTTTAAGACATAAAAGGTATTCTTTATACCCATAAGTCATGGAATTCTTTCACATAAAAAGGATCCCTGATCTCCAAACACCCCAACAGAGCTTCCCTGGAAGGAGGAGTCAATTCAGGAATCTTTTCTGGATCTCTCAAGAAAAGTGCGGTATTGAAGTGAGGGTGGAGAAAGGCATCGGACAACAGAATCAAAAATTCAAAATAGTCTACGCTTTTCCTGCCCACTAACTTAAACAAACAACACTTAAACTGATTCGACAAGTCTCTCCCAGACGCTCCCAAACCAAGCCGAATACAAAGGAATGGTAAGATGTTTTATGTTTAAAGTACTAAACTTTCCTGCAAACTCATCGAACACAAAAACTTGTTTCACTAGGTTGCAACCAGCAATAAAGACACGCGCATTGTCATAATAAATGCGCGAAGGTACTCCATACAGATTGAAGAATCGTACCAAAGCAAGTATCACTGAATGAGTGGACATGTCTTTGACCAATTCTATATGAATGATTTTGATATTGAGACACGTGAACAACAAAATAGACATCTTTTTTCTTTCTCCTTCTACCTTTATCAACAAATGGACAGTAAAATCAATTCCCGTTTATAGGAATGGTCTCACAAAATTTACTCTATGTTTGGGTAAATTGGTTACTTTGGGGTTCTTGAAAGAAATGGCATTATAGTTCTTACAGAAGCGACAAGAAGATATGACTGCCTTAATTCTTTGTCTGGCTTAATGAACCCAAAAACCTGACAATTGCAGTTTACAAAAGGTAGTTGCGATACCTAAACGCAAATATTTTACATGGCAGTCCATGATGACTAGCTCTGTAAGACGAGAAAATCTGAGCAGTAATACAGAAAATAAAACATCTGGAGTGAATAAGCCCTTCTTCATCCCAAAAGAGGTAAAGGTTATTAACCAGGAAAGAAGGTGCCCGTGGTGCAATGGTTATGGACACAGCGACAATTGTCCAAATCCTGGACCTGACTGATTGCATTTCACATAGCACTAATACCCTTGGGAAAGGTATGAATCCAAAATATTCTCCCTCCAGCTATGGGTAAATAGTAGGACAGACTGGTTTTCTTCAGCCTTGGTGAGGCAACTAGTCTAGGAGAAGGAAAACTCTGAATTCAAACCTGTTAAACTCCGCTTAAAAATTGACGTTGTGTCATATCCTGCCCGAGTGGAGGGGTTGGGTAAATAGGATCAACCAGGAAAGGGACTTCGCTACTGAAGGGGCTCAACAGAAACAACTTTTCCTTAATAAAGCACAATGACTGCTCTACTTTCAAGAAATGTAACTTGGCAACGAAACTCGGATCTGAAGAAACTTTCTTCAAACTAAACACAAATCGGAAAATATAAGTTACCACCCTCAGCAGTTTATGCTGGGGATGAGAACCGTTCCAATTCAACCATCTCAGAGCTTGCAAAACCTACCGGAGAAATCACAACTGCCTTGTTTAAAACTAATATGCGACTGTCTACACTCCGACAACCCAGCTCACTGGCAGCCCATTTGAGGGCTTCACCAACCGACCAGGAAGGACCATAAAGCCAAAATAAGAATTGTGCCTTAAACTTATCAACAGACACACACCTCTTGTTATCAAATCAGCAGGATTATCATTTGTATTCACAGAATTGAATTTCACACAAATAATTCCTTTACCTAATTTTGCAATCTCTTTGTGGATAACCTCAAGTAAAACAAAACAATTGAATCAAAATTTCAATAAAGATCCCACTTATCTGTAAACAATTTCACTGTGGGATACACGCAATCACTCATGGACGGTGTGTCTTCCGTTCTCAGAGAACAATTAAATACTGGCATAATTGTTATATAGTCATCTACAGCCTCATAACGACACAATAATAATGACGCAGGAAGACTTCTTTATAAATATATGTACCTCTCACTTTATTGCAACGTTTGAAAGGGTTACTCAAGGTTTGCGTGTGAGAGGGTGTTGGAGACCGAACAGAAACTTCAATATTTTGACCTCCACTCTTATGGCCGTCAACGTTATGTCTTTCTCGTTCTCCAGATGCTCAACCGGAGGCCCTGGGGTCCACTCTGCTGGGTGCTGGCTTTCTTTACTGCATCTTATCAGCAACTTCTCTGGTCCCCAAACTCCATTGGGGTTCCCGAGGGCCCCCTCGGCCGGGTGTGGCTTTCCCTACCACATCTCGTCTATAACTCCGTCTCCAACTGTAACTGGAACTGTCTTGACTTCTGTCTTGACTGAGTTATATAATAGTTCAACGCCCACTCGATCGCCCAATCGATCTTTGAAATCGCATGTTTGATCGTCATCAAGCGGATATAACTGTCATGCCGTTCACAGGTCACTCTCTTCCGGTGCATCAGTCTATGAGTGTACCATAGGAATTTTTTTTAGCTCGTCCCATTTCATCAGTCAATTTCCGCCCACGCGATTTCCTCTCATAACTGCCATTAGAATGTGTCACCTCCTTCCGGTGCATCACCTTGGAATGGCATTTTTGGCCGGGTCGAAGGTCAAAATATAACATAATCTTGGTGGTACAAACATGATCCTTCCTTATGACAGGTCTACAGGGGACCCATACGTATTTATTAAAATCATCCGGGGATACATCTCTCCTCTCGATAATGCCTTCGGATTCCTGATCTAGAAACACCTTATAGTAGTCATCATATAAATTCTGCCTCTCAAGTTTGATCACAGCACGATCTAAAACATTCAACGCCACCTGGTGGTTATAAGGGACTTCTACCAACTTATCTTCATTCCAAGGAAGATCAACATAATAACATCTCTCTCTAAAGGTTATGGAGCTACGGAAAGAAAATCTATCTTATCACAGTTATGATCACTGACTGAGTTTTCCCTAATCTTCTCAAAAGTGAAAATCTTTTCTTCATTCATTTCCACTAAGCAGTCTATAAAAAATAAGACAAATAACGAATTTACTCTCTGGTCTAGATAAGGAATGCAATTTTTGCACAAACTTTTAACTTACTGTCCCGTAACCTTCTTTGGCCGAGGTGGGGGGGGGGCGATATTAATCTAGCGTCTCTTGAGCAGGAATCGCCTGAGGGATCCCCTTCATCCCTATGTCTACAACTAAGTTGGAATTCAGTTTCTTTTTCAACACCGATTAGGGAAGTCCCCGTAGTGTTTATAGCGTAAATGCTGGACTGCAAAGATGAGAGTTTAAACTCTTGTCACATAATTACGTTCACTTTCAAACAAATACCCTTGAGAAAGGCATAAGCCCCATTATCCCCCAGCAATGAGTTAAAATACCACTACTATTCTTCTATAAAGATATCTTTGGCATTAAATAAAAAAAAAGAGTTATACGTTAAGAAAAATAAAAATCTAGACCGGATGCCATACCAAGATAAAAGAGCCCACTCTGCCCCATCATTTACTCCTAGCTGAAGTGAGAATAGTTGGATTGCAAATAAAATAAAAAAAACTCATTCAGGATTTGAACTCCGATAGCCTAATCCATTTCCTGTGATGATAACTGTTATGGCTTTTGTAGATTACCGCAGAAATCACGGAAATTTTTATCGGTGAGCTATTCTGGACAAATACCTCGACTTTTTATTAGAATTGCGAGAAATGTACTTATTTGTGGGCGATACTGTATTTTGTACTTTTATTTTTTCCCACAAACAAACGCGGATATCTTATTTTTTCTTAAAGGTCTTCCTATCCCCCTTCTCAGAGTCGTTACAAACATCCGGGATATTTTTCTGTAGAAATACCGCTAATTGGAGTCTGAAATTTGTTCTTCCCGGTTGAATTCAAAATCAATTTTATATAATTCATGGTAATTTTTATACCAGCTCACAAACTACTTAAAATGATCTGTTTCCGTTACAAGGTGATTGTTTTTGTGAGGTTTTTTTTTTTTCTTTTAAAAAGTAACTAATAAATGCGTGAAAGTGATACGGAAGTCAGAGTTGTCATTAACTTAGCAAAGTTTGGCACAAGGCTATAAATACATGGTTCCCAATGAGAATCGAATTCACCAACAATAGTCTGCTAGCTCTGCACATTACACTACGTGAGACACCCGATAGGTGTCTAAGGTATTCAAAATTTGTGCCATGATTGATTTTAACGGCATGTCAACCAGTTTGTGATATGCCCTATCGGCAGTAGAATACGCCAACTGCAACACTGCCGAGGGGTATGACTACTATCCAACTAACGAGTCTCCTGTATATGTCACTAAACTGTATCTGATGGTGAGGCTCCAGTCCTGGAGCTTTGGGGAAGTGAAGTACCCCTTCATTGCCATTACTCCCAGGTTCACTCAGATTCGGAATGGTTACACATTTTAGGGTACCATCCACGAGTAAAACAGAACTATTCAATCATTTACTACAGTTGAAACCCTTTAACTGTGTACAAATATTCAATAGAATTATTATTATTAGATAGCAATACTTGAAACCATTTAACTGTCTAAACAAATGAGCTCTAACTCGTTTAAGAATGTTACCTACAAACTATTCGCTTACAAATCCTATGTATGAATCGGATTTGGCATTAGATAACCCACAAGAGTTGATATGCCATTAAAACAAGTAACTTAACCGTCTGGTATCATTTTGTCTAGAACTTAAAGAATTTTCCCAAAATTACATTTATATTTATATTTAATTCAAGAGTTTTCTTATTTTTGTATTTTGGTTGAATGGTATCAGTTATTCCTATCTAATACAAATAAATCACAATCAGATCTGTTTAACCAATAGATGGGACCCTAATAGGTACCACTACACAGGGGTAGTGGACCTGGGAGTAATGGCAATGAAGAGGTACTCCTCATTCCCTAAAGCTTCAGAACTGTAGCCTCACCTTCAGATGAAGACAGTAAGACACATGTTAGAGAAACTGGTCGGTAATTACTTTTTAAATATATCTAAAAATTTTATGCAATGTGACAATTGCTATTTTCCAAACATACGAAATCATCGGAAAAATGCTGGAACCCATTTATACCAAAAGTAGTATATCAAGGAAAAAAGAATAAAATAGTGTGTGTGTGTGTGTGTGTGTGTGTGTGTGTGTGTGTGCATTTTGTCAGATCAAGTGTTGTGTATGAAAAGACGAAAGGATATGAAACTGTAACAGGATCGGGCCACTGTAAGATATTAGAATATATATTCACCCGACCCGTCTTCCACGAGTAGGATGTGACACAAGGCCAAGTTTTAAGGGGAGTGCATCTGGTTTGAATTCAGTTTTTCTTCATCTCGCCTAGTTACCATACAAAGTCAACCCTACTATCTAACTGGGGAGTGAGAACGGATGGGTTCATGCCTTTCCCAAGGACATTAGCGCCAAGTAAAATACAAACAGCCTCGTCCAGGGTTTGAACTCGGGTCACCGATTTTATTTCTAACGATAAGTTACACTAAACTTGTGTGTGTGAATGAATTTTGTCAGCTCAAATACACAGCCCAGTATTCTACACAGCCCTAGCCGACTGGGCTGTGTAGAATACGCCGACTGCATCTCAGCAGAGGGATAAGACCAAACCCCCCAGTAGGAGGTGCCCGTGGTGTAATGGTTATCGTCGTAGGGAATGGACACGGCGACACGAGTTCAAATCCTGGACGAGACTGATTGCATTTCACATAGCACTAATACCCTTGGGAAAGGTATGAATCCAATTATTCTCCCTCCAGCTATGGGTAAATAGCAGGGAAGACTGGGTTCTTCAGCCTTGATGAGGCAACTAGTCTAGGAGAAGGAAAACTCTGAATTCAAACCTGTTAAACTCCGCTTAAAAATTGACCTTGTGTCATATCCTGCCCGAGCGGAGGGGTTGGTAAATATGAAGACCAAACCCCCCACCTCCCAACGATTGTCATAGATATAACAGTAAACCATCTGATGATGAAGCTCTTGTCCAGACGTTTTGGGGAACGGGCATACCCACTTCATTGCCATTACTCCCAGGTCCACTCATACCTTGAGTGGAAGTATCTGACAGTCCTATCTTTGGGTCAAATAGATATTTAATCATTTTCTATATTTGAAACCAAACTTGTGCAAACAAATGATTGATGTTAAATTGAATTATTAGTATTAAATTGCAAGACATGGAACGGTTTAACCATGTGCAAATGAATAATGTCGAATAGAATTACAAGTGTGAAATAACAATACCTGAAACCATTCAACTGTGTGCAAATAAATGAGCTTTAGCTCGTTTAAAAATTGTTACCTACAAATAATTCGTTTATAAAACACATTTGATATATGAATGAACTTGATTTAGCATTACATAACTTAAGTGTTGATATGCTGTAAAAGATTGCAGGATATCTAAAGATTAGACTAAATTAGATCTTTTGACACATCAACATCTCCATGGGTCATATCTGAGGATTAAAGGATCTATGAGACTGTGATATGATCGCTCCATTCTGATATTAGAAGTAATCGGGAAATAATTTAAGAATTTATTTTACAATAATTTTCAGACATAGGCCGATGCATTCTTCGGCCTTCCTTGGCCGTATGAGCTTAACTTAATATATATATAGGTGCTCGTGGCATAACGGTTATGGTTGTAGGATATGGATTAAGCGATCCGAGTTCAAATCTTAGACGAGGGTGTTCGCGTTTCACTTCGTGCTAATTCCCTTGGGAAAGGCGTGGATACATGTGTTCTCTCCCCTGTTATGAGTAAATAGCAAATCAGACAGGGGGTTCCTTAGCCTTTGATAAAGCGAACTAAAAAGTAAATTATTTTTTTAAGCTGTGCCCCGTTTAAAAATTAACCTCATGTCGAAGGGGTTATGTATTTTTTTTTATTTCTAACTAAAGGGTGTCGCAATGAATATAAGAACTGGGGATTCCCAGTGGCGTTAGGGTTAAAGTGCTGAGCTGCGGCATCGAAGTAAATGAGTTCGAGCTCTAGTTGAGCTCTTCCATTCACTTTCGGGTTATTACCCTTGGGAAAGGCATGAACCCTCTTTAACACCCCAGCTATGGGAGGGGGGATCACCATTAAAATAAGAAACTGAAACCCAGACTCAAAAATCAAAATTGACAAAAAGTCAAAAAGAAAACAAATTTATTGTTCAATCTGCATCTGTGTTGCTGTCTTTCGGTAGGTTGGTTGGGTGGGTGGGTTTTATGGCATAACAACCTTTGCAGGTCATTTAACGCCAAATCCATTTTTATACAAATAGTTCAATTTCAAACAATTCAGTTTAGCATAAGTACGCAGTTTAAATGAAAGTACAGTTTAATTGTGAAAAACATTTCTATTTCAAGTTATTCAGTTTATTCAAACAGTTCTAATTCAGCCAATTCAGTTTAGTATAAGTACAGATTTTGTTTACATACAGTCAAATGACAAAATAGTTCTATAGTAAACAAATCATTTTAGTGTAAGAACATTTTCAATATCAAAAACAGTTCCATTTCAAACAATTCAGTTTAGCATAAACACGAAGTTTAAATGTAAGTACAGTTTAATTGTCAAAAACATTTCTATTTCAAGCTATTCAGCTTAGTCAAACTTTACTAATTTAAACAATTCAGTTCAACATAAGTTTGCAGTTAGTTCTATTAACCCATAGATAGGGCCCTATTAGGTGTTACCATTCCGGCCCAAAGTGGACCTGGGAGCAATGGCAATGAAGGGGTACTCCGCATTTTCCAAAGCTCCAGCATCACTGGAACCTCACTATCAGATGGTTTAGTATCATATCCAGGACACTCGTTGGGGGAGGGTCTTACCCCTCTGCGGAGCTGCAGTCGGTGTAGTCTACGGTCCCAGCCGACTGAGCAACTGTCTTTCGAACTTTTACACATACTTGGACTTTCTTGGCTTTTATGGGGTCTGCCATCTCTCTTAGTTGTGTCTCTTTGTTTTTTGAGGGCTGGTGCAGCAAATCTGGATCTCTTGGCATTGCTGGTGGAAGAACAAAACTCTTTAAGGTTGTGTCCATTTTAAATACTCCTCCGTTAAAATAACCATTAGTTACATACTACAACCAAGAAGATGCAGTTTTAATATTGCAAAGCGTCTTTTTTTTTCTTACAAAAATCTATGATTGAGGTATATTTAAAGAGGATTGCACTAAGTGACTGAATTTCTCTGTGAAATTAGTTTGCTAACCAAGCTGCTTGTCTTAAAATTAAATGAATCGACACAAAGCTACAACTGAAGACAGTAAAAGGAAAAAAGTTTTAAATGAATGCTTTAAAATCAGATGAGAAAGGTAAACAAGAGAACGTATTAAAAATCTGAACATCGTCCTCATCTTGGTTCATTTATTTTAGAAGGGGTTCGTTGTGTAATTGTTACTCGTTGTTACTATCGTAGGAATTGGGCACGATGACCCGAGTTCAAATCCTAGACGACGCTGTTTTCATTTAATAATAGCAATAAAACCCTTGAAAAATGTCTGAATCCAATGAAGGTTAATAGAAGAAGCTTGGTTCTTTATCTTTAGTGTGGCAAACGTTTTAAGAGAAAGAAAATTTTGAATTCAAACCTGTTAAATTCCGCTTCAAAAATTGACCTTGTGTCACATTCTGCTTGTGCGGAGGGGTTGGGTAAATATATTTTCATTTAATAAACCAGGTGATATTCACAGATGTAATTACAGGTGAGTCCATTCCTCAATGTGTACACTATGTGTTCATGAACTTACCTCTCTCTCTCTGTTTTCAGAGTTTTCTGTGACACGTTTGAAAGCCACCATCATCTTATCGTACTGCTTGCACGGATCCCCCCCCTCTCACTATCATCCATCGCTTCCGGAAGGTCTTCCAGGTTACATCCTGTGTCCGAACAGAACTGTTATAGATAAGTTCTAGCTGTTCGTCCTACACTTGTGCGTCCGTGTGAAGGGGTCCACAGGAGAACGTCGCTTATGAGTTCGTCCTTGCGTGTCCCGCATGTCATATTCGTTTAAATTGGGTGGTCTTTCAGATGGGAGGTAGGTGTCCATACAGCTGCTGTTTTGTGGGGTGTTACTTCCAGGATTGATTCAATATGAAATCTTGTGAAAACGTAAACACCTCTAATTTGCTTTGGCCAGTGAAAGGGTTTATGAATTACACAAGTTCGACACTGAGTTACTTGGCTGTGTACATGAGTCAGCAAGTTACAGATGAAAATGGTTGCTACATGGTTCTCAACAAAGAAAGAAATAAGCAGATAGGAATAGACTGAGTTAGTTTTATGGCCTTGTTGGTTGGGTTTGGAGTGTTACAACATACAATGAGAAGAAACTTCATTTAACACAAGACAAACAAGGAACATCTAAAATTTAAACAATTTTTATAAAACAATAAAGCGTCAACTTGGATTTGAATGTTCAGAAGTTTCCTTTTACAAGTAGTAAAATTTCGAAGAGGTGGAAAGTCAGATATCAAGAAAAAAAGGGGGAAAGGAGGAGAATGTTTTTAAAGAGTACTTATTCCTTTTTTCTTTTCTTTTCTTTTCTTCTCTTTCTTTCTTTTATGGTCAGGCAGTGGAACTAGCAGAGAGGTAGTTTCGGCTCTTAACTCGAGGGCGGACGTTACTTCTCTACTGATTATCGTGTTTACGTGCTTCCTTGGGTCTCTTTTGTCCTCACTGCGGTATTTGTTGCGCACCCCACCTAATGGGCAAGTGTGGCACAAGGCTTTTTTTTTGGTGGGTCCGGGCGCAGGGCCGTAGCCCACACGCGCCCGGCATTTCCCAAAAATGCCTACGGCCCCGTCGGCATTCCCCTTATTCCCTCTGGCGCCGGGCGATGAACCCAACCTCCCCGAAGGGAGTAAAAGCCTGGGGGGAAGGCCCCCTGAGGCCGAAGGAAATTATCCAACTGCCAAGACGCACCTGGCCGGATCTGTGCTGCAGTAAACACAGCCAACCGAAGTGCGACTCGACAATTGAATAGGTGCAGTATTACGATACCGTTCTTTTGTCCTCACTGACTCGGTTCACAGAAAACCTGAGTATTTATCTCTCTCCACCGGCTCCAAATTCGCCACTCCAAAATCCTTCTAATTTTGGCGCAACCGCTTCCCATTGGCTACTTTACTTTTTATTATTTTTCTTTTTTTTCTGATTTTTAACCGGATGGATGCGTGGAGCCTTATGCGTGGCGACGCGTTTATACATTTTGTATCTGGCAGCCGACGAGTCAACATCCGGTTGGGAGTTTTATTGTTAATTCCTAAATCTCCACAGTTTCTTGGTTTATTCGTTTTAGTTATTTAATATCAAAACTGTTTTTGGTAGAAGAACAGTGTTGATACTGTTTAACCGATATCGGCGGTGGATAAAGATGTTCTCACGTATTAAGTTCGAAAGTAAACATAATGGCGAGACAAGAGTTCGAACTCGCTTGCTTATTTTCAGGTCGCTGTCGAGCACTTTAGCCATTACGCCATGTGGAATCCCGAAGGTCAGCAGTGATACGATTTATCTCATCAGAGCTCGGCAGATAAGGGAGATAATGTTTTTCTCAAAGTCCAACTGTGAATGTAATAGCGCGACTTGAGTTCGAACTCGCTTACTACTTTGTCGTAGTCGAGCACGTTAGTCACTGCACCACCAGGACTCCCCCCCCCCAAAAAAAAAACGTTGTAGTAATAAAGACAGGAATAAAGGAAGAGACATTAATATGTAAATGTTGGATGAAGTGTATTTTTCAAATATTCATTGTTGAAAAAATTTTTTACAAAGTCAGTATCATTATATATGAAAATATTAAAATGAAATATTTAAGTTTAAATCACAAATTTTAGGTTCTTTATAAAATTACCTGTTTTAAAATTCCTATTGTTGGAAAACTGGGTAGAATATCCTTTCTTTTTTTAAGTAAAAAGTTTTGATTCTACGTTTACTGTCTGATAATTGGGTGTTATCTGTGGATGATGTTGTAGGGGGACATGTTATTTTGGTAGTTATGTTTAGTCCCCCAAAATTTAATGTTATGGTTTTATATTTATGTTTAGTTTAGTGGTATGTTTAGAAAAAGGTAGAATAGGCACATGGAAACAGCTATTGTAAATGAAATAAATGAATGAAAATATGAAACAACTGAGTAAATGATGTGAAACGGCGCAGACAAAAGGAACATTCAAAACAAGGCGTCAAACAAAACAAATTTATATCTATAATAAAACATATATTGATACATTAAAATATCGCTATGGTTCTATTAATAAAATAGTCATGTGTGTGTATGTGCGTGTATATGTGTGTGTGTATAACTAACACAACTACAACTACTGAAAGGTTAAATGTAAAAAGTGTCCTATTCATACTGAAGTCATATTTTAAAATGTTCGTTTCTTCCTATGATCCGAAACAGTCGGTGTTTCCGAGGCAGAGTTAGTTAAAGTATTTTGAAGGGATGAATGCTTGCGAGGCCCGTCCATGTTGTTGCTTTTTGACGTCTGTGGTAAATAAGAGTCACACTGAAGAGAGTGTGTTACCGCTGCGAAGAAATTGGGTAAAAAGAGAAAGAGTATTTGAAGACGACGTATTTATAGAAAATACGTGTTTTGGAATCGGCTCCAAAAAACGCAGGACGAAATCTACGCGGACGTAGTTTTACGCAGGTCACGTGGTTCTCCTGGCCAATGGTTTCCCGAGACTGAATATGTGTGCGTCCGCCATCTTTGTTGTGGGAACAAGTGAAATACCACCCAAATGAAATTATAGGAGTGTAAAGTCCTATAACGTCATTAAATAAATAAAATTTGATTTTAAGAATAATCGCAGATAAGTCAAAAGATAGACTGTCAAGTCAGCAGAAGAGTTGCAGGGTAATCATTAAAAATGGTTGTTAAGAGGCGACATATCTTGTTTTTATCGTGAAATAGAGATAAACTAAGGGTTTGGCTCTTTGTGTCATTGGTACATTATACAATACCGAAATATCTTGTTTTAGGGACGATGTCGAAAGCTTTTATTAATTAGTCATTTTTTTTTATGGAGTGGGTGAAGAGACTGTAATAACCAAAGAAACTTTACTTTAAATTGTGTTTTATTTTTATCACAAACATACGAGGATCGTTAAATACGTTTCCAGACTTTTATCGTATGGGCACTTTTATTGATAGTACACACATGAAACTCTAGTCCCCTTCGAAGTAATCTCCTCCGGCAGCAATGCACTTGTGCCGTTCCAACAACTTCTGGAAGGCCCCATGGAAGTCCTCTTGTGTGAGCGTGTCAATGACCTTCGTCACAGCTTCTTTCATCTCCTCAGTTGTCTCATAACGACAGCCTCTGAGCTTAGGGAATAACCAAAAGTCACAGGGACCAACGTCTGGACTATAGGGAGGCTGAGGAACTGTCTTGATGCCTATCTTGATCAAATAGTCTGTGACAAGGATGGAATTGTCGACTGGTGCATTGTCCTGGTGGAAATGCCACGGACCCGATTTGAAGAGTGCTGGCCTCTTCCGACGGAATCTCTTCCTGAACTCCCTTAAAACCTCAATATAGTAATCCCAACCCTTTGGCCAATCAACTCTGGTGTTTGACTTCTTTACTCCTGCCTCACCTCTCATCATCCCTCACAGACTCCCTGCCTTCCTTTAATCTCTTATGCCACTTCAAAACTGATGCTCGATTCATGCAAGATGGTCGAAAAGCAGTCTGAAGCATTCCATGCATTTCTGTGGCATTTTCCCAAGTTTTAAACAGAATTTTATTGCATATCATTCTTCTAAAGTGTCCGCACGTCCAGATTGCATATTTGAAATTCACCAGCTGTGACAATTAGGCTTTAGTAGGGTGTATTCCAATTGCTGCTGTAGCTGCTCATTTGAAGCTGAAATCATAAAAATTGGTCAGTCATCTCAAAAGATGTATAGCAATAACGTACTGAATTTTCAAGCGTCTACGACAATTTTAAATGCCAGTACAAAAAAAGTCTGGAAACTTATTGAATGTACCACGTACAAGCATCCATCCAAATGTTATATTTTCTTTCTCTTGGGATTTCTTCCTAAATGAAATATATCTAATTGCAGATGTACTATGAGATATTATGGGGTATAAGAAGGGTTTGTTTTTATTATTGTGGTAGTGGTGATTGTTGAAAATTCTGAGGTTTGTATTTGACTCCTTTTTCTTCTTACCTGATTCACTTGTTGTCTTCTTTTTATCTATCAAAGCAACAAGAGAATTAAACCAGGAAGGAAAAAGACAAGGATACCTTTAAACTCAAACTTTATTTTGGGGTTTACGACTATTCGATGTGTTGTATATTCATATGCAGATGCATGCATAAACATAACGACGCAATGACGAGCGACACAGTTCTTTAGAAAAATACACCTCTCACTTTATTTGAAAGGGTTCGAAAGGGTTACTAAAGGTTTTACTGTGTGAGAGGTGAGTTGGAGACGGAACAGAACTGCAATATATTGACCCCCACTCTTATGGCCATAACAGCGTTTCTTTCTCGTTCTCCTGGGCTGCTCAACCGGGGGCCTGAGGGCCCCCTCTGCTGGGTGCTGGTTTTCTCTAGCGCATCTTATCTCCAACTGATTGAACTTCCTGTGCACCGAGTTATATAATTGTTCGTCGTCCACCTTCTTCTTGTGGACGTCACAAATCGCACTCAATTCAACCCGTACACGGTCAAGGTTATATCCTGATATTCCTCGACCGGATGCATCTGTTATTTACACAGGTGCATTTCCTATTTTGACAGCTTGGCCGGGTCGGAGGTCATTATGCAACAGATGGTGAGGATTGTTTTCCTGAAATAGTCACATTTCCCAGACAAGACGTTGAAGTATATTATAGAATCATTTTCGGCAATTACAAGTTAGATGGTTCGTCTTGTTTAGGGAGTAAGTCCAGCAGAGACCGCTACTAGTAGGAGGGACGCATCGCGTTACTAAGTTTTTCACTCAGCAAGAACGTGCTTTTCCCACCAACAGCAGAGAAAAATGTCCTTTTTGTCAATGTGATAAAAGCTTAATAAGAAAGAATTTCTCTTTGGCGTCAGGAATCCCCTCTTTTTAGGCATGTCCCGATTTCGCTTTCTGTCAGGCCTCCTATGAAACCTACTTTTTGCATTTATCTTTTATTAAATCCCCACAATAACCAATTTTTGTCTCATTACAACGGTCGCTCAGTCGGTTGGAGCTGTAGAATACACCGACCGCAGGAAAGTAAAATCCCCCACCCTAACAAGTGTCCTGGATATGACACTAAATTGTATCTTATGGTAATGCTCTATTCCTGGAACTTAGGAGAATGTGGAGTGCTCCTTCATTGCTATTACTCCCAGGTCCACTCTGTCTCAGAGTGGTAGTACTCGTGAGCGTACCATCTATAAGTCAGTAAAATTGTTCAATCTTTTACTAGAGATTATAATTAATATCAAATAGAATTATTACTGTTAGTTTTGCTGGTGGAATTTTTATTTCGTATCTCTTAACTATTAGAAATACTTCTATATTAAACTTAGTCAGAGATATCACCGCCGCTAACAATCCTCCCAATATTAAATCAATATTCATTCAAAAAGAACAAATAAAAGAATAAGAATTATTAGGCCTTTGATAGGAAAATCAATAAAAATAACCACAAATAACCAATCAAAAATAAAAGAATTTGTAAATATATAAAGTTTTATGTAATATATATATATATATTACATAAAACTATATATATATTAGATAAAACTTTATACACACACACACACACACACATATATATATATATATAGTTATTTTACAATGAAAGCGTTTACCGACAGAGGTGAATTAATTAGTTTTTTTTCGAAATATTTGTCGTGTACTTACGAAGTCCCTTTAGTGGTTCATAATCCCGTGGATTTTTATTCAGATTGGACAGGGATTTTTCCATTCAAAATTACTTGCTTTATTTTACTTTTGGTTTTTCTCGACGTTGGCATGTCCAAAGTCGAGGCGCAACTGCGACATCTGACATCCCACCGTGTCAGAATCTGGTACAAGGCCGTTTTATGGTGAGGGCCACGCACGAATCGAGACAAACGCATAGTAGGTGCAAAAATACTTAATCTCATTGACATTCCTCGAATGGGGTTCCTCGGGCACCAAGCAATAACCTTAATCCTGCAAACAGCCTCCCGAGCAAACAACCACTAGGCACAAATACCAGGCGTCGGCCTGATGGTGCATCACGTTGCAAAAGTCAAAGAAAAATCAAAAATACAAGAACCAGTAATGGGGTAGTCATTAATTAATGCTGGTTCTTTTAAGAACGCTAAATATTTTGTCTGATAAGCATCAAACGAGATCAAAGGGTTTTTCTTATTGAAGTAAGGGTTAAGTGTTTATTTATTGGAACCGACCATTTATTGGCGATATGTGATAGATAATTTATTTGTTACCTACTATCACAATTTTATTTAGTCAACAAAATTGGACACTTGAAACAATAATAATATTATAAAAAAATATGAAGGCAAAAGTAAAATAAAATAAAATAACGGGGAGAGAGATCCTCGTTTAAAATTCAAAGTAGTTTATAATGATAAAAGGAGGGTCAATCCAGTTAGTTGCATATGTGTCCCAATGCAAATGTGACAAATAACTCATAAATACAAAAAAGAAAAATATTATAAAATATCTTTCACCAACTGATACACTCACAAACGGGGAAAGAAGTCCCTACTTCTTCCCTCAAGCTAAATCAGGGTTCACACGTGTATTTTTTCGTTTTATCACGGAGACCAAGTCCCTAAAAATGTGCTTTTTTTTTCTTTTCTTTTAATAAGAAGCTACTCTCTGCCTTTCTTTCTTCTGCGAGGCAACGTCTCTAATAATGATCTTTTTTTCTTTTTCTTTGTGTGACGTCTTCTCTCTCAATAGAGCAAGTAATTGCGTCTGATACGCCTGTAGTTGTTGGAGTCGTCTGAAGTCTTTAATTCTTTTTCTAAGAGAAACAATTCCTCTGAAATATAAATTTATGTAGTTGAAATCTACTTTTTACGGCTTCTTTTTTTCTTTTCTCTTCTTTTTAGCTTGTGCTACATTTTTGTTCCCTTTTGGAATTCTGATTGCAATACAAAATATTTCAGATGAATTTAAATTCCTTTTATTTCTTTTCTTTTTCTTTTTGGCTTTCAAGCCATCTTTAAATTCCCTTCTGGAATTCTGAAAGAAACACTAAATCCATTGAACATTTTTAGGTGGGGTCCAATTTAAATATTGATGACCTATAGGAAATCAGTTTTTAAAATGAAATTAGAAAGTTTAACTTCACAAAAATCGGCGTCATAATCATAAGAACATTGAACAGAACCAGACGAGATCAACGTGAAGAATTTGAAAATTTGAAAAACTAGTTCTTATATAGATGACCACTTAATAACAAAAAACACAAAAAACACAAAGCAATAAGTTAATGAACGATGAGCCCGTTCAGTGTTTAGATGGGTGACCACTCCGTAACAGCAGGTGCTGTAAGCCACTGAAAGCCGGAGTCCCAGACTAAATAAAGTTCTATAAATAAAAACTATAGTAGCCAACTTCTCCCCAACTTATTTTCATGTTGGGGTCCAGAAAATGCACTACTTCAATAAACCTCATTTGCAAAAAATAGAACAGTGATTCTTCTATATGGGGTGCACATATTACAGAGGGGACAATTCAGAAATTTGAACAGAATAGTCAAAATTATTCTGTGGACTCGGACTAAATTTGGTTAAAGCTTAAATAATTGATATTAAAGATTTTAGTTTTTATTTCATCCACATTTCTTTTTCGACCAACTACGTACCAATCACAACTATTATCTTAGTATTATTATTAAATGGTTTGGTTTCTTTGTTTAATGGCATATCAACTCTTTTTAGGTTATTTAATGCCAAAGCCATTCTCCTAGAAGAACAATAGTGGTACTATTTAACCCATAGCTGGAGGGAGGATAAGGGGGTTCATACCTTTCCCAAGGGTATTTGCCTGAAAGTGAATGTAATAGCGTGACTGGAGTACGAACTCGCGTACTACGATTCCGCAGTCCATCGCTTTAACCATTACACCACGAGGACGTCCTCTTATTAAATGGAGATAGAATTTATGTATTACTTGTTTTCACAATATGAATCTTCCCCGGTCTATCGTCATTTACGTTATGAAACCAACACGCTTCCTTGGCTTTTGATCCTCAACCTGAAATCACTTGCCCAGTCAGCTGGGGCTGTAGAATACACTGACTGCGCCTCTGCAGAGGGGTAAGACCCCACTCCTAACGAGTGTCCTGGATATGACACTAAACAATCTGATGGTGAGGTTCCAGCTTTGGGGAATGCGGAGTACCCCTTCATTGCCATCGCTCCAAAGTCCACTCTGGCCCGGAGTGGTAGAACCTAATAGGGCCCTATCTATGGATTAAATAGAACTAACAGCATAATTATGTTAAACTGAATTGTTTGAGTAAACTGAATAGCTTGAAATAGAAATGTTTTTGACAATTAAACCGTACTTATATTTAAACTGCGTGCTTATGCTTAACTGAATTATTTGAAATAGAACTGTTTTTCGACATTAAAACTGTATTTACACTTAACTGGATTATTACATATAACTACTTGAATAGTTTGAAATAGAAATGTTTTTGACAATTTGGCCCAGCGGTTAGAGTGTTCGCCAATGGCCCGGGAGACCTGGGTTCAATCCCAGGTCGAGTCATACCAAAGACTTTAAAAATGGTACTTGATACCACCTTGCTTAACACTCAGCATTATAAGGTACGGTTCAAGGGTAAAGTGGAGCAATCCTGGGAATGGAGTAGCGCCCTCCCCTACACCTTGGTGTAGTAGCTATCGAAAAGGGAGCCTTCGGGTCACCCTCGACTATGGTCGCTAACTTTTTACTTTACTTATGCTAAACTGAATTGTTTTAAATAGAACAGATTATTTACATAAAAATGGATTTAGCGTTAAAATAACCTACAAAGGTTGATATGCCATAAAACCCAACAAACCAACCAACCAGCCTGAAATCACTTGTGGAAAAAGTTGGTAATAATAGGTGTCCACTGACCCTTTCCCAATAGAGTGGGGGGATATATAGTATGATATATAGTAAATCATTTTCGCTAACAAGAACGTACTAAAACCATTAAAACAGAAAAAATGTTTTTAAAAAGAACGAAGACAAAATAAGGGAAATAGAGGCTGTGGGAAGTGATAGTGGGAAGATGGTGGTCTATCTAGAAGAAAAGAGAATGGTCAGGCCTTGAACTAGAAATCCAGTTTAGCTCCAGGTGTCAATCTTCCTAGGATACACCTCTCCATTTCACTCAATAAAATATGGTCAGTCAATCACTGAGGTTTTCCCCATCGTGTATGAGAAATGTTCTCAATTCAAAAAATATACTAGATTTTAGGTTCTAAATTGCAACGACCAATATGCGAAACGTTAATAAAATAATCCGAATGCTAGTCGCAATATAAAATACAATTCTACCTAAATTACCTAGTAGATTTTATCTCTGCCGAGCCCAAGAATATCTAGCAGTAACTGTCAGGTTTAGCGAAGGGGGAAAGAAACGCATAAAAAATAAAGGAGATAAAAAGGGGGATGGGAATGTAACACTTTAGCTACCTAAAAGAGAAGCGTGTCTATATTTCTTAAAAACAAGTTCCCACAAAGTAATTTATTTCAAGAAAAATAAACTTTACAAAATTCAACTTAGCATATTTTTCCTATGCTTGTCTAAAACATTGAATTTAAGGTAACAAAAAAAAGGATACATTCAAATAACAATATCATAACCTAAAAAAAGAAGAGGGTATAAAAAATATAACGACTGAATTGTACGAAGCAATGGCGTTAACCACCTACTGTTAGTTTAACTTTTGTTAATAAAATATCATTCTTTGGTATTTTATGTGAAAGTTCTTTCTGAAGCCAATTTTTAGGGTTTGTTCTTTTCTCAGCGTCTCCTTCTTGTATAGAATCACCCTAGACAACCGAGTTCTTCTAGTTTCCTTTGTAGATTGGTTGAAAACGAAGTTCACTATTTCATTAAGTGAATTTCGAGTAGACCACCGCTTCCTCCTCCTAGAGATGAATATCTTTTTGTTTCAACTCGAATTTTTTTCTGTTGAGTTTACAGAGACATTTACTGAATCTACTGACCCAGCTAACTGCTTCACTTGTTGGCAAAAGTTTCTATTAGATGTCATCTATTTCTTACCTTTTTTGTTTTAAGATATCTCCTAATAATATAAAACACAAGTGTTTTGTGTATACATCTGTGTGTCTATACACATAATATTTCAAAAAGAAAGAAAGAACGAACGGAAGGTGAGATCTCTGACATTTTTTGTTAAAATCTTTAAGAAAGAAAACATAAAGTGAAAAGAAATGAAGAACAAATCACGTGAAAGAAAGCAGACCTGGTGTCAAGTCAGCAGTCATAACAGTGAACTGAATTGAGAAAGTGAAAAAGAAATAAAGAAAGAAAGAGCGAATCATGTGATTTGTAGCTATCTACATTGAAAGAGAAAAGAAAAGATAGCAGACAAGTCAGCAGTCATATCAGTAGGCTGACTTGAGAACTGAAAGAAATGAAAGTAAAAAAGAAAGAAAGGTAATATGTCTGGTGTTTCTTTTGAAATCTTAAAGAAAGAAAGAAATGAAAGTAAAAAAGAAAGAAAGATCAAAGAAATTGAGCGATTTCTAGTTACCCAGCTTCAAAGAAGACACGAAAAGAAAGTAATTAAATAATTTTTTTTTAAGTTTAAAAAATCCTGAATTCATTTTTTTAAATATGAAAAGAAGTTTCTTAGGGGTATTTTTGAGTCATCTTTTTTTTTTTCAGGTTTCATAGGGATTCTTGCTCATCATATGAAATACCGATTTATGGAATCATCAGTTTATATAGAAAAAAAAATGTTTGTAATTCTTTTGATTTTCATTCATTTAGTTATTTGGATATTCACAGATATTTTACATAAAATTCAGCCATCATTATTGTGATGGGTAGATTCTATATATATATATATATATACATATTTTTTTTTGTTTCAATGAACAAAAAGGAACGTTTTTAAGATTTACAAAGCATTCATATTTCTCTTTTTAGTTACCTGAAAAGTGAATAATTCTTTCTACACTAGTGCAATAAAGTCCATTCAACAATTAAATTCTTTGTTTTCTTTAACATATTTTTATGGAATTAATTTGTGACAATTCAGAAATTTTTTTTCTTCAAGCAAATATGAATTTTTAAATAGGTACAGTCTCCTGTGAGTCAAAATTGTAAATTTTCATTATATCTATTTTTTCTCAATTCTAGACACCCAAACATATATATATATATATATATGTATGTATATATATATATGGTGTCTCCAAATTCTCAATGCCCAGTCACCTGGGGCTGTAGAATACATCAACTGCTTCTCTGCAGAGGGGTAAGACTTCCTGGATATGACACTAAACCATCTGATGGTAAGGTACCAGTAATGCTGGAGCTTTGGGGAATACAGAGTACCCCTTCATTGCCATCGCTTCTAGGTCCACTCTGGTCCAAAATGGTAGCACCTGATAGGGTCCTATCTATGGCTCAAATAGAATTAAACTGAACTTTTTCTAAACTGAATTGTTTGAAATAGAACTGTTTTGACATTGAAACTGCATACTTATGCTAAATGGTTTGCAATAGAATTTTTTTTAAATAGAACTAAACTGACTTGTTTGAAAAAGAACTGTTTTGACATTTAACTGTTTGTAAAAAAAAGACTATACTTATAGTTGTTTGAAATTTGATTTGGTATTGAATGACCCTAAAAGGGTTGATACACCATAAAACAAAACAACCAACCCAAAATCTCAGCCCAGTCAGCTGGGACTGTAGAATACACCAACTGCATTTCTGCAGAGGGGTAAGACTGCCCCCTCATGAATGTCCTGATTATGACACTAAACCAGCTGGTGGTTAAGCTTTAGTTCTAAAGCTATAAGGAATGTGAAGAACCCCTTCATTGCAATTAATTGCAGGTCAACTTAGAGCTAGACTGGTTACACCTGTACAGGTTTTATCTGTCGGTCAAAGAGAAATATTTAATCATTTTTTATACTTGAAACAAATTAACTGTGTGCAACCAAATGAACTTTGGCTTATTTGAAAATATCACCAACTAACAATTCATCAGTGATGTACTCCTATGGACCCCCGCATATGGCCAAGCAAAAGCAGGATGACCAACTCGAACATACATACAGTAGCTATGTGAGGATACGGGATGTAGCCCTGAAGACCTGCCAGAAGTGATGAATGATAGGGAGAAGTGGCAAGAGAGGGTCAGGGATATCCGTGCTAGTGGCACGACATGATGATGATGATGATGTATAAACAAGATTTGGCATTAAATAACCATTGAGGATTGATATGCCATTGAACACAAAATCTGGGCACATAAGCAAAATGCATATTTTTAATAAATGTTTCAATGAAATCTTATTTACTTGAAATATTAATCAATAACATTTTCAATGTGATTTCCACATTTTTAAATGTAAAGTTTGTTGTGTTTTGGGAGATTCACATAAAGCCGATACATTAACTCCACATTAAACTTCTTAACCACCTTCTCCCCACAGTTGAAAAACAATTTGGACCCCCTCCCGGCGATTGATGTGCATTAAAAACTTTTGCCATCTTTCAATATAACCATCTTTCCCGTTTACTGAGAAATACAAGATTGATTCTCTCTTCTTTCCATAAACTCAGATTTAAAATATTCTTATTCATACCGATATTTCCTATGAGTTTAAATTTGAGGGACACCCTCTGTGTGTGTGTGTATGCATTTCATAAAATGTATTTTATATTTCTGTGGGGGTAAAAATTTATTGTTGTTTATAATTTGTGATATTTCTTATGTGTTTAGATTTTAGAGACACTGTGTGTGTTTCAAATGATGTTTTTTAAATACATCAACAATATATTTTGACATTTCTCTAGGGGGTAAAAAATGATTTGATGTTTATAGTTAATGATATTTTATGTGTTTAGATTTTAGGGACATTGTGTGTGTGTGTGTGTGTGTGTGTGTGTGTATATATATATTTCATATGAATTTTTTATCTGGTAACATTAGGTCTATCCAACCATCTTCAGGGCAGTACTTTCTTTTCTATTTCATCAGAAAAAATATTTTTGAAAATATTTTTCATATGAAATAGAAAACAGCGTGTGGTTGGTTAGACTGAAATGTTGGCATCTATAAAACACATCATATGAATATTGTTTTTTTTTTTTATAGACTAACTTGACTCTTTTATATATATATATATATATATATATATATATATATATATATATATATATGCAAACAAAAAAAACAGCAGAATTCTTTGAACATCTTTTATTGATTTTTAGCCACATTTTTTTTCTAATTTTGTAAATACATTTTGGCCAAAGAAAAAGAATCTGAGGCAAGCATTTCAGATATGGAAAAAGAGAGAAAAAGAAAAAAAATTACAAATAAGTATATACACACATGCAGACATGTTTGTATGTATTTTGTTACAGGTGCACTTTAATTTTGTAGTTCGAACATAGGTGTACAATCATTTCTGGAAGAGATGAGTAGAAGAAAAAAAAAAAAAAGAGAGAGTGTGTGTGTGAGTATGTATATATATGTGTGTGTGTGTGTGTGTGTGTGTTTGAGAGAGAACAAAAGATGGAGAAATTAAAAAAACAAAAACAAAATATTGCGTATTTATCTTTGCTTTATCTAAACATTTGTGAACCTGACTGAAGGCTTCAAAAATCTTGAGTTTTTAATAATTCAATTTAAGTCTCAGCTAGTTGAAAAGTGTCATCTAATATTTTCTCCCTTCACTAAATGATAATTACAATCTTACAACACCATTATCACAAATAAGAGGGATTAAGCAAATAAAAAAAAATTAAAAAAAGAGATAATCTAATATTATCTTAATCTTATGTTAGATTAATAGAATATCCAGATTCTAAAGAAAAATATTCATCCTAACAATGCAATCATCCTAATAAAAATTTAAAAAAAAAAAAAATCTTGTAAATCTTTTTCACTTCCACTCGGACAAGAGTATCCCAAATGATTTTCATTTTAATCTTTAAAACATTGTATTCAAAGTATAATTTTGCATATCCAAAATTTGAAAAAAAAAAAAAAAAAAAAAAAAAAAGATGGTAGTGAAAAGATTAAAGATGGGGCTTATCTATAAAAGCACAAATATATATATATATATATATATATATATATATATATATATATATATATATATATTTTAAATCACTAAATACTTTCAATCTAACTTGGTAGTTAAAGTTATGCAAAACCAGTTCTGGTATTAACAAAATTAAGATAATTTGTATGTATGAAGACACCCCCCCTCCATTTTAAAAATATTATTCATTATATAAGAACATTGTAGTCTTAAAGTGTTCATATGTAAATACTATTTATAAATACATATGTAAATACTATTTATACTTTTAGGGAAATTGTGGATATTACAATAAAATGCATGTCTGGTAAATTCATATTAGTAAATTTATGGCCAGTAAATTATTTGTGGCTAAATTCAGAATTTACTCATTGGTTTTAAAGAATTTAATAAAAAGAACTAAAAGGGTTTGGAGAAACCCAATCTCATAAGAATAATTAATCTGAGACAATGAATTTACCATGTAAGGAATTCACCAAGAATAAATAAAATGCTGTCAGGACATTTTTATATTTGCCCATTTTTAAATTCAGTTTTCTTCCTTTGAAGGGTATTTTTTTTCTTTCTTTTGTTTTTTTAAATACTAAAAACATTTTACCACCCTTGTCTCAGGAATAGAACCTCCAGATTGCATGGAATTTAGTCCAATGCTCTACTATAGAGATATACTGAGTTTTGTTTTGTGATTTTTCAGTTTTGTTTTTGTTTTGTAAATTTAAAAAAAATTCAGCATGGCCTTGATTTATGGAATTTCTTTGGAATTAGAACCGTTCAAAATAAATGAACAGTAAATGAGGGGATTTTTTTAAAAAATGACACAAAAAAAAAATAAAAAAATAAAAAAAAAATAGAAAAAGCAAAAAAGTTAAATGAAAATAAAAAATCACATCAGATGAAAAAAATCTTCTGGTAAATAATTACAGATGAAATGATATTTGTTTTTTATTTGTAAGTTTGTTTGTTTTTTTTTTGGGGGGGGGTGTATTTTTTTGCTTTTAGTCTAGGTTAAAAACCTGGGAAGGTAAGCAAAAGCCAAAATTTTTCAGACTTTATTTTTCCGATGTAGGTATCATTGGGGATCAAGAAAAGTTTTGGTTAACACAGTTTTTGAACAAGCATAAGGGTAACCAGAAACCAAAACTTTTCTTGTTCCCCAATGATACCTGCATCAGAAAAAAAAGATTTTAAAATGTTTGGTTTTAGGTTACTTTTACCATGCTTTTAACCTGAACTATTTTCTTTATTCAACTGTTTTGGGTTTTTTTTTATGAACGACACATTCAACAATTCATATCTGCAAATAATAACACAATTTAAAATTTTTATTTTCAGATATTTTTTAATTTTTTCTTTTTACACAAAATTTTAATGTTGAAGTGGTGAAAACAAAATAATTTAGATAATAATTTCAAAGAAATGAAAATATTAAAATAAAAATAACAAAAACGTTTGTTGGGATTTTGTAATTTTTTTTTCTTTTTTTGACTAGAGACATTGAGAGAAAAGAAAAATTATTTATTTTTTCTTTTTCTCATTCTTTTTTTCCTTTTTTTTTTATTAAACTTTTTTAATTTTTTAAAAACACACAAGCAGACCACCTGACATTTTCACACTATGCATTAAAAAAAACAGAAATGTTTAAGACAATCTATACACATAAATTTTAATCTTTTCAATGAAGTTAGTTTAGTGTATATTACGAACCAACAAGGAGATTTTGGTAAATTTTTAAAGTAATCAGTGATTTTTTTTCTCCAAATGGTTGCTTAAGATGATTATTGATAAAAACAAAAAAAAAAACCACAATGTCACAAAGCTTTGATGTTGTCAGGAATTTGTCAGTAGCTACACACAAGGAAGAAGAAAAAAAAAAAAAAAACTTTATAAAAAGAACAAGTTTTCTTTTTTCTATGAAGAAAAGGGAAAAAAATAGTAGGTTGTTAGGAAAGACTAAACAATACAAAATACCACAGAAAGACTAAATCAAATATTCTTAGCTGGTTATCAATATTTGAGGTGTTTGTTTGATTTTTTAACAATTTTTGTTTTTACCAGGTCAATCCAGCATTTTGTCCGATATTCCTGATTTAATATCTGAGTAACTATTGATAGAATGTTTTAATATATCAAATAAGCATATTCTTTTTTTCTTTTCATTGTTTAGTGGTCCAAGATTTTAGGCAGATAAGTCAAAATAATTTTCCCCTTGAAATCAAGTAGATTCATAAAAATGGGGATTTTTTTTTCATTTGGAGGAGAGGAAGAGTTATCTTCCTTGATAAAAAAAAATTACACGAAGCTTTTATTTCACGTGTATGTATATCCCATTAGTGAGAGAAAAAAATTACACAAAAAAACAGATAAGCAAAATGACTGTCAGAACAAAATTTTTTTTTTTTTAAAAAAGCAACAAAAAATAACCTTAAAATTAGGCACTGCAGTTCCTATAGAAATATATCACAGACACATTGTGCAGGAGAACTGAACACAGCAACACAAAAAAAGAGAAAACCTTGATATTATATTATCAACAATAGCTTATCATCAATCCCGTATTGAAACTTATAGAGTAAGAATATTAAAAAGTAGAGGAGAGGTCAAACAAGAAAACAAGATTCCTGATACTTGTGAAAAAAACAATGTTGTACATTAAATAAAATATACAACATATGTGATGGATTTATAATAATCATTTTACTTCAAGTATTGATTAATATAGAAACAGGTTGAATCTTATCTTATGCATAAAAAAAAATTCTTTATCATTTTTAATCATAATAGAGTATCCTGTGGGTATTTTTCTGGTAAATGTGATCTGAATCTCTCTTTCTCTCTCTCTACGTATACATGTGTGTGAGATTATATAAATATATATATTATATATATTAAATTCATTTATTGTATTATATTAGATTAATAACAACTGGCTACAAAATAATCTGTTCAGTGTTGAAACTCATAGACAGTCTCTAAAAAAAAACAAAAAAAACAATTATCTGTCAGCATTTGAGATTAAAACCTTAAATAAACATTTTTCTTTTAAATCCATATTTTTCAAAGGTATACTAGAAACTTTAAAAAAAAAAAAAATGTATATTTCTAATTGACTTCACAGTTTATAAGACTTTGACATTTCCTTATCATTTATTTGAAGATACAACAAGAATGTAATTTTCACTGAAATTATTATATAATTAATATTGCTTTCTCCCTTATATATATATATATATATATATATATATATTGACGAGAGAGAGACACACACACACACACACACACACACACACACACACACACAGTTGTAAATATCACTTACCATATTAAAAACTTAATTTTTTTATTTAAAAGAAAAAAGAAAGAAAGTAAACTAAATTATATTAAATTTACTTTAGGTTGATTCAAAAGTTTTTATTCATCGTTAATTATAATACACTTCCCTTTATTCCTGGTTCAGTAAAATAAGTGATATAAAATCTATGAATTCTAAATCTTCAGTTCATACTTAAAAAAAAAAAAACAAAGATGGTAGAATCTTCAATGGAAAGAGGAATTGGTATAAACAGATAGAAATGAGGGAAGAAAAACATTTTGAGTCATGAAAAGTGACAGTAATACCCATCAATGTGTTGAACTTAAAACAGATTCCAAGAATCTGGAAAAGACTCAAAAAAAAAAAAAATAATAAAAAAGAATTGAACTCATCTGGACCTGCAAAAATTAGCAAGAATAACGGAAAAGACTTGCTCTCACTCAACTTGAAAGAAATATATTCATAATAATTTCTTGAAATATATTCTAGTGCTCTTATCTGTTTAATATAAAAGTTTTAGAAAAGACCAATGTTAGTTGATTAGTATTCCACTTGGATATTGTGGATTTTACGACAGTTAAGAGATTAGTAGAGGGGATGGAAAATTCAAAGTTGAAACACAGATAAATATAAAAAGAAATACATTTCAAGATAAAAATGTCCAGGGGTAAAAATTATCAAAGTTGTTAAACATTTAAAAAAACAAAAAAAATTATATATTTCTAAAAATAAAATTATCAATTAGATAAGTCTGTTTTTAATTAGAATCTTAGAAAATGTGAAAAATTATTTTAAAAATATATATCTAAGCAGCAACTTATTCAGATTAAGTTTCAGTAAAATGATCACATCTTTTGGGTTAATATTTTTGTATTTCTTTCAAAAACAAGAAAAAATTTAAACCAACAGAATTTGTTGCTTTTAATGAAATTTGGTTTTATATATATATATATATATATATATAAAAACAAATGAATGATGGGTAAATGGTCACCATTTCAAATAATAAATTTCACACACGATTTGTTTGTTCCAGGTTTTGTCTACTTTAAAATAAACCACAGTCAGTTAAGAAAGCAGCATAATGACGCAATTCACTCCACCAGAAATTTGGAAACAGTATGCTGAACAATTTGGTATTCATTTCAGAAGTGCCAATATTGAGATTTCAGAGTGTTTCAGTGTCAGTCTAAGAACAGTACAGAGGGTCTGAAAAGAGTTGGATGAATTGAGTGGTGATTATGAAGTATGGCAGTTTGGAAGCCTCACTGATCATTCTGATAAGAAAGAATTTCCAAAATGAGATGCAGACCATGATATATTTTGTTTTTATAATAAAGAGGGCTTAGTATTGGTAATAGTTGGGATAGCATAGACATAGATGGTTTGATTTGTTTGTTTAATGGCATATCTACTTTCATAGGTTATTTAATGCCAATGTCATCCTTGTAAAAGAACAGTAGTGGTACTACTAACTCAGAACTGGTGGGGGAATCCTACCTTTCCTAAGGATATTAGTCCAAAAGTGAATGTAATAATATGACTGAAGTTGAAACTAGAGTACTATGATGTCACAGTTCAATTATCTTAGCAAAGGGAACTCCTCCCATAGACATAGTCAATGGTGCTTGGTGAGTTTGTCACCTCTGCAATCATTAGACCTAATCTAGGAAATCATATATATATATATATGTATATGAAAATTAAATTACCATGACTAGAGAATTCGGCAAACACCTACATGCGACATACAGAACACTGAACAGCTGTTTTGACCTTATTGGGTCTCATCAGCAGTGCATACCATGATCTCCACCACTGGAGATCGAACCAGCAACCACAGAATGCAGAAACTGAAACTCTACCACTGGGCCACAAGTCCATGCTAAACATAAGCGATGCCAAATCAACTAGTTATATATATATATATATATATATATATATATATATATATATATATATATATATCCTAGATTTCCATAAAACTACTTATTTAATTTATGTGAATAGTATAAAGGATTGAATATAAGCAAAAAAGAATATAGAAAGTAGATACAATTACTTTCTTTGTGAAAACAATACAATATCAATGTTTCCTTCGTGCTAAATTTTAAAAAAATTTACAACTGCAGAAGCCAATGAAGGATTTTCTTTTCTTTTCCTTTGATAATACAAACAGAAATTCAAAATATTTTATGTGAACCTTATATATATATATATATATATATATATATATATATATATATATATTTACTTTTTATTTAAGTGTTGAAAAGTTTTGATAAGCCCAAGACAACAAACAGACATACAAAAAAAAAAAAAAAAATCCCTTTTTTACTCATTCAAATGTTAAGAGTTAGGTTAACAATTAATGTCTATTATTATTTTACTATGAAACTGCTTGCAAAAAAATTAAAACAAAGAAAAAAAAAATCAACTTTGTAAATATAAAAGTTTCAGGGAAAAAAATCCCCTAGATATTTTGTCTCCCCCGGATCAATCAATAATTAAATTCTAAAAGAATCTCCACCTCGGTTGGACCACAGTTAAGTTATATTTGAATAAAGTTTAAAGTAAAGCAATTACCATGTTTGTCTTTTTTTAAAAAATATAAAGACAATGCAACATTGATGGTAAAACTTCTGAAAAACATTTGTCAGTCAATAAGGCTAAAATTTTCATTAGAGAATTGCAAACTTAAAAATAAAATACATTAGCATAAGATGAGAAAGTCTTGTTGTTAAAGGGTTTTCTTATAAAAAAACCCAGAACTGATGAAAAAGCAAAAAGACATGATTAGATCAAATAACCCTGCATTAGTCCCCAGGGTGTTTTGGCACCCCACTTTTTTTTCTCTTTTTTAATACTCATAATTTCTAGCCGGCAACTGGATTATTTCTCTTTCTCAGTATTCTCCTGATCAGTGAAGCTATTCAGCACTGAGTGGCATAGTCATGGCTCTTTCCTTCTTTCACTGTGCATTACATAAAATATACAACAGAGATTTATCTAACGAATTTATAGTAATCATCATTTTCTTTGATAATTATAGTTTGGGTTCAATTATTGATTTGTACCATATTTTAACAGATGTTATTTTTTTTTTATATTGAATATCATCATAAATACAAAAAGACATCACAATGGAATATACTGTGGGTATTTTCCAAATGTGATATATATTTTTTTTATTGTGTTAGATGAGAAACAACTAGCTACAAGGCAATCTGTTCATCAGTGACTGCACAGATATACCAAAGCAGCAGTATATATAATGTGCATATTTGTATTGGGGTGTTTACACACCACATCATCTTTGAATGACACAGCAGACTAAGCAGGGTTAATCATGATTTTTGTCTTTTGTAAATATTGACTAACATGTTTTGAACAATTTGGTAAAGAGAAACAACTGTTTTATGCGCAAGAGTTCTTTCCCTTTGACACAAAAGTTTCTATTTATTTCCCTTCCCTCATCTTATACTTGATATTTTATAGACTCTTTGCTCACACTGTAAAGGTTTATAACTCAAGACAAATCTTTCCCCATTGATCTTCTAAAATAAATAACTACTTTATTTTGGCCTGAAGAAAACTAGAAAGTAACAATTTGTGATGATAAATTTAAACAAATTAGAGTATTTCATATTTACTAAGAAAAGAAATTGTTTAAGTTGAAATGCTAGAATTAGAAAATTATGAGAAAAATCCAGTCTTATATTTTATTTTTGTCTGGAGCAAACGAGAAGGTGAAAATTCATTTATAAGTTAAGACAAAAATGAATTAGTTTAATATTTACAAAAATGCTAAAATAAGAAAATTATGGGAAGTGTCCAGTTGTTCAACCAGCAAGAAGCTTCACAACATTTGGGAAGATTTGAATTTTTTTATAAAGTCACAATAATATTCAGTTCTTCATATTAAAAAGAAAGAAAGAAAAAAACAACAACAACAAAAAACAATATCACATAAACCAAAAAACAATAAAAAAAAAAAAAATTCAGAATTTCAGCCACTTAGTCAAGGTTTAACTTTTTTGAATTCCTGCTGCCTGTTTTATTGTCTTTTTTTTTTTCTTTTTTCCTTGCCATTAAGAAACATTTTCCATAAAAACACACTTATTCACAAACTGGAAGTATGAATAAATATTCAACAATATCCCCACACCAAATACCAATCACCACTTTCTGTATCTGTCAGTAAATATTGACCTTAAAATAGATTTTTGATACAACCCAAAAAACAACACATTTTATGTCTTAACATACTGAGAAAAGACATATTTTAAGTGTATATAAATCCCTCATGTAACTCACAGGGTTTGTGGTTTCAGTTATTTTTTTACATTCTTTTTAAAATTCTATAAAACAAAGTTTTTATTTTTTGTTTGTTGGATTATTATCTTGGTATAAGCTATAAACAAGTTCCTGTCTCAGATAACTATCAACATTGCATTCTGGGAAAAATTTTCTTCTAATTACTATAAAAAACTTGACTTGTTTAAGTTGTTTAATGTAATGTGTCACTTGCAAATAAAGAACATCTTACAGATTTTGAATTGACCAATTTGGAACTTTATCCTTATTGGATTTAATGCTGAACTGGATTGTGTAATCTTTATTGACTTGGAACTTGCTACCAACCACTTGTGAGTTAACTGAAACTAAAACCCTTTTCACAAGTTTATTCTCTTTATTACCATTTAATGTCACATTTTCCAACACTTTTTTTTTTTTATAGATATTAAAATACATTTAAAATATCACAACACTTATAGTAAGTCAATTGTCTAGTTTTATTATGTTGAGCATATGATCTGCTAATATCAAGGTTTTAATGCTTTTTTTTTCATAAAATGTATGTCTCTCTCACAAAGAAAAGCAGTGGAGGATACTGATCCAATCTAAAGAAGGGATTATCTGTCAAATAAACATGACTTGGTTGTGCTACAGTTAGATTCTAGGATCTTTTTTTTCTCAAATTATTCTAAAAATAAAATTACTTTTAAATCAATTTCTTTTTTTTTAACAAAATTTTTTGATTAAATTCTTTTTAAGTTTTAATTGGGCAAGTAACCCTTACATAAAAAATATTTCAATTTTCTGATGGCATCCCCCCTCATCAACAAAAAACAGATTCGAAATAATTTTGGCAAACCCGATCAAGATGAACGAGACACCAACAGAACGAAACAATATCTGATATTTTCAGTAGCCTTAAACATTTACACATTGGCCTCCATGGATGTTTGTACCCCTTCTGACAGGTTACCCACCCACAAGTAGTAATCCATTCCGGGCAGAATTAACAGTCTTTAATAGAGTTTAGTTGATAATAGAAACAACACTAAAACACCAATAATACCAAAATTTTTAAAAAATAATTAAACAAATCTCATATTACAGATATTTTCTTTTGACAGCATTATTAATCTTTTTGTGTTAGCTGTAGAAAAACCTTTTAAAAATCTATAGAAATTTTAGTAAAAGATTTTTAAAAAATAATTCACTGAAAATACCAAATTTGTAAAACTTATTTCATGTTTAATCAGTCTATCTATATATCTACATATCTTTTATGACTAAAATTAACTAATTTCATATTAAGAAATGAGTTACTAAAGAGATTTTTTTTTTTTATTTAAATTTTTTTCTTCTACCTCAAAAAGCTAATGTTGCCAAAAAATATTCTAAAATGAGATTTTTTTTAATGAATAAAATCTTGTGAACAACATTAAAATTACATTTTTTACAAAATTTATACAATCACAAAATATTTACATCAAATTTCTTAAAATGATTTTTAAAAATGCTTAATTAGATTGTAATAAATCTAATGTAATGGTCAGAAATTAATCTAAATTTTATATATATATATATATATATATATATATATATATATATATATATATATATATATATCTTCGTGAATTTTTTATTGGCTCGTGTTTACTTCCTTCAAAATCTGATAACTAATAAAAATACCAATCCTTAATTTTTGTAATTTTTACTTTGGTACAATTGATGAATGTATTACATATATTAATCTGATTGTACCAATTATCTGATATATATTTAGTCTTTATAGGTAATAACCTCCCAGCTTAAAATAACCCTAGACAAGTAGACATGCTGTTAAATGAATCATTTCTAGATAAAATATGAATCATCTAATTTGAATTAAAGGTGTTATTAATATTAGCATAAAGGGAGCACACATAGTGGTTATTGTCATAAGGCAAGGCTGTTTGCATTTCATTTTGAGCTAATGCCCCTGAGAAAAGATTGAATCCATCCCTTTCCCTCCATAAATTCGGAATCAGGCTCAGCTCTTTAGCTTCAGTAAGATAACCTGTCTAGGAGGAGAAGAAAAACTCTGAATTCAAAGAGTGTTGTTCAGAGAATATATGGTTCAATGGTGCACCATTCTTCTATTATCAGCTCATCTAAAAAATAAAGCAAAGTTCTATACAAGCCTTTGCCATGATAAACAAAACATCAGGGAAAGAAACCTAGCAGTTCAAATTTGTTAGTTATTCCAATGTTGTACTCAACAGCTGAACCTTTTCTATTAGTATAAAGAATGAAAGCAAAAAATAAAAATGGAATATTAGTAAACTCTGACTAATCAAAAATATAGGGTAGATTTTATTATAATTCTAATGTTTTATTGTTTCAAAATCCTTGGAATAATGTTTGTATAAATAGTAAGATATTTATCTTAGATTTATTCTGATCATCTTTGAAAGTTGATAGATGTCATTTTTGGCACAGTATTGGCCCAGCGGTTAGAGTGTTCGCCAATGGCCCGGGAGACCTGGGTTCAATCCCAGGTCGAGTCATACCAAAGACTTTAAAAATGGTACTTGATACCACCTTGCTTAACACTCAGCATTATAAGGTACGGTTCAAGGGTAAAGTGGAGCAATCCAGGGAATGGAGTAGCGCCCTCCCCTACACCTTGGTGTAGTAGCTATCGAAAAGGGAGCCTTCGGGTCACCCTCGACTATGGTCGCTAACAACTATAACTATTCACATCAATATATTATCAATAACATTTACATAACACATATTATTAATCTCTATAAATACATTCAGATTAGAAAGATTAATATGGCAAATTAAGAAAACTGTGAATGAGTTGTCGTCTACTGTGCAAAGTGCACGGGTGGCATCAGGTGTGCTCTATATCACAAAAAGAAAAGTGCACACATACACACATTATATATATATATATATATATATATATATATATATATATATATATATATATATATAGTAAGCAAGCAAGCAAATACAAGGATAAAAAAACTCTTCAAAAGACAAATCATAGATGTAAGAATATAACCACTCTTATGACTTGTACGATTGAATATTGCATAGATATAAGTGTCGACTCTTAAACTGAAAATTCTTTTAGCTTTCACTTGAGACAAGCTTTGTTGTCTTTATCTTCCACAAGCACCCATTCTGTCCCCAAGTCATTCAAAGGTTATCCATGGATTGATCCATTACTGCTATATTAGTTCAAGGCCAAACTGAATAGATGAGGGGGGGAAGACTACATTTACCAAGAGTAGCACAGTCATGTGAGGGGAGCAGAGAGGCAAGCAGCCAATATAAAAACTAATGGACTTCCAAAAAAAAACTTCAATTACAACAGCAACAGGAGTATCACAATCTATCATTGTTAATGGTGATGAAAGCTATAGCGGACCACAAAAAGCCAAATGATGTTCAAAATTTTAAATTTATGTCTGAAAGTAAATCCCAATTCTTTGTTTTTTATTTTAGTATAATTATTCAATTATTCATTTTTCAGTTATATTTAGCACTATTAAGCAAACAAGACTGTCCTTTGATTTTCTTTTATAATATTCTTCTGTTATCAGAAGGAAACAAAAGAAACTGAGACGTTACAAATATTGTTTTAGTTACAGAGGAAAAAAAAAAAATTACAGAAAGAAAAATCTGTTTTTTTCTCACTATTTGATTTTAGTTTGTTTTTTTTTTTTTTTTCTTAAGGTGTTGCAGTTTTAACATAAGACAATTTCATTTTATAATTATACATACACTTTGTAATTAATCTTCGGTAAGATAGAGTTTTATTTTGTTCATATTGAAAAACTTCAACTGAGAAAAATATAATTTGTAGACAAAAATTCCTAAGAATTAAAACATTTAGGTGCTAAGTTTTAAAAAAAAAACAATGTCTACGTAGAATCCTTTCATTGAAAGCCATTTTAGAAACTTTAAAAATTTAAACATTTTATTAAATTTAGAAACTCGTAACTAGAAGTTAGTTTATAACATTAGGTCATTTTTTCTTATTCAGATTTTTTATTTTTTGATTAAACACAAATCTTTTCAAACATTAATTTTTGCTCTTTGGGACATAAATGAATTTTGCCAATTCAGAATTCATTTTAACTATTTCTAACAAGGAATTGCTGTGTGTGGTGCACGAAAGAAGCGAAAAAGCTCTCAAACAATTTTTGTCTCATTCTGCAAATCTCACAACCATCATTTATTATTATTATTATTATTATTATTATTATTATTATCATCATCATTATTATTATTATTATTAATAATGGCAAATGAATAAATGAATTACGGAAAGTACTCTACATTTGATAGCTGAGAAATTTTAATAACGCAGAAACCCACTATTGATATTATTCTCCTCTTTTTGTGATATCAGTCATTGTTGCAATATTATTATTATTTATTAATCTCTTTTATATATATTGTTAATTTTTAAATTGGGTAGTAAATTGCTTTATTCTCTAAGATTTTAATGTTATTGTCCTAAAAAAACTTTTATTATTATCATCAGTAGCAATAAAAAGAACCCATTTTATTGTATTAACAAATAATATCACTGAAATATTAATGTATTGCTATAATCTAAATACTAGACATGAAAAAAATTCAACACTAAGCTATTTTTTAATACTACCTCTGTCCCATAATAGCTATTTAATAAACACAGCTTAGATTTGGCACTAGGCCATAAGTATAGAGCTGCCGGCAAGGATCAAATTCATTAAATAAAAGATCTTCAAGACAAGCTTGTTAACCATGACATTATAATGAGATACTCCTCTGTCCAGCAACTAGATTTGCATATAAATTCTATAAATTAAATGAAACAGATAATATGGGATGGAAGTAGTTGTATAGTTTGATTATAAAAGAATAATTATGATATTTTTAAGACATTTAATATTGATGATTTTTTTTAGATTTATAATTAATTATAATAAAACTCTTAAATCCATTGAATATGAGAAACTAAGAAAGTTTAGAAAATCAGATTAACAGTTTATTTTTCTGATTTTCAAAAATATCTTTGTTCTTAGACCATTGAATTTTGTTTCTAACTTTACAATGAAATGATAACAGAATGAAACAATGTGTGAGTAGGGGGAGGGAGGCAAAGAAGAAACACCTGTCTGAAGTTGAATTGGAAGTCCAGAAATCATTCACATTATGATGAATGCTAATAAGATTAAGCAAAATATGAGGGATAAAAAGGAGAATAAATTGTAAGTAAAAATTAACTAATGGGCGGGGGTTGTGAGAGAAGCATTTTAAAAGGGCAGGACACACAAAAGCCAGAATAGCAATTTTTAATCTAAATTCACAACAAACAAAAAAAAAACAAAAAACAGCAAGTCTAGGGATTTGGATTTTTTTAGGGTTTTTTTTTTTTTATGCAAAAGGTGTACTTTTTCTCATAGATCAAAATAGAACTACAAAAATAAGATGATACCTACATTGACGAAGAATCAATAATGGTTAAAATTACAAAAATTAGATTAGAATATTTACATTAAAAACAAAATGAAAATTGTATTTGAAAAAATTGTATTCCTATATCAAATTTAACCCTTTTGCAAACAGAACAACATTTAATCATTTTTTGTAGCTCAATGTAAGACATTTTCCTATTGGCTGCTCATTAACAATTTCAATGTTAATGTATGGAAATATTAGTAGGAAGCCTCACTGTCGCATAGAATTGTGTAAAGGTTATTTTACAAAATATCATAATTATAAGTGAGTGTTATATTGTTTTCTTACAATTGTACTATGACAAACAATTGCTGATCATATTATTAGGTTTTGTTTTTTTTCATATATAAAATTAACTGTTTTGTTTGAAAAAGCCCTCTATTTTCAAATTTTGTTAAAATAATTCACCCACTCTACAAAAAATATATCTGCCTATAAAAGGGTTAAGATACTTTTTCACATAATTCAGGTCATTTTTCCACTCTAATTGATCAAATATTTCAAAAAATATCTAAAATGTATAAGAGGTTATTTGTATTTATCTAGCTTATTTTTATTTTACCAAAGATTACAAAAACTGACGTGCCATTGTGATAATTTAATCTATTTTTAGAGAAATTAACCGAGGGAATTTTTCTGAACAAGAACGATAACTCATCCTGATAAGAAAAACTCCACCTATCCCCCTTTTTGTTAACAGACAAAAAAAAAAAAAACACACAGACACACAAACACAAATGTTTCTTTCTGTGGCAACAAATTTTTTTTTTTAAATAAAGATAAAACAGCAGCAGCAGCAAACTTTTAAAAAACAATTTCAGTCTTGCTTTTTATACCACACAGAAAAAAGAAAACAGTAATAATTTTTTTTAAATAAGTTTAAAAATACATGAAAAAAACAAAACAAAAAAAAAACAGTAACTTCTTTGATATTAGTTGAAGGAGTTGAAGAAATATAAAAAAATACAATGCAAATGTCCAAAAGTAAAATTACTTTGATAAGAAACATTTTTTAGGTAACTAATATATCCTTACACGAAAAGTTTAATCCAAATTAGAAATTATTAATTAAAAATGTTGCAAAGTTTAGTTTTCATTCTAAAGTGAATAATTTTAATAATCATAAAATCATTTTTCTACTTTTTATGGCAGGAAGTGACCAATATCCAAATCTTTTTTTTTTTAATGTGCACTGTAGATTAAATAACATATTGGATTATAAAAATGAATATTTTTGTCTTACAAAAGATTTTTTAAACCCACTTTCATTGATGGGTTCTCATTACAAAAAAAAAAAAAAAAATCCGATTCAAAAATTTTAGATTAAAAAAAATTTTTTCAACACCAACCATTGTTATTCGTACTAGTATTTTCCCCCTCTACCCATTACAAAGAACCAAAATTTACAGACTTAAAAAAAAAAATTAAAGAAAAATAAAACCTTCAAGAATGAATGTACTTTATCCAAACTGATTATTTATATAATTGTTGACAGTCACATCAAATTTTTCATCTAATTGTGTTATATAATAAATACGACTTGATTGTTAAAAGTAAATGGCAAAACTCTTTTTAATGGACAGTGAAAAAGAAACTTGCACACACTTACTCAAATAATAACAAAGTTATATCAACATGGCTAATTAATACCAGCTGAGGCACAAGTTTTATCATTTACTCAGAAAAAGAGAACAATCCTTCTCCAAATATCCATTACTCAGTGTGTGTGTGTGTGTTTGTGTGTGTGTGTTTGTGTTTTTTAGTTGATAGACATACACAAACAGACTTCATATCAGTTACACTGAATCAGATCATATAAAAGAATGAAAAATATCATTTTCTTTTTTGAAATGATAATCAGCCCTAATCAATTTGTTGGTTTGTTATTTTAATCACAGGTCAGATTGGCCTCAAATTTTGTTAGCACAGATATCATATTTTTTACCTGGTGAATATACTAAACATTTTCCAGTCAGCATTTAACATCAATCATAAACAATTGATTTATCCTCATTTCTCATATTACCTTCATTTTGGATATTATATGAGAAAATTGTCCATCAAATTATTTCTTTGTATAATTTATAACAGAAATTTATATCTAATGTTAATTTCCGGGACCTTCTGAGGGCACTTTTATTAATGTACATAAAAAAAGAAAAACTTTTCTCAGATTTTTATGAATGTTATTTAAAGTTCTATTGAAAGACAAAAACTGAAATATTGAAGTCATTCTCTTTATTTATAATGCAGGAGTAATGTCACTTAAAAGAAAGAAATGAGTAAAGCTAGATAAGCCCAGGAACTCTTGAATTAACAAGTTTATATTATCAAAAAGATGGAGTTAGGCAAAGCTCCAATATTAAATATTATTTTACTCATTGTAAGTTTTCTTATCAGTGTTAGTTGGTGAACCAAAATGTAGTCCAAGCCACAAGTCTCTTTGCTTCTCTTCTCAGACAATCTCAGCAGTACTGTGTGCTATTAATAATAATGATTATTATTTAATAATTGAATAACAAACTACATTTCAATGTTTTTGTATCTAATTTTGAAAATTCATTAAGACATTAAAATAGTTTTTCTTTTTCTTTTAAACATTTAAAATACATAATTAGAATAATTTGTAAAATCTTTGCAGATAAAACTACTTTATTCTTTTTAAAACTAAGTCTAAATTTGCATCTTAAATCCCTTAAGAACTGATGTTTTTTTTATGTTTCCTACATACATATAAACTACATAATAAATATCATTTTGTCTCTATACATAACAAGTTTACATTTTAAATGCCATTATTTTCTGTTTTTTTTTCTATAACTGTTCTTCAAAATAAAAAATGCAATGAAAAAGTACAATAGTTTACAAAGAAATAGCTTTAACAAAATATAAAATTATATATATATATATATATATATATATATATATATATATATATAGGGAGAGAGAAAGAGAGCAGAAATTTAGGTATTCAATTATCTGTATATCTTTGCATCTTACAAAAAGAAATACTTAGTAAAAAAAAAAAAGAAGATCTTTATAAAAAGATAACACAGATGAGAAATTACTGCTTCCATTCATTGTATAGCAATATAAAAGTAAAGAAAAGGTTCAATATTTGTGACATTTTCACAACCCTGTCATCAGAATGGGTTTTTTTTTAATAAAGTCCTTGAGTTCTGATACCAAATTTGTAAGTGAACATCAAAAATCATTCATAAATATATGACAAAAAGCATATTATCTTCTTGGTCAATTTATCACATTGTATGAGACCAGTAAGATGTGGACAATGCCCAGATATTATAAGACATTCACTCAAAGGTTTAAAAAATTTCTAGCAAATACACAGAACAGTATTAATGCAATTTGCTGCTTCCATTGAGTACAATAACAAAGATATTTGTAGTCATAGAAATATTGCTAGCAATAATAACATTAATAGATGTAATAATTGCCAAAGTCTAATAGAAATAAAGTAAGAATAATAATGATTAAAGAAGTAAAAAATGAAGAGACAAATTTATGACTGTAGTATTAGCAATAAGACTAATAGAAATGTTTGGATTATAACTATAATCTATAAAAAATAAAGTAATAACTATTAGTAAAAGAATTAAAATCATTGTTTTTATAAAAATGACTGCATATATATTTATTGCTAATAGTTTTTTGTAGTCATAATAGCTATGACAAAATCTATTTAAAAAATTTTTAAAAAAAAGAAGATTTCTCATTTTAGAAAGGAAGATAATACTGAATTTGATATCAAAAGTTATTTACTAAGCTTTGCTTAGTCTGGGCACAGGGTTTAAGCTGCTTACAGTTCTTGCTATTACTAAATGGTCACCCATCTAAGTCCTGAGTAGGTGCATCACTAGCTTAACTTGGTAAAGAAAAGTCAGTTGGAAAAGAAAAAGTAATAGATTTAATATATTTCTTCTGCTTTCAACTTTTTGAATTCCCCACCCCAATTTTTTGAGATACAATTCTTAATCTGATTCTAGCACTACAATATTTGATCTGCTTTTTGACCTGTGATCTATTTTATTTTCTTCTTTTGTTTTTCTAGTGTGAATGTGTGGGTATATATATATATATATATATATATATAAAAATAATCAGCAGACAGTAGAAGAGCACAAGCTATACACATTCCAGCTCTCTAAAACAGAAAACATGAAAGGAGGTCTCATATGTTATTTTTAAAGGGAGTGGGGTGAAAAGCATGCACACACACACACACACACACGCACACACACACACAGAGTCACTGGGCACATGAAATCAGCTACATAGAAAACATACAATGATAAAATACATAAAATTAATATAACAGACAGACAAAAAAAAATTATTATTAAATCAGCAATTGTAATCAACTGACCAACTGATAAGTTTTTTCCTTTTTTCTTTCTTTTCAACTAAATTGTAAGTAATTTCTTTTTTGTTTCATAATTCCATCAGTTGTGATAATGTTCTCAGCGATAAAAGTTGTCATGAAGTGTTTCAAATATGGCTTCATCAAGTAGAGGCTCCGTCCAGCAGATTCGGACAAGTCCTTCCTGTTGGCCATTTGCGCAATACAACCAGGATCGGTCCAGTTGAGCTAACACTTCAAGATATTCGCCAACTTCAAAGTCCAGAAGGTTACCTTCCTTTTCAGTACATGTGTAACTAGCTTTCAATGTTCGGACATACCTAAAAAAAAAAGAACAAATTAAATTGTAAAAAAAAAAAACAAACATTTAAAAAAGTTATCTAATCTTAAAATGCTGAAGATTAGTTGGAGAGTTTGAGATCAATAATACCTAATTATATCCATTTTGATTGTACAATGTTCCACTAGAAATCATAAAATCTTAGTATTTTTTATTAGCTTCTTATTTTGGGGTGTACTTAATTATGGGCCATGCCCAAATAATAAAATCCTGGTATTTTTGGTTTAGAAGAAAATTATTTCTTAATAAAAAATCAGAAGAGCTGTAATTATTTATGGGTGATATTGTATTTATATAGCTTAGTCTGGCACATGGTCACTAATTTATGGGTGATACTGTACCTGCAATACTCCAATTATAATCAATTTTAAAAAAAGGAAAATATTTTATTCCACACTCTTGAATTAACCAGTTTTTCCTTTATTATTTGTTTTATTAGATTATATAGTTCTCTTAAATCCATAAGGGTGTATTTATTTATGGACAATGCAATAAATAATACCTAATAATATCCATTTTGATTGTATAATGTTCTGCTAGAAATAATAGAATTCTGAAATTTTTAGCTTGGATGAAAATTAACTCTTCCTTTTAAAAAAATTCTGAGGAATGTCTTTATTTATAGTCAAAGAACTTTATCAACTCATAGTTGAACCTTTACTCTTAAAAGGCTGCTTCCAATAAGCAACAAAAAAAGGCTGCTTCCAATATGATAAGCCAATTCAATTTATGCCTTCTCTTCAAGTTATGGGTGAATAGTAAGGCAAATTGGTCTATTCCTATTTAGCCATGGTACAGCAGCCAGTTTAATAGATTTAGTTTCTATGTTTAATGGCATATCAACCTTCATGGGTTATTAAATACTGAAGCCATCCTTGTAAAAGGACAGTAGTGGTATCATTTAATCCATAGTTTGACAGGAAGATAAAGGAGGTCATAATTTCCCCAGGATATTAGTCCAGAAGTGAATGTAATAACAAAACTAGAGCTTGAATTCACTCACTATGACATCGTAGCCCAGTACATTAGCCACTATACCATGTGGATTCCACCCACTAATAAAAGAAAAAACGTAAATTCCATCCAGCCATATTCCGGTTAAAAACTGACCTTGTGTTGTATCTTGGGCATTAATTTAAGTTAAGTGATTATGCCAAGTTTTATATATATATATATATATATATATATATATATATATATAATGTATGTATGTATGTATGAGAAAGAAGACAATACAGAAAATTAAACTGATATGTTTTGCTATAAGGATAGCTCTTCTGAAATGAAATTTTATTTCATAAATTAAAAAAAATGTATGAATGTGTGGAGATTATATATATATATGTATAAAGAATTTTTTTATTCCTTGTTTGTAACTTTTGCTAGCTGAACATGGCAATGAGCCCCAAGAGATTGAATGACTATTTCAGAGAATTTTCCTTGCCATTCTTCTGGACAATTTTTTCAGTCAGGATTGTAAAGCAGAAAACACTTTGTTTGCTCTCAAAATTCTAAAAAAATCTAAACTACTACTAATATTTATAGAAATAAATAATCATTTCAAACCTGCTCATAACTTCTCTAAAACAAAAGGCACTGAAATTTTTGTTCAGGTTTTTGTCAATGGTAGTAAATAGAAAACAAAACTTACCAATGCTGATTCAAATTACTTTATCAGTTCATAGACATTTTGTTTAATTGGTCATAGCAAAGAATAAAAATATATCTAGTCATTTTCAATACTTACCATATGCTGTAATATTAAAACAAAAAGAAAAAAAACCCTTGATTTTAAAGTTTTGAAAGATTAGTATGACAGCAAGAGACATCACAAAATGGACATCACAAAATGGATACACATGATAAAGGGAGACAACTCCTACTAGAAAATATGCCTGTCAAGAATAGCTCATCTATGAATTACTATTATTTCTTCAGTGGTAATGTACGTGCATGCGCACACACACATGTATCATTTATATTCCCCAACCAGATAAGAGTAAGTTTTAATCATTTCCTTCTTTTATTTTTACTCATCAGTTACTACCTAAAATTTGCCTCCCACTATGTCTTAATTGGACGTATTTCTTTAGTCTTCTTCTTCCTTAACTACTAACAGCTGATGGCTGATTGTTTTTATTTTGGGAATAAACTGAGGGTGTCCGTGGTGTAATGGTTATCATCATAGGAAATGGACACAGCGACACGAGTTCAAATCCTGGCCCGAGACTGATTGCATTTCACATAGCACTAATACCCTTGGGAAAGGTATGAATCCAATTATTCTCCCTCCAGCTATGGCTAAATAGTAGGGCAGACTGGTTTCTTCAGCCTTGGTGAGGCAACTAGTCTAGGAGAAGGAAAACTCTGAATTCAAACCTGTTAAACTCTGCTTAAAAATTGACCTTGTGTCATATCCTGCCTGAGCGGAGGGGTTGGGTAAATATGATAAACTGAGGGTTCAATAAAAAAGAAAATGAAATAAATGACTGAAACTTCCTCTTATCTGGATGTTAAATCTAAGTATAACATTTCTATAGAATTTCTTTGTACATTAAAACTAAACATGAATTTTTCAATGGCCTATTCTGGACAAATATGTCATTTGGGTAAATAATTTAATGATTTAGTAACTGTGACAGCAGATAGCAACAACGTCATATCAGCAACCACAGATGAATTGTCAGTGAAACAAAAATGAAAGAATAATTAACAAAGATAAAAAATCAAATACATTTATAATATTCAAAAAAAGAAAAAAAAAAAACCATGAATTATGAATTAATAGACAAAATCAAATGAGAAGCAAAAAAAAAAAAAAAAAAAAAAAAAAAAAAAAACCAGAAAAGGAGGCAAATAAACTGCAATGCAAAACAGGCAAAAATGAAAATGTTAAAAATTAATAGAATTGGTTAAAAAAAAAAAGTTAATATTTTCATGAATTATCTTTAAGATTCATTTTAAAACATAAAAATGATAGAATTTAACAAGGGTAGAAAGTAAAACCACCTGATATGGATCAAACAATATTTGGTTAAGAGAGGCACTAATAGTTGGATTTCAGGGGTCTTTACTCCAAACCAGCACATGACCCCTCGCCTAAAAGGGGTAAGTGTTGGGTTTACAGCCTGAGGCACTGCTTAAAAGGACTGCTAAAAGAAACAAAGCAATTTTTAAACCTGCCACTATAAGAGGCTTGCTTTCTGAGTAGCACCCCACATTAAATCACATTATATCACTTTGTGATAATTTTAGTTAGGGGCAAAGATAAGAAATTAATAGACCGACAAATTCTGTGCTTATTGAGAAGATAAATCACAAAAACAATTTTATATTCAGCAAAATTTTTATGTAGATGAATATCAACAGCTGAGACCAAAGAAAACAGTTAAAACTTGGAGATTATCAAATAAAACTAACAGAATCACGCCACCTTGACTTCCCATTTACTTTTTGCTTAGTACAAATGTTTGCCACATATAAAAACTATAAAAAAATCTATTTGAATAAAACTGGAATTCTTTTTTTACACTTCAGAAAAGTCATCTATATCTAAACCCTTCTATGAGTTATCTCCCTTGATAATCATGAACTAAAATTCTTTTTATATTAAAAAATATAGCATCAAGTTATTGACTTGATTGCTTATTTATAATGTGAAACAAGAACTAGTTTAGGCAACATGGTGGATATTCATGCTTATCAAGAAAACAACTCCAAATCAAGGGAGATAACAGATAAAAATAAATAAATAAAAAATAGAATTCTTAATAATTGATTTATATTTCTTAATAATGAATCTTTGAAATGCAATTTTTGAAAAGACTAAATTTAAAAAATAATCTTTCAGGAACTTTTGACCCAACTTGTATTGTTAACAATGAATAATAAATAAGCCTTCATCTTTGGCCACAAAAAGGTATTTTTAATCACATATTGAGTGTAATGAATGTTGTAAGATGTGTTCAAAAACATATCAAGAATAATGAAATGAGCTCTTGTTGAATGAGGTGAAAATTGGTCTTCAAAAGTTCATTACATGAGTATATATGGTAAAAATAAAAGATGTTTTTTACTAAATTTAAGCCAATATACAATAAGAGAATCTTAATTGCATTTCTATTGAGAAGAATCTTTTCCTTCTCCCAGGTTAAACTAAAAAAAATGAATAAAACACAAAATACAAATAATATCATATGAAATACAAAACTTATAATACATGAGAAGCACATCTAACAACAAGACACAAAACAGACTTTACTAAAATACAACATATTATGAAATAACACAATGAGATACTACAAAATGTCAGAACTAATAAAAAATATAATTCAACCCTTTTTGTATGGCATCTAACTCAATTTGTTTTGTTTTTTTGACTCAAAACTACCAAAGGATTTTTTAATTTCTTTTTTCTTTAAAAAAAAAAAAAAAAAAAAAAAGACTTAAAATGTAACATCAATTGTTTAGAATTTACACCGATCCTTAACTTTTCAGTTATATTTAACATTATTAACTCTTTTGCAGACAGAACAACATTTTTGTCACCAACATGTAAGCAGAGCGATGTTTTTGTCATTTGCTGTAGCTCAATGTAAGATATTTTCCTATTGGCTACTTGTGGACTAATTCAATGTTAATATATAGAAACATTGCTAGGAGATTCCACAATAGTGTAGGATTATGTAAAGGTTGTTTTACAAAATATAACAGTGAGTTCTTTATTGTTTTCATGCTATTGTACTATGATATACAATTGCTGATCAAATTATCATGTTTTGTTTGGTTTTTTTTTTATACATGATTACTTGACTCATTTGAACATGTTCTCTATTCTGAAGATTTTCTAAAAATATTTCACCCACTCTACAAGGATTTAAAAAGTTATTTACCAACAAAAGTGTTAAGCAAACAAGACAGTCCATTGATTTTTTTTTTTAGAATATTGTGAAAAAGTTAGAAATATATTTTCATGCATAACCTCAATGGCAAAATAGACAAAATTATTGCATATCATTTTTAAATTGAATAATTATCAAAATTATGCAATTAAAGAGAAGACTAAACATTTCTATCAAGAATTTATAATTTACATCCAAAGTACTGGTGTTTATTTTTGTCTATGGATGTTCATAAATGAAAAAATTACATTTTGTTATGCTTACAAATCCTCTAATGTACTGGACTGCAACATCATAGCAAGTCAGTTCGAACTCCTGTCATGCTATTACATTAACCCTTCAACTAATACTTTAGGGAAAGGCATGAAACCCCTTATTCCTCTCAGCTGTGGGTTGAATAACACTACTACTATCCTCCTACAAGGATGGCTTGGCTATTAAATAATCCACAAAGAGTGATATATCATTAAAAACCAAAAAAAACTATAAAAGAAAACAAAAACCAAAAAACCGTCTAACCTAGTGTTTCCTAAAGTGGGTTCCACAAAAAAAGCAAGGTGACTTTTAATAAAATCTAATAAAAAATATCATAAGAATATTTAAAATCAAAACAGTACTACCTATTTTCAATTTTTTTTTTTTTTTTTTTTTTTTAGATTGAAGGGATTGTCTATTTCTGCAAAGGAAAGAAGTAAATAAATTTTCAACTTAAAATCTAATTGTAATTTAATTAAATAATTTTTTCACAACAATTACAAATTCAGAGTAGTTGGTTGTAATATATATGACAGGCATATCAGCAGCCATATTAACAGAAAAGTCCAAAGGGTCTAACAACTCAAATGTTGACTATAATATATATGACAGGTGCAGTAGTAGCCATATTAACAGCAAAATCCAAAGGGTCCAACAATTCATGGTTTACACCAGCAAAGCATCTCCAGGCAACTGATACTAAACTAACCAAGAAATATATACAGATCTAAGGTAGAATTCCCAATAAGCAATGGTGTGCCAAGTCATCTTAAAGGTGAATGGTTTTACATGTATATTATTTTATTCATCTTATGGATCCAGCACCTTTCAGGAAGACTTTCATCCGCATCTTAGAACTATATGACCCATGCTCGACCGCCATTGGCATGAAACACTTCTCTAGCGGTTGTGTCCATACTACCACATGGATGCTGACTAAGCGTATAGAGAAAAAGCTTGACGGCAATTGCACATGAATGCTGTGAGCTGTATTGAACAAATCCTGGAAGCAACATGTCACAAAGCAATAGCTGTACAGCCACCTGCCTCCCATCTCTAAAACCATCCAAGTCCTACAAACAAGACATGCTGGACACAGCAGGAGAAGTATGGACGAACTCATAAGTGACATTCTCCTCTGGACCCCTTCACATGGATGAGCAAGTGTTGGACGACCAGCTAGAACTTATCTACAGCAGCTCTGTACGGAAGTGACGAATGATAGAGACGAGTGGCAAGAGAGAGTCAGGGGAATCGGTGCTAACAGCACAACATGATGATGATGATGATGATGATGACATGTATATATTAAATGGTATGCAAATGAAACAAGTGACTTTTTATTTTAATGTCTTTTTTTTTGCTTTGTTTAATGTTTTATTTAATTTATTAAAATTAGGTATGGATTCTGTGATTTTGGGAAAATCCTTTAAGGGTTTTGCAACAAAATAAGTTCGGGAACCCCTGTTCTAATCTAACACCAACCATAGAAGGAATTATTCCAATTTGTTCATTGGTCACTTATTAATGAAAATATATAAGTATATGAGGGTTTCTAATCAAAATATGAATCAGTCAAAAGAAAGTTGTAGAGGGTGTGGCAGAAATACCTCCTACATTTGACACTGTCAACTTAGGTAAGTAGCAATGGTAGCTCCAGCAAACTAATATCTTACCTTTTTTTTTTTTTCAAATACAATCATGGCTTAGACCAGTGCACACTGTTGAATACAAATTTCATGCTCATTATATGTTATGTTGAAAAGACGCAATTCCAGAGGGAAAATCAAGGCTGCTATGAGATGGAAATTCTATCAGGAACAGCATTATTCCAATGTAATGTGAAAAGCTCTGGGTCACTAGTCTTAAAAAACATCTCAACCGTAAAAATATGGTGTGCAAAGGTTCAAGTCATGATCATATCTGAAAAAACAAAACCAAAAAAAAAAACAAAAAAAAACAGTAAGACATTAGCAAGATAGAACTACCATTACTACTTGCTCAAGTTTATTTGCAATACACAAATGACAGTCCAAAATGTGAAAGGTATTTCCGTCACAAACTAAGTTCAATAAAACATATTAAAGCAAAAGTGCCCGTGGTGTAATGGTTATCGTCGTAGGAAATGGACATGGCGACTCGAGTTCAAATCCTGGACAAGAATGATTGCATTTCACATAGCACTAATACCCTTGGGAAAGGTATGAATCCAATTATTCTCCCTCCAGCTATGGCTAAATAGTAGGACAGACTAGGTTCTTCAGCCTTGGTGAGGCAACTAGTCGAGGAGAAGGAAAACTCTGAATTCAAACCTGTTAAACTCCACTTGAAAATTGACCTTGTGTCATATCCTGCCCGAGTGGAAGGGTTGGTAAATAGGATTAAAGCAAAGGGAAAAATAATCTAAAGAAACATGTCCAAATATTGGTTTATGCTTTTTAGATTTTAAACTATAAGCAAGCATAATTTTTAAGAGCTAAGTCAGAGGATTTGGTATAAAGAAATTGAGAGCCAAAATTTTGAAGAAAAAAAAGGATGGAACTGAAGGAATTGAGTTAAGCTTACTTTAAATTTTAACAAAATATTTTTACCATTTTCTCGGCACATACAGTATTGGACAAAAATAAAAAATGAACCCTTAATTTTAATGAAATTTCAATGGCTTAGACACACACACAGGAAGTGATTATTTTCCATGATAATTCTTATTAAAGTTCTCTTCCCAGAAATATAAAAAATAGGAAATTTCTTAGAATTTTCTTTTTCTTGATTTGATATCGTAATTTGTGTTTAGTTCTTTGCTAATGGCAGATAAGTAATTGTCTGATTTTAAACAAAATCAAATTGTGGCATACAATAATTGTGGATAGTCACTTTACAATAATTCAAGAAATTTTTAATTTTTGGTATTCCTGAGAATTTTCTTTTTAGAAAAAAAACTTTTTGCTAAAATTAAGGAAACTATGACAACAACAATAATAATAAGGATTTAGTTTTTTCACAGTTTATGTTGTTTTTTTTTTTGTTCCAAACTGCAAGCATTTTCTATTTTTCTTTCTTTCTTTAATGGCATATCAATATTCATGAGTTATTTAATGCCAACGCCATCCTTGTAGAAGAACAGCAGTGATATTATCTAAGCCACAACTGGTGGAAAAGGAGGTTCGTGCCTTTCCCAAGGATTATTAGTCTGAAAGTGAATGTAATAGCATGACTGAAATTCAAACTCACTTACTTTGAGGTCACAGACCAATACTTTAGCCATTACGTCATAGGGACTCACCCCACAAGTATTTTAGATTCATTTAAGGTTTGGTTTTATGGCATATCAACATTTATAGGTTATTTAACACCAAATCCATTTTTTATGTAAATAATCAGTTCTATTTAAAACAATTCGGTTTAGCATGAGTACACAGTTAAATTGTCAAAAACATTTCTATTTCAAACTATTCAGTTATATGTAAAACAATTCAGTTTAGGGAAAGTACAGTTTCAGTGTCAAAAATAGTTCAATTTAAAACAATTCAGTTTAGCAAAAGCACACAGTTTTAAATGTAAGTACAGTTTAATTGTAAAAAAAAATATTTTTATTTCAAGCTATTGAGTTTAGTCAAGTAATTCTACTTCAGCTAATTCAGTTTTGTAAAAGTACAGATTTTGCTTACACACAGTTATCTGTCAGAACAGTTCTATGTTAAACAATTAAATTTAGTGTAAATACAGTTTCAATGTCAAAAAACAGTTGCAGTTATACGTAACAATTCAGTTAAGAGTAAATACAGTTTTAAATATCGAAAAAAAACAGTTCTATTTCAATCAATTCAGTTAAGCACAAGCACACAGTTTAAATGAAAGTACGGTTTAATTGTCAAAAACATTTCTATTTCAAACTATTCAGTTTACTCAAACAATTCAGTTTAGCATAAGTATGCTGTTAGTTCTATTTAACCCATAGATAGGCCCTTATCAGGTGTTACCACTCCGGGCCAGAGTGGACCTGGGAGCGATGGTAATAAAGGGGTACTCCCTATTCCCCAAAGCTCCAGCATTGCTGGAGCCTCACCATCAGATTGTTTAGTGTCATATTCAGGACACTCGTTGGGGGGTTCTTACCCCTCTGCAGAGAAGCAGTCGGTGTATTCTACAGCCCTAGCCGACTGGGCAAATTTTAGATTCAGATACACAAAAGGATAAGATACGATACAGAGACACATAATACTATAATATTTTTAATGAACAACTATTAACATCATTACCGGACATTGGCCTAGCGGTTAGAGTGTTCGCCAATGGCCTGGGAGACCTGGGTTCAATCCCAGGTCGAGTCATACCAAAGACTCAAAAAATGCTACTTGATGCCTCCTTGCTTAACACTCAGCATTATAAGGTACGGATCAAGGGTAAAGTAGAGCAATCCAGGGAAGGAGTAGCGCCCTCCCCTACACCTTGGTGTAGTAGCTATTGAAAAGGGAGCCTTCGGGTTACCCTCGACTATGGTCGCCAACTTTACTTATTAACATTATTGTTTTGGTTATTTGATAGTTTTCATTTACTAATTTTTATTTTCATAATAGTACCATTAAATATATTATATATATATATATATATATATTAAATCTGATTAAATTGTTAAATAATGAGGCCAATTTAATTTCTGTTAAAAATGAAAATGTTGGAAAATATCAAAATGTTAGCAGTTCTAAATTATCATAATTTCTCAAAATGATTTATTGATAATCCTTAACTAGTAGTTCTTTTATTTTATTGCCATAAGTTTTTTTTTAGCATAACTCTCAGGTCATACCCAGGACACCCCTTTTAGGATGTATCTTACCCCCACTGCAACATATTCTAAACCCCCACCCACTGACAGAGTGACCTGTCAACTACATTAACCTGATAAGTCTTTTAATTCTTGCTTTTAATCCAAGATAGAGTTAATTTAGAAGGATCTAATATTCTGTTTATATTGAAAGTACTCTACAAAACACACGATTTTAATAGAATATTATTCTTTGAATATTTATATGATCAAAAAAAGGTTTTAAGAAAACAAAACAAAAGAACAAATTATGAGTAAGTATGGTTAGTAAAAGGTAAATACAATGGATTTATGTTCATTTTACTGGATGATAAATTTATCACAGGTAAATTCATTGGATCAGATTAATTGCTCTTAAAATATAAGATTTCTCTAATTGTTTAGTTCTTTATATTCTTCAAAGCAATCATTAAGTTTTCTGAATTTTGCCATGAATAATTCACCTGCAATGAATTTACCATATGACGAGTTTATCACATGGTAAATTTGCCATATAAGGAATTTACCATACAACAAATTTATCATAGGATAAATTTACCATATAAGGAATTTATCAGACGATGATTTAACTGAACATGAGAACAAAGTAATGAAAAATGTCAGATGTTTGAATGTTTTGAAAATGAGGATAAGATGTTTGTTTTGTTTGCTTTTTTTTTTTTTTTTCAATTAAGGTCTTTTCCTGTTGCCATAGTAACTAGGGTTTCATGTGCTAGAAGAAACAGCACAAGGCAGGTTGGGGGAGAGACAATTTATAAGGGGAAAGGAGGGTGCATTAAATTACCTGTGAAATGAGGGAAGTCACAGTGGACCAGGCCAAGAGACCAACACTAGTGCCTGGAAACAAACATAAAGTGTCAGAAATAAGCAAAATCAGCAAAGAAAATAGAGAGAAATGATTTGGCACCAAATGAAATGAGACAACATTTCAAAATTTATACTTCAAAATAAATAAACAAACAAATAAAATCTTTTTTAAATATAGCAGGATAGTTCAAAAAATTCTAAGCCTCACCAAGAAAGAAAAGTAGAGCTGAACATTTTTGTAGTGGAAAAACACTACCGCTAATTATGAAACTATTAAAAAAAAAAACTAATTCAGATTTCAGCCTTAATTACTATGCTGGTGAGATCCATAAAAAGGTGAAAGATGTGTGACGATTCAAAAATCTGGGTGAAGCTCAAAACTTTTTGAACGATCCTCATATATACATGGTAAAAAAGAATCTAAAACACAAACAACTGTATCACCTTTGCAACCTCTTAAAGTAATGAAAGCCAGCATGTTAGCAATGTCAGTTATCCAGGGACAGACCCTGCAGTTATCTACCTTTTAGTTTTAATTTGTTTCAATTCCATGATTATGTTTCCATCCGTATCACACAGTTCATTTTTAATGCTAAAGAAACTGCAAGTTAACAAACTTATAGCTAATGTACAAATTTATAATGATTCTTATCCTTACAAGTGAATTTCTTGTATATTAACAGAACTCTCCTAAGGAGATGAGCAGTTCCATAAAGTGTAATTTTTGCTATTTCATATCGGCTGGGACTGCCCAGTATCTTATTAATGTGATAATCTATCCCTTTCTTGATCCTACCCAGTGCTCCCATAATTAATGGCATTACTGGTAGTTTTAAGGTGCCACATTTTCTTAATTTCTATTTCCAGGTCTTTTTATTTAATTATTTTATTACATTCTTTGACCGATGTGTTATTTTCTATTGACACTAACAAATCAATTAGAAGAAATGTTTTTCTTTTATGGTTCTTACCACATCATTTGGTCTATTGATCTTTATTATTATTATTAACAATAATAATAATATCTAAAAAAAAACAAAAAAAAACGAAGACATTTCATTTGGTAGAGAAACAGAAAAAAATAAATGAAGCATTAAAAGTTGGAAAGCTGTGCATCAAGAGAAGAATTTCATAAAGATTAAAAAGAAAATGAATAAATACGTACATACAATGGGGAAAATGAATACGTATCAAATGGTTAATCACAAGTAAATGAGAGAGATGATATTAAATGAATGAAACACAAAAGATAATCAGTGATAATACAAAGGTTAAAAAATATGAATCAAAATGAAGAACACCTGAGAATAGTCGCACGGGACTTTCTGTGAACTAAATTCTAGCCTAATATTAGGAAGTGAATACCATATGTGAGATACAAATTAGGCCTCGCATTGGTCGACTATTTACAAGTTTGGTATCTTGTATATAATGCAACCCTTCAATATGAGGCTAAAATTTAGAGCTCAAAACATTGCATGATATACGAATATATATTTGATAAAATAGGACAGACACTTCATGTCTGCCAAGTCTTTGATCAATTCAAGTTTTTGTAGGAGTACTTTGACTTTACGATGGAATGAATTCAGTAAGGTGTCATTCCCCCCACCCCGAAGTACTTTCGTCCTAACTGGAATCATGTTTGGAGGAATGAATAATCAAATGACAAACACAAAGTGTTGTCCTATTTAATCAACTATGTTTAAAAGAGAAAATGCTTCCTAGATAACATATATATATATATATATATATATATATATATATATATATATATATATATACACACACACACATATATATATATATATATATGTGTGTGTGTGTGTGTGTGTGTGTGTGTGTTTGTGTCGTAATAGATATATTTACTGTATATACTTATTGTTGTGGACCAGTAAAGGTCTGGAAGAAAGACATGAACTTGGGATTACATGAAACAAGTATATTGAACAAAAGTATAAATACAGCATAGGTAAAAGAGTGTTGAACGTCAGTCTGACTGCCAAAGTGTTAGGCTGGGGTTAACTCAACACCCAGAAGAATATTCTCCCGGTATTCATAGTAATAAAAAGAGTTCATTATAATCCGTAAGGTAAGTACCATGATACTTATGTATCAAGCAACCTTCTGAGACCCTTAAGAGTAATATTGCGGGGGAAGGGGGTTGTACTATACACAAGATACAAATTTTGTGTGTAAATAGTTGGCCAATTGGTAGGGTTATAATTTCCAGCTGTAAAAGTCAACAAATAGTCCCATTTCATAGAAAATAGAAATAATGTTATCACAAATATTTTACAGCCTGTAACTTAAACTTAGTTGTAAATTTTCTTATTGACTTCTTCTCTATAGAGGTGAGTTAATTAGATATTAGCTTTTATCATATTTTACTAGCGGAAGTTACAATGGAATAGTAGGTCTAGCATGAATCTAACAAGTCGACAACTATAAGGCAACTTTTAAAAGTTTCAAAAAGTCATTTGTAATTAATATAATAACAACGAAGTATTGTAAATATTGTTAATAATTTACCCTTTCATGATCAAAATTTGTTGACTGATGCTACTTAGCCTAGCAGTCATTTATTTTTGCCACTTGATGACTCACATACTCATGTGTCATCAGCTGTGTTTATATTATTGTAGTGCAGCATGTTTGTTGAAATCATTCAAAATATGACGGAAAACTAAGCAAGTTGAAGAGAAAATATATTTCCGCAATCATATAGGAAGGAGTCTTAGCCAGTCCGACTGAAAATCAAACTCACATGATATATATGATGAAATCATCTTTTGGAGATTAAATCTGAGGGATTAAACAATACACAAAATCAGATGATATTACAGTATATACCTTCGCAGCAGTATCTCATCTACTGAAAGCGAGATCAATATTCTCATAGGAAAGACATTGTCTGCTATTGACAGGTTATCAACAAAACAAAAATTAGATCTCTCTGATAAAATAACACTGAAATTTTTCAAAGCTGCAGCTGTGTCAGTACTACTGAATAGTTGCACCACTTGGAAGAACAGAATGCTACATGTTGAACAATTTCTGGAAGCAGCACCCCACAGAGCAGCAACAGTACAGCCATTTATCTTCTATCTCACAAACTATCCAAGATAAACAAGACGTGCCAGACACAAGTAGACTCCTACATATGAACACACTAATGTTGAATGACCAACAAAAACTTACATTCATAAGCTCAGAGTGGACACTAGATACCACCTATAGGACTTGCCAAGAGCAATAACCAGTAGGGAGAGAGAGTTAAGAAAATTCATAGTTGGCATACCTAGATGATGATGAAGACATTATCTGTTATTTTAACAGGTGCTGTCTTGAATCATTTAAAAAAATTAAAAGCATTAAGAATACAAAAGATATGAAAGAAATAAAAAAACTTTTTTAAAAAGAATGTTTGAAATAGATAATCGATAACACGTTTCGGAGTATGTTCTTACCTGTAATCAGGCATTCGGAATTGGTCCTGAGAATTTGAAGAATTAAGTGAAGAGTCAACAGATTGTGAAAGATGAGGTGAGTGTTCTTCATCTGTGGAATCATGATAGACATCACGGGGTTCCTCCATGGTGTACCAATTGTACAACATGGTCGGACTTGATTCCAATGTTTCTTCTTCTAACTCTGCAGTCTCCTGGCTATTTTCTTCATCCTCATTTGATTTCAGCATTTCACTTCCTCTACTTTGGTCCTTATTTACCATTGACTTTGATTCGGTGGCGTTAGACAATTCAGTGGTGTGTGATTTGGAATCTTGAGTGACCGTACTATGTGTTGTCCAGGAAAACAAATTGAAAGCACTTTTGTTTGGCCCACTTTTTTCAGGGGCAACATCTGCCGTGGCACTGGGCTTGTTTTCAGGGGTTTGGCTCGATTTGTTCGGAAGCAAGAGTTTGTCAAACAGTTTAATGATATCAAATGTATTTGGTGGGGTTTCTAATTTAGTCAAGGAAGACCTTGAGCTTCCACTGGCTGCCTGGCCAGCACCATTACTGCTAGCATTGCTGGTATTACTCTGAGCTAATTCGTTCTCAGAACTTTCGGACTTGGGTGATTTCTCACAATATCTGTCTAAAACTTCACATACCAAACTCTCACTGGCTTTGTTTACAATTTCTTTCTGTTTATGCAAACTGTCATCTTTTGCTGGACTGATAGTTTGGGACCTCCTCTGAAATGATTCAGAGTCACTATCAAAACTATATTCTGTGACTCCTTTTCTGTATGCCTGCTTGCGTTTACTAGTTCCAATTCCCAGGAACTTGTGAGCAAGGTTAGACACAGTAAGGGGTCGCCCCTGTTGCTGGGGGTTCTCCACACTGTTTGCATCAGGAAATAATTCATCAAGTAAGCTTTCTTTCTGTTTGTCTGAGCCTTTGGAATCGATCATTACATTCTTGCTTTCCTTTTTTGGTCGGTCATTTTCCACTCCAGTTGGCACCGACTTCTCTTCACTAGTTTCAGTAGACTTCAGGTCTTCCACTGTAAACGACTTAACACTTGACCCCTGTAACGTTGAGTTGTCTGCACTTGACAAGGATTCATCCTCCTCGTCATCATGGCATGTATCAAGCACTGGTAGCAAAACATCGTCCATATTAAGGTTATCGGTGACTTTTGTCTCGACCAGGTCTCCAGCTGTAGCTCTATTCATTGAAGAGCTAAGTCTGGAGATGGAAGGAGTCACCTTTTGTGCAACATTGGCCATGACTGACTTGGCAATTGGTAAGGCGCTGGCAGTAGAATTGCTTAACCATTTCCAGGCTTTCACAGCAGAGTGTCCAAGAGCATTTTCTTCAGTTGGCTGAAATTTAAAAAAAAAATTTTATGAAAATTTATCAATAATTATGTTTCATCTTCTAAATTCTAGTTGATTGATTTATGTAATATACATCTCTCTCTCTCTCTATATATATATATAATCTCTGTCTCTCTCCATCAAACACTCTCTCTCTCTCTATATATATATATATATATATATATATATATATATAATCTGTCTCTCTCCATCAAACACTCTCTCTCTCTCTCTCTCTATATATATATATATATATATATACACACAATCTGTCTCTCTCCATCAAACACTCTCTCTCTCTCTCTCCCTCTCTCTCTCTCTATATATATATATATATATATAAAATGTATATGTATCTTCCTGTCCCTCTCTTTCATATTATATATATCTCATTGTTCAACTAACACACGGACAATCCATTCACACTACTCACCTCTTCATATCGGACAGATGAGAGACTGAACTTTGGTGATGCATGCATCGGGACACCAGCCCGGAGATCAGGCAAGGAAGTGGTGGTGTCTTGGAGACGGGGGAACTCGCCATTAGGGGGCTCATGGCAACTGTTTCCAGAGACAAAGTCCAGGTCAAGCTGGAATGGTAAGACAGACAGCGGCTGTAAGGAGAGCAGCATTTCTTCATAAGCATTCTCAAGATCACTGATGTACAGTTGCTGCAGCAGAGTACCAGCATTGTAAAAATGGCAAATCAGGTTGTCTTTGTGGCGCAGATAACCCAACCAAAAATCCAACAGGCGAGAACTGTAAATGAAATAAAAAAGAAGAATTGATTGATTGATTGATTTTAAGATAGTAAGCAGGTCAATAAAAACAGGTAACATTTCTCTTTCAATTGATGATAATGGTATGTGTGAAGTTATTTTCTGCCTATGTTTATATCTATATTTATTGTCTAGTTGCTTCTAAAGATTTCTTCTGTACACAATTATATCATGTATACTCTATGGTTTCAAGTATTCCTATCTAATACTAATAATTATATGATTTCAAGTAATTATTTCGATTTCACACAGAACTGGATTATCACCTGTTGAGGCCCTAAGTTTAGAGTTTATAATTGAAAGTCTAGAGTTGGGTTAAAATATGATTCACTGATTGATTTTAATGGCTTGTGAACCCATCTGGAAGTATTTTATGCCTAAAGGTTAAGGAATCTCATTCATTGTAGGTTTGTATTTATATTTTTTGTGTAGTTGCTATTATTATGTCACAGTCCAGTACATTAGCCACTATGCAGCAGGGATTTCCCACTTTTTGAGTGGTTGTTTTTTTTTGGGGGGGGGGCTGCACACAATTATACAATATCAAGTATTCCTATCAAATATAAATTATTTTCACACAGTTGTACAGTTTCGAGTATTCCTATCAAATACTAATATAGTTTCAAATTACTATTTCAATTCAGTAATAATAATTTGTTTACACACAGTTACATGGTTTTAAGTAACTAATAATAATAAAAATTTTTAGTCAACAATTATAGCTTCAAGTAACTATTCTTAAGACAAATAATTTGGACAGTTATATGATATCAGGTATTTCTATCTAATATTGATAATTTCAAACAGATCTATGTGAGCCGTAGATGTACAGCTACTCTGGGTTTGAAAGTAATGAAGGAATATTTTACACTCCTCGTAGCTCCAGAATTGGAGCCTCACCATCAGATGCAGTTCAGTATCATACCTAGGACCTTTTTAATATTTTAGAGTGGGGTTGGTTCTTACTCTTCACAGCAAGAAATTATATTAAAAAATGTTTCATTAAAGTAAATCATTTAACTTCAACAAGACAAAGTTAGAAATTATAAACTACAAATTTCCGATGCATTAGTCTTTTTTTTGGTTGGTTGGTTGGATTTTATGGCATAACAACTCTTGTAGGTTATTTAATGCCAAATCATGTTTATACATATATATATCAAATCTATATGATATGTAAACAAATAATTTGTAGGTAACATATTTAAACAAGCCAGAGTTAATTTGTTTGCACACAGTTAAATGTTTTCAAGTATTGCTATTTAAAATTAATGATTCAATCAACATTATTCAATGATTTGTATACGATTAAATGGTTTTGAGTACGACTACATGATACTAATAATGGTGGTGTAATGGTTATCGTCACAGGATATGGACACAGCGACACGAGTTCAAATCCTGTACGAGAATGATTGCATTTCACATAGCACTAATACCCTTGGGAAAGGTATGAATCCAATTATTCTCCCTCCAGCTATGGCTAAATAGTAGGGCAGACTAGGTTCTTCAGCCTTGGCGAGGCAACTAGTCTAGGAGAAGGAAAACTCTGAATTCAAACCTGTTAAACTCTGCTTAAAAATTGACCTTGTGTCATATCCTGCCCGAGCGGAGGGGTTGGGTAAATATGATACTAATAATGAAATTTAACATTAATCATTTGTTTGTACACAGTTTAATAGTTTCAAGTATAGCAAATGATTAAATAGATCAATTTGACCTCTAGATGGGACCATAAGAGGTACAACCAGTCCACTTCAGAATGGACCTGGAAGAAATGGCTATAAGTGGAGCCTCAGCATCACATAGTTTAGAGTCATATCCAGAACACTTGTTGGGTGGGATTGAAAGAGGGATCTTGTCCCCTCTGTAGAGATGTAGTTGATACATTCTACAGCCCCAGTTGATTGAGATTCTTCTTTTTGTAACACTCTAAAAGGCTAAGAAAAGATAGAAAGTAACAGGTCATAAAAACTGGTGACATATGAGGTTGTAGAACAGAAAATATATGGAATCAGTTTACAACTTGATCAGGAAACCCAATAAAATAATATTTTTATAATTTCCTGAAAATTTTAAGGAACCCAAATTATTCTGGTATTGATCATATTTACATTCATAATTGTTGGTATAATTTTATTTCTCTTAAAAAGGATAAAATGTTATTCATGTCAATATTTTCAAATAAGTCCGTCATATTGTTAGCATTGAAAAAAACAATGATTTATCAGAGCTAAACCTTTGCATTCTATGAAAAAAATGTTTAACAGTGCACTGTGTACTGTTCAACATTCTATAAACTCTGCTTATTCCTCTTGTTAGAGTGTAAAGGAGTGCATAAATCTTGTGTGACCAATGCACGATCGGGATATAGTGACTTGTTCTTTTCTCAAAACTTTATTCCACTCTTCTAGTGTGGGTTTTATCAGGAAGGGTTTATTGTGCAGTGTTGTTACCATCTTGTATGGAAGAATTTATAGATTTGGGGTTTCAAGTAATTGTATGAAACCTTGCTGTTTAATAATATATTTTATTGAGGTAAATACAAGGGCGAACTACTAAATAAATTTGCTGCTAAAAAGTGAAATACATTCTGATTACCTCCCCTTACATAGTGTGTCGATAGCAACAAAACTTTAAAAAAAAAAAAAGACAGAAATCTGTTTGAATAACAAAAGATACATTTCTTAAAAGACTTACTTCAATAGAGCAAAGATGAAGGCATCAAATCTATGTTTGTTGGACAAAAGGGTTGGTCTGTTCTTCAGTTCTTTTACAATATCACAAATTGCCCTGGTTGAAGGACCTAAAAAAACACAAAAACAAATAGAGAGAATGAAAAGCAGGTGTCAACTCTACAGATTTGCTGACAAATATCAAAGTCTTCAATAGTTTGAAACAGAAAAAAGAACTAAAATAAAACCTAAAAGATTTAAGTTACTCACAATTAACAAGAAACCATAACTAAAAGTTTCACATGATATGGACTATGATCAAAGATTAGACTCTATCAGTGTGTGTGTGCGAGAGAGAGAGAGAGAGAGAGAGAGAGAGAGAGAGAGAGACGGCATTCCCCTGATGTGGGTTAAGCTGGCTCTACATGTTCATTCATGAAATTTCTCAGAGATTACTGTTTGAAAGTAGTCTTCCAGTGACATTTCTGACCCTCAATGTTCACAACTGTTCATCGATCCTGTAAATGAATATTTTTCACAGTTGCCTGGCTTATCAAATTGCAAACAGAGAAACTTAGTTGGCCTGCAGATGAGCAGACCAGTAACCAGCAACTACATCCATATTATCTAATGATTTAGTTTATTTAACAGCATATCAACTCCTTATGGGTTATTCAATGCTGAAACTTGATTTATTTCTAAACATTCAATTGTAATTATCACTATATTTCTGATATTCTACTGGTTTTCCTTTTATAACTTCACTTTTAATTTTTTGTAATCATTTACTGGCTCATTGGCCTAGTAAGTACAGTATTCACTAATGGTCTGGGAGACCTGGGTTGAATCCCAGGTCACGTCATACCAAAGACTTTAAGAATGTTACTTGATACCTCCTTGCTTAACACTCAGCCATATAAGGTACGTATCAAGAATAAAGTGGAGCAATCCAGGGAAAGGAGTAAGTAGCACCCTCCCCTACACCTCAGTGTAGTAGCTATTAAAAAGGGAGCCTTCTAGTCGCCCTCGACTATGGTCGGCCAACTTTACTTACTTACTATGGTATCAAGTTGGATAAATTGGTTGTGTCTTATGGCATATCAACCCTTATAAGTCATTTCAAGCCAAGTCCTCTTTATACATATATTAAATATCTATGATTTGTAAATGAATAGTTTGTACACAACACTTTAAGATGAACCAGAACTCATTTGTTTGCATTCAGTCAAATGGTTTCTAATATGACAATGTAACAGCAAAAAATTAAATTAACATCAGTCATTTGTTTGCACACATTTAAATAGATATGATTTGTAAGGGAATAGTTTGTAGGTAATCTTATATTTAAATGAGTTGGAGCTAATTTGTTATCCCATCTCTCAACAATAAAAAGCTAAAAACGTCCATTCTGTGTTCAACAATTAGCTTCTCCTTCATCTCTTTAAACTGACCACTGCTTCTCCTCTAACCAATTCTTGCCCAATGCAAAAGTCTTTTAGACCCAGAGTGACAACATTCGTTGTTTTTATGTTCTTTTCTGCCTGCCATCATTTGCATGTGCACCTTCACTCTGCGTGGTTTTACGTGACTGCCGGCATGAAAATACGTGACCATTTGCAATATAAGTTCACTCAGGGCAGCCATATTTCTTCCAGTCAAAAAAATAAATCTTGCACGCAGAGCATATGCGCTGACGTTTACGCTGAAGTGAGTGACAATGTTCATCCCAATTCTCACTATAGTTTGCACACATTTAAAGTTTCAAGAATTGCTATACAACACTAACAATTCAATTTAATATCAATCATTTGTTTGCACACAGTTAAATGATTAAACAGTTCTATTTGACTCAGAGATGGAACTCTAACAGGTACTACCACTCCAGGTCATAGTGGACATGGGAGTAATAGTAATGAAAGTGTACTCCACATTTCCCAAAGCTCTAAGACTGGAGCCTCACTATTAGATTGTGTAGAGTCATATTACCAGGATACTCATGGGGAGGGGGTCTAATGCCTCTGCAGAGATGTAGTTGGTGTATTCTACAGCCACCTCCCCAGCCAACTGGACTAGCATTGTTATATGATTATATAGTTTTAAGTAACTATTTTTATTTAATAATAATAATTATTTGTTTACTAATCTTAAGTAAACAATTATAATTTCAAGTAACTATTCTTGATATATATGATATACTGTGAAAGGGTTTCGAGTATTCTTCCCAAATATAAATAATTTTTAAACAGATGTATTTGACCCACAGATGAGACTCTAACGGTTACTACCACTCCTGGTCAGAGTGGACCTAGGAGTAATAACAATGAAGAGGTACTTTACACTCCTCATGTCTCCGAAACTAGAACTTTGCCATCAAATGCAGTTAAGCGTCACACCTCCAATACCTTTTTTGGGGAGGAACAGTTTTATTCTTTCAAAGGTGAGGACACAGTGTATTGTAAGTCATGCCAAAAGGATGGCTAACAAACACCTGATAGTTAGGATTTGATTTTGAAAGTTTTTTTCAACATCAAGCATTCCTAAGAAATTACCTAGTTTGTTAGATGGAAGGTAAGTGGCCATACACCTGCTGTTTTATAGGCTGGTATTTCCAAAACAGCACACAGAATAGTTAGTTTTATCTAGGTGTTTGGTTGGGTTTTATAGCATATCAACCGTTGTAGGTTATTTAATGCCAAATCCATTTTTATGCAAAGGTTGCTGCCAAACAGAAGAAAGAGCTGGAGAGTAGCAAAGATGAAAAAGGAGAGAACAAGCGCTACTTGGCCACCCTTGTTGAAATGTACCAGCGGATGAAAGCCATGGGCAAAGCCCTTTCTCCAGATATCCACATTCCGAGTTGGTCACCGAACAGCAGTTTATCAAGTCGACCCGGAAGTGGACATTGGTCAGTGAACAGTGATGAAAAAGGCTATAATTCTAGCAAAAGCCATGAGGATGGCTTTTCACTGATTTGCTTCGAGAAAACTGTGTGGGATACATCAAACACGCATTATCACACTGTTACTGCATAGTTGATGGTTTGGTTTGGTGTCTTTGTTTAATGGCATATCAACCTTCATACCTTTCCCAAGGGTATTTGCCCGAAAGTGAACATAATAGCGCGACTGGAGTACGAACTCACTTACTACAATTCCGCAGACCATCGCTTTAACCATTACACCACGAGGACCCCCCCCCGTAGTTGAGGGCAACCCAAAGGCTCCCTTTTCAATGTAGGGGAGGACGCTACACCTTTTCCTAGATTGCTCCACTTTACCCTTGATATATACCTTATAATGCTAAGTGCTAAGCAAGGAGGTATTAAGTACCATTTTTTTGAGTCTTTGGTATGACTTGACCTCAGATTGAAACCTGGTCTCCCAGGTTATTATTGAACACTCTACCCATAAGGCCAATGTGCTGATATATATATATATATATATATATATATATATATATATATATATACATACATACACACACACACACACACACAGAGTCATATTATGAGAAAAGACCATATGGGAAATTAAAAGTTTCACTATTAGGCCATCTGCTTCAGAGTTGAAATTTTATTTTCCATGAACAAAATAGAGAAGTGTAACAATACATAAATGATGAAGGTGTATTATCTGTTCTTGCTTGCAAGATGATGTTAGGAGTCCAAGTGGTGCAGCCATACAGTTGTACTGGCACACCTACAGCTTGGAAGATAGTCAATGCAGATTAGTTTTTCTCCTCAACAAAATCTTAAAATCATTAAACTTAAGAGAGTTCTAAAAAAATCCTATAAATTATAAACTTACCAGGTTCAGCAGAAGCTTCAGCAACTCTCCAGACAGTAATGTGGACTCTTCCAAACACGTGCAAGCCAGATTCGTAAGGTTTTAATCCATCATTAATAACTTGTGCAACAGCAGGGCATAACTGGGAAAGCACTAATTCACCAATTTCAGGAGTTTCAATTGAACTACCAAGCCGAAGCTGGAAGAAAAAAAAAAAAAAAAAAAATTAGATCTTTAAATTGAATACAGAAATTTAACAAAATTTTTCCAGAGTGACAATACTTTTTCAAGTTAAAGCAAACACAGCCTAGTATTTAAAGTAGATGTTATCGTGTTTCACTATTTGAAGCCACCTTTCAGCCAGTTCTTTGATCCCATGTTGATACCAGTTTGTGCCTTTTGGGGCAAAGAATCTTTTACTGAATCTTCTACCTCTTCTTAGTTGTCAAAACATCACAAGCACACGAAGTGAGCTATGGATCGGAAAATGACATAATTGGTCAGAGTTAAGTCTGAACTATATGCTTCATGTGACATCAGTTTGATTCCTTTAAGTTCCTGGAGTTCATGTTGAAACTAACATTTATGCAAATATGTTGGAAACAGACGCATATGCAAATATGTTGGAAAGTAACATATATGCAAATATTGTAAAAAATTTAGACTCACAAAATTAATTCTATAGTGATTTTTGATAGATGTTATCAAACATCAAATCTATAACAACTAAATTAACAGCTTAATTAATGATATATTAATATAACCACTAAGTTTGTTTGGTTTCTTGGTTGAATGGCATATCAACCTTCATGGGTTATTCAATGCCAAAGCCATCCTTATAGAAGAACAGTAGCGGTACTATTTAATTTATAACCAGACAGGTAAGGAGTTCATATACACACACATATATATATATATATATATATATATAACAAGATGGAAATAAATTTATCATCCTAATGTGACTGAATAAATATTGTTTTTTTTTTCTTGAAAACAAAAAAATAAATAAATAATTATATATATATGGAGAAAAAAATTGACAGAGTAGTCCAAAAGTGAGGACTTCATTGAACCAATGCTAAAACGTTTCGGTATTAATATACCATCATCAAGACTTTAAAAGGTGACATCAAATGTTGAAGAAAAAACAATGGATGTTTAATAAAATGAAAGAAATATGTAAACAAAGAAAGAACATACAACTATTCAAACATTAAATCAGCATTTACATTTCAAAAATATTACATGACTGTCAATTTGTCTCCATACTATCAGATTCTTTTCCATTATATATGAGTTTACTGAAAACTGAATTGAATACAGAAAATTACCTTTTTATTTTCAAAGGGAGATTACTTTTTCTGTCAATACTTATGATCTGTTTTGGTTGAATAACATTCCACTAAAAGTCATAAAATGCTGATACCATCAAATTTATAAGGATTTTCATCTGTAATTTAATCTTGTCTTATCCACTTAAATTCAAGTTAGAAAACTAAAATTTGCAGAGTCACAATTATCCAATCTTCAACAATATCAGAGATAAATCACATGATTTCTTTCATTTTTTTTCGTGTCATTAATTATAGAGGTTTTTTTCAATTTTTTCATTAGTTAAATATAAATTCTAGGAATGTCATGTGGATGTTGTAGAGTCAGTTGGCAATTCACCCCAGTTTGGTCAAAGAAAATTTAACACTATATTAGGAAAAAAATCTTTCCCGTTTCTTTTTATACATATTATTTTTAAGTGGAAGGAAGAGCACAGCCAAAGCAAAATTGAAAGCTGCAAGCCAACAAGAAAGAGTAAAACTGTGGGAACAGCATTTCAAAAATCTACTAGGAAACCCACCGGAAATAACGGATGAACTCATCACCAGAATTATTAGCAAGCAATTAGACGTAAAACTAGGTCCTTTCACCAAAGAAGAACTCGACTTGGTTCTCAGAAGAATTAAAAATAGGAAAGTGGCAGGGCTAGACGAGATCCCCCCAGAAGTGTGGAAGACTAGACAATTCGACGATATACTGCTCCGGCAATGCAACGCAGTCTATAGTCAAAATAGGATAGAGAGATGGACGAAGGGATGCATCCTTCCATTCCCTAAAAAAGGCGACCTCGGACTAGCCAAGAACTACCGAGGGATAACACTTACATCCATAGCAGCCAAAATCTACAATGCCCTACTACGAAACCGCATAGAACCCAAAATAGACAACATCCTTAGGAAAAACCAAAATGGCTTCCGGAGAAATAGATCCACAACCTCACAAATACTGACCATCCATAGAATCCTGGAAGGCGTTCGGGCAAAAAACTTACAGGCGACATTACTATTTGTCGACTTTACCAAGGCCTTCGATTCTATACACAGAGGGAAGATGGAGCAAATCCTACTAGCATACGGCCTACCAAAAGAAACAGTAGCAGTGATAATGATTCTCTACAGAAACACCAAAGTGAAAGTACGTTCACCAGATGGAGACACGGAATACTTCGACATTGTTGCAGGAGTACTACAAGGAGACACACTAGCCCCGTACCTCTTTATCATCTGTCTAGACTATGTGCTTAGGACTTCGATCGACAAAATCAGAGAAAATGGCTTCGAGCTGACTAAGAGAAGAAGCAAAAGGTACCCCGCAAAAACAATCACGGACGCCGACTACGCTGATGACTTGGCGATACTAGCGAATACGCCTAATCAAGCAGAGACACTACTGCATAGTCTGGAACGAGCCGCAGCTGGCATTGGCCTCCATGTCAATGCAAACAAAACTGAATATATGTGTTACAACCAAACGGGCAACATTGCCACACTAGACGGAGCCTCTCTGAAACTAGTCGACAAATTCACCTACCTAGGAAGTAGCATCTCATCAACCGAAAAAGACATCGACACACGACTGACGAAAGCATGGACAGCTATCGATAGGCTCTCCATCATATGGAAGTCGGACCTAACTGATAAAATGAAGCGCAGTTTCTTCCAGGCAGCGGTTGTGTCGATACTGCTATATGGATGCACCACATGGACGCTTACGAAGCGGCTGGAGAGGAGGCTGGACGGAAATTACACAAGAATGTTGAGAGCAGTATTAAACAAGTCCTGGCGACAGCACCCCACGAGACTCCAACTATACGGACACTTGCCCCCCATCACGAAAACTATACAAGTTCGACGAACCAGACACGCAGGACACTGCTGGAGAAGCAAGGACGAGCTCATAAGCGATGTACTCCTGTGGACCCCCACATATGGATGTGCAAGAGTGGGACGACCAGCACGAACATACATACAGCAACTATGTGAGGACACAGGATGTAACCCTGAATACCTGCCGGAGGCGATGAATGATAAGGAGAAATGGCGAGAGAGGGTCAAGGATATCCGCGCTGGCGGCGCGACATGATGATGATGATGATGATGATCTTTAAAAAAAAACAAAACGGGAGAATGAAAAATACGCATTTTACTTCAACAGATAAAAAGGTTTTTATTGATGCCCTTACAATGCCCTCGAGTTTACTCATTGTGTAACATCTGTATGTCACCATATGTAATCTTTTTTGACCACTTGCTTCGCGTTTGCACGTCATTGACCCTTTTGTTTACATGCTTCCAATTGGCACACCAGTAACCTTACTTCACCTGTGCTCTAAGTCGGCTGACTCCCAGGTATAGGGTTGCGGGAAATCCTCATCCAAGCTTGGCATAATTCCCTCCACTTCAACCACTTTTCTCGGTACACGTTATATAACAGTGTATTCACCACTAACACATAACATCATCTGCCTAACGAGTGAAACTGATATAATATTGTAAAATTTATTCTACTTCAACTAAAAAAACAAACACTATCCCAATCATTTCACTGATAAATGAAAATATATTTCTGCAGGTAAATGAAAAAAATAGGGCTATTCAAAGAAATTTTGAATTATATTATGTCATGAAACATTTTATGTTTTGTTACAGAAATGAAATATATATATATATATATACATATATTTCATTTCTGTAATAAACATAAACTGTTTCATGACATAATATAATTCAAAATTTAGTTTACATAAAAAAGAAAAAATAAAGAAAATAAGTTGAACAAAAAACTCTTTAAAATATCTAAATCTAAAATTTGTTAAATTTTGATATTGTATTTGCACAAAAAATAAATGATTTCAATATTAAATAAATAATTTCAATCATAAATATATATTTCAATATTAATTTCAATACATAATATATTTATAACATTTATTATATTTAAATGTATATTTGTTATAGTTATATTTATTATTAATCATATTTCAATACTAATCATGAATAATTTCAATATTAAAAATCATAACAAAGGGCATATTTTGATTTGATTTAATTTCGACACATAAACCTTTTTTTTCAGGAAGTGGATAACATGAGACAAAAAAACAGGCTGCATTATTAAAGAAATTGAAGGTAATTTTATGTTGAAGGTACCTCAACTATTTTCACTACAGAAGACTATCTGTGTAAACATCAACCTTAAAAATAGGAAAAGTTGTTTTTTTTCCTCTTTGTTAAAAAGTTATTTTCTATAAAAAAAATTCAAGTTTTGGTAAAACATTATAAATGATATCAATGTGATCAATACACACTGCTGCTGTCATACATTATGGAAAAATTTTAAAAGAATTTTATTAAAACTATTTTCTTTAAATTATAAGTGAATATTTAACAATCTGACAATCAAATAATTTCATTTGTCACTTTTAAATTGATAATGTTAATATAAAAAAAAACATAATAGATGCACAGAATGATGATGGCTAAATTTTTTTCTGACTGAGGTACCCACAATGCAATAGGAATTAGTAAATAAAAGAGCTTAGTTAAGCATGTAATAGTTATTCCCCTTTGACAAGAGTTTTTCTCATACTTTTTTGAATGAGACAGTGTGTGTGTGTGTGTGTGTGTGTGTGAAATTAGATAGGCCATTGAGAAACCACTTTCGTTTAGTCATAACTGATTTGAATAAACAAACATAATAAAGTGGACATTAAAATAAAAATTGTCATACCTTATCAAATGGATCTTTGCTTTTAGAAAAATGTGCAACCAGAGCTTCTGCAGCTTTGGATACTTCTGCCAACATGGCTGTTCAAAGCAAAAAAGGAAATTGTAAATTAAAAAAAACTTAAATCATTTTTAATTACATATATAATAATTTCTTATATCTTAAAATTCATACTTTCATATATAATACATGAATTTTGAATGAAATTCAATGGAAGGGGAAAGAAAAAGACATTGTGAGTATATATATATATATATATATATATATATATATAGTAGGTATCATACAATAACTGATGTTTATACAACAGCATTGCTTCTGATAAAGCCTTCATCAGATGATGACTCTGGGTTCAGGCGTGGTTTTGGGGCCGAAGTATAATTACCACTAACCCAGAGTGCCCCAGCAGTATCTCACGACACCACCAGACTTTGTCAGATTGTTGTTGCTCTGTGGGATTGCCAGATCCACGCTGATACAGTTAGAGCCTTATCTTGGATCTTTTCCATGTATTTTCTCTTGTCTGATGGAGGAAGTCCAAGATTAGTTAAGAAAACAGAGGTTATATATATATATATATATATATATATATATATATTCTAATTACCATTAAAATCATTTATATCATTAATAATTAGGAGGTGCCCATGGTGTAATGGTTATCGTTGCAGGAAATGTACACGGTGACACGAGTTCAAATCCTGGACGAGATTGGTTGCATTTCACATAGCACTAATAACCTTGGGAAAGGTATGAATCCAATTATTCTCCCTCCAGCTATGGCTAAATAGTAGGGCAGACTAGGTTCTTCAGCCTTGGCAAGGCAACTAGTCTAGGAGAAGGAAAACTCTGAATTCAAACCTGTTAAACTCCACTTGAAAATTGACCTTGTGTCATATCCTGCCCGAGCGGAGGGGTTGGTAAATATGATATCATTAATAATCATATCACTAATAATAAAAAAATTAACTATTATCATAATTATTGCTAATTTGTCATCATCATCAACAATACAAATAGAAATACGGATACCATAAATTTATATCCTACTACCGTTATCACTCCCTCTTTCTTTCTTGATTTATTCATTTTATTTCTTTAAATGAGTAAAAATCCATTGAAAGAATATTTTTATAATTTTTTTCTCTGCATTATGTGATGGCTACTTAAAGAAGTTGGTTTCTGATTAGGAGTGAACAGCTGAAATAAATTTCCAATAGCCAAATGACAGTCTGTGAAGTTTTTCTTCCAATTATATGAATTCGCTTTGTATTAAAATAATAAATTCATATATTAATTATCATACATTAAGCACTCCTGGAAATTTATAAGAATCCTCTTATAACACATCACTCAATACGTCCCAACCTTGAGTTATAAAACAACAACTTTTAGGCAAAATTCAACTTTATTCATCAACAGTCTCCTAGGCTGATACACTGATTCCATCTCTAACAATCCAATGCCTTTTTGGTAGAATGATTTGTCTTTGGCCTCAGAATACGCTTCAGTTTCACTGGAGACAAATTGCTTATCATGAAGCATTCTTTTGAGGTCTGCAAACAGCCAGTAGTCACTGGGGGCCATATCTGGAGAATAGGGTGGGTGCAAAAGCAGTTTGAAGTGCAATTCATGTAGTTTTACCATCGTTGCAATCAACTTGTGACACAGTCTTGGTGAAAGAGCACTTTCTTCTTCTTTGTGGCCATTTTTTGGCAATTTCTTCCTTCAAACACACCAATAATGCTATATAATATTCATTATTGATGGTTTTTCCTTTCTCAAGGTAATCGATAAACAAAATACCTTGTACATCCCAAAATACAGAGGCCAAAACTTTGCCTGCTGATGTTTGCATCTTTGGTCACTTTGGATGGCTTTCACCAGCTGCTGTCCATTCAGCTGACAGTCAATTTGACTCCGGAGTGCAGTGGTGAATCCATGTTTCATCCATTGTCACATATTTACACAAAAACTCCTTTTTGCTGCAGTGAAACAGTTGCAAACAACACACTGAATCATCAATGTGTAGTTGTTTTTGATTGACCATGAGCAAATGCAACACCCACTTTGAATGCAGCTTTTTCATTGACATATGTTCATGCAAAATGATGAATACACTGCCTTCTGATATCTTCAACTCCTCTGCTATCTCACACAATGTTAATTTACAATCAGCCAAAACGTGTTTGCAGAATTTTTTGGTGTTTTCAAAGGCAACTGCCAAATTTAGACATCTAGAATCTTCAGCATCATTTGTGTCTGTATGACCATGTTTAAAGTCAGCATACTACCTCTTAGCCATTATTTCCAACAGAGCAGAGTCCGAATAACACTTATCAAGCCATTGCTTGGCTTGAACAGTATTTTTTTCTCCCATCAGAAAGCAATGCTTTATCAATACACGAAATTCAGATCTTTCCATTGTTCTGAAAATTTGCAACAGTAGCTTCGCTTAAATAACTATAATTCGTAAACTAATAATCTCAAATTTTGACGTGTACCATTTGAAGGTTAGTATTTTATAAAAATCATCTGGATTTTTTATTAGTGGCACCATCTATATGTCAGGCCCAGGACTTATTGAGTGATGTGTTATATTCTCAAACTGAATCATTCCCAAGTCATCTTCTTGGGATAAATGGCTGCTGCTGTTGCTACGTAAATACCTTAACAATTCCCTTAGCCAAATGTGGTACGCTTGTTTGCCCGAGTGGTCTGAGACTTACTCTAACGTAAAGTTGTATGGGTTTCGAGCATCCTACGTGTCTAGCCACACTGAAGAGTTCTGATAAAACGAAACAGTCTGTCTGTGGATGACTATATATATATATATATATATATATATATATATGTATAAAAACAGGATTGGGTATCAAATAAGCCACAAGGGTTGATATGCCATAAAACATAACCAAACCATTCTATTTGTATATAGTTAAATGGATTCAAATTTTTCTAATTAACACAAATAATTCTATTTAATATTAATGATAATACCAAGTAAAGGATAGCTCAGTCTTATGGGACCCTAACGGATACTACCACTCTTGGTCAGAGTGGACCAGAGAGTAATGGTAATAAAAGAATACTCCACATTCCCCAAAGTTCCAAAACTTTCACCATCAGATGCAGATTGGTGTCATATCCAAGACACAAAATAGTTTTAAGTATATGTTAACTTTTATAACGTTCAGAACGATTCCTCATCGCCACTTTTGTAATGTTCGATGGGGGTAAATTTTGGCCGATACTTATAATCTCTTCACTCTTGTACAATGCTAAATACCGAGTCTGGAATACTAACACAATACTAACTTGCAATGGTGCATTTCACATTGACTTCATATAACTCACACGTCAGACCTCTGACTAACCCAGTTATATGTCCGCCACTTCAAGTCATGTGAATTCCAGTAGCAAAATCCATTTCAACACTTGTGTTTGTAGGCTGGAAATCCGTGTTTAAGCCATGAGTCAGTATCGGTACATTCTTCTACATAACATTAACCCTAATAATTCTGTCTAATATTAATCATTTGTTTGCACACAGTTAAATGATTTCATGTATTTCTATGTAATGCTAATAATACTGTTTAATATTAATCATTTGTTTGCACACATTTGTCATCAATAAGACTCCAAGAATTCTTCAATATGGTTTTAAAAAACTGAAAGAATTTTTTTACCTGATTTTTTCTCCAAAGCTCGCTTTTTTTCCATTGCTCTTTGAGGCAATGACGGTTGATCTCCCTCTTGTGATCTTTGATCTTCTTCCAATTTTCTTTGTGCAAAGTCTTCACCTTGGCTCTGAAAACCACGAGGAACTGGGAAAGCTAAAAGTATAAAATAGGATTCATGAATTTTCATTCTGCCTTCCAGTATCTAAATATTTTTACATTTCTTATAAATACATGCAAGTATACATTGTGGAGGCAGTTGTGGTGTGAGGGTTACCATCATAGGAAATGGACATGGAAACCAGAGTTCAAATCTTGGATGAATCGGTTTGCATTTCACATAATGCTAATACTCGGGGAAAAATTGGGAATCCATTTATTCTCTTTTGAGCTAAGGGTAAAATAATAAGGTAGTTTGGGCTCATTAGCTTTGGTATAGAAACTAGTCTAGAAAAAAAAAAAGGAAAACTCTGAATTCAAACCTGTTAAACTCCATAAAAAAAATTGACCTTTACATTGCACATCCTGCTTGTGTGTGTGTGTGTAGGGGGTAATAGATACACACGTACAAGCATACAATATCAAGCACAAATAAGGTTTGGTTTAGTTTCTTTGTTTAATGGCATATCAACCTTTGTAGGTTATTTAATGCCAAAGCCATTCTCCTAGAAGAACATTAGTGATACTATTTAACCCATAGCTGGGAGGATAAGAGGTTTCATACCTTTCCCAAGGGTATTTGTCCGAAAGTGAATATAATAGCGCTACTGGAGTTCGAACTCGCTTATTACGATTTTGCAGTCCGTTGCTTTAACCATTACACCACAAGGACCCCCCCCAAGCACAAATAAGTATATGATAAACTAGACTTTGTAAGTAAATACAATCCCACTCATAAATAACTAAACCTGTACAAATTTTTTTTATGAATAATTAATTTTCTTCAAAACCAAAGATATTTGGGATATTATGATTCCTGGTGAAACAAAGTCCAAACATTATTTGGTATTATCTATTACTGAACACTATGTCATTAAAACTTTGGAACCAAAAATTAGAATTGTAAGATCTATGTAAATAAAAATAAAATTGCATATATATATATATATATATATATATGCAATTTTATTTTTATTGACAATATTTTAGCGATTGAAGTGAGACATTAAAAATTTTTTTCAGATACATAAACATACATAACACAAGGCAATCACATGATATCTGGTTTTGACATCAACTTCTACCCATATTTATAGCCTGCCACCTCTTTCTTTCTTTCTTTTTTAAGCTGGTTTTTCTTATAGAGTTGCCAACTGAAATGAATTTATAATAGCCAAATGATAGTTTGTTGAGTTTTTCAATTATATATATATATATATATATATATATATATATATAGTAAAAGTAAAGTTGGCGGCCGTAGTCGAGGGCGACTAGAAGGCTCCCTTTTCAATACCTACTATACCGAGGTGTAGGGGAGGGTGCTACTCCTTTCCCTGGATTGCTCCACTTTACCCTTGATATGTACCTTGTATTGCTGAGTGTTAAGCAAGGAGGTATCGAGTGCCATTTTTAAAGTCTTTGGTATGACGCGACCTGGTATTGAACCCAGGTCTCCCGGACCATTGGAGAACACTCTACCCACCAGGCAAATGAGCCGGTTGTACGATATATATATATATATATATATATATAAATGAGGTTAAAAGCTAGGGTCACAGACTGTACCATGTGATATAATACATTGCGTGTGTGCGTGTGTTTTATTAAATAAAAGAGACACTTTGTGTTTGCATGTATTTATCTTTGATCCATTCAAGTCTTTATATAAGTCATTTGATTTTCGGATGGACTGAATTTAGAAAAGATGTTTCCCTGAATACTTTTTGGCCCCAACTGTTCCATCTCTCAACACCTCCAAATACAAAAAATACCTCCACATTACACAAAGAAAAAAAAAAGAACTCCCAATTCTTGAAGATCTACAGATAAGATAAAATTCATTCCATCTAAAATCAAATAAGGATGAAAGACTTGAAGGGATCAAAGATAAAATAGATAGTTACAAAGTATCTCTCCTATTTAATGAAACATGTCTAAGAGAAAATGCTGCCAAACATATAAAAAGTATATCTAATTTTTGGGGGGATAGAAATTCAATGCTTTAGAACATGCCAATAAATACCCAATTATATCCATTTTGATAATATAATATTAAACGGAAAATAATAAAATTCTGGTGTCTTTGATTTAGAAGAAAATTAACTTTACTTTTATAAAATTTATGGGTGATACTGTATTTGCAAAACAGTCTGGCACATGGTCACTTATTTATGGGTAATATTGTATGTTTTGGCATAATGGTTACAGTGTTTGCCAATGGCCCGGGAGACCTGAGTTCAATCCCAGGTAGAGTCATACCAAAGACTAAAAAAATGGTACTTGATGCCTCCTTGCTTAACACTCAGCATTATAAGGCACAATCAAGGGTAAAGTGGAGAAATCCAGGGAAAGGAGTAGCGCCTTCCCCTACACCTTGGTGTAGTAGCTATCAAAAAGAGAGCCTTTGGGTCACCTATGACTACGGTCGCCAACTGTACTCACTTACTATAACTACAATTTATCATGATATCAAAATGTGGTGATCATCTTCATTTGTCTTATTTTTTATATTTTACAGACAAACACAAATGCTCGAAAACTAGAACAAGCACAATATCAATTAGCAGGAATATATCTAAAAGAACAAGCAGAATACATACAAAATCAGATAGATAAGATTAGAGACTCGGTGGAAGATAGACAATCCAGGATAGCCTGGCAAACAATAAACGAAGTAAGTAGAAGGAAGAGCACAGCCAAAGCAAAATTGAAAGCTGCAAGCCAACAAGAAAGAGTAAAACTGTGGGAACAGCATTTCAAAAATCTACTAGGAAGCCCACCGAAAATAACGGATGAACCGATCACCAGAATTATCAGTAAGCAATTAGACATTAAACTAGGGCCTTTCACCAAAGAAGAACTCGACTCGGTTCTTAAAAAAATTTAAAATAGGAAAGCTGCAGGGCTAGACGAGATCCCCCCAGAAGTGTGGAAGACTAGACAATTCGACGATATACTGCTCCGGCAATGCAACGCTGTCTATAGTCAAAATAGGATAGAAAGATGGATGAAGGGATGCATCCTTCCTTTCCCTAAAAAAGGCGACCTCAGATTAGCCAAGAACTACCGAGGAATAACACTTACATCCATAGCAGCCAAAATCTACAATGCCCTACTACGAAACCGCATAGAACCCAAAATAGACAACATCCTTAGGAAAAACCAAAATGGCTTCCGGAGAAATAGATCCACAACCTCACAAATATTGACCATCCGTAGAATCCTTGAAGGCGTCCGGGCAAAAAACCTTCAGGCGACATTACTATTTGTCGACTTTACCAAGGCCTTCGATTCCATACACAGAGGGAAAATGGAACTAATCCTACTAGCATACGGCCTACCTAAAGAAACCATAGCAGCAATAATGATTCTCTACAAAAACACAAAAGTGAAAGTACGTTCACCAGATGGAGACACGGAATACTTCGACATTGTTGCAGGAGTACTACAAGGAGACACGCTAGCCCCATACCTCTTTATCATCTGTCTAGACTACGTGCTTAGAGCTTCGATCGACAAAATCAGAGAAAATGGCTTCGAGCTGACTAAGAAAAGAAGCAAAAGGTACCCCGCAAAAACAATCACAGATGCCGACTACGCTGATGACTTAGCGTTACTGGCGAATACGCCTAATCAAGCAGAGACACAACTGCATAGTTTGGAACGAGCTGCAGCAGGCATTGGCCTCCATGTCAATGCGCACAAAACTGAATATATGTGTTACAACCAAACGGGCAACATTACCACTCTAGACGGAGCCTCTCTGAGGCTAGTGGACAAATTCACCTACCTAGGAAGTAGCGTCTCATCAACAGAAAACGACATTAACACACGGCTGACGAAAGCATGGACGGCTATCGATAGGCTCTCAATAATATGGAAATCAGACCTGACCGATGAAATGAAGCGCAGTTTCTTCCAGGCAGCGGTTGTATCGATACTGCTATATGGATGCACTACATGGACGCTAACCAAACAGCTGGAGAAGAAACTTGACGGCAACTACACAAGAATGTTGAGAGTAATATTGAACAAGACCTGGCGACAACACCCCACGAGACACCAACTGTACGGCCACCTGCCTCCCATCACGAAAACTATACAGGTTAGACGAGCCAGACACGCTGGACACTGCTGGAGAAGCAAAGACGAGCTCGTAAGTGACGTACTACTATGGACCCCCACATATGGCCAAGCAAAAGCAGGATGACCAGCCCGAACTTACATACAGCAGCTATGTGAGGACACAGGATGTAACCTAGAAGACCTGCCGGAGGCGATGAACGATAGGGAAAAGTGGCGAGAGATGGTCAAGGATATCCGTGCTGGCGGCACGACATGATGATGATGATGACATTTTACAGAAAAATGGGAAAAGAACTAAAAATAGAATTTGATTTAAATCTCATTTTCTTACAAGTGTCTTAACTTTATTTTTCTTGGAAATTTTTCTAATGATTCTTTAAACATGTCCATACAAAATTAAAATTGTAATTACTTATTATAGGTTTGGTTTGGTTTCTTTGTTTAATGGCATATCAACCTTTGTAGGTTATTTAATGCCAAAGCTATTCTGCTAGAAGAACAGTAGTGGTACTATTTAACCCATAGCTGGGAGGATAAGGGGTTTCATACCTTTCCCAAGGGTATTTGCCCGAAAGTGAACGCAATAGCGCAACTGGAGTTCGAACTCACTTACTACGATTTTGCAGTCCATCGCTTTAACCATTACACCACAAGGACACCCCCTTATTTATTATAGTGAATTAACAATTCATTTGGCATTACATATATTAAAATCAGTCACCGATTAAAATCGAGACGCTGCTGGAAAAGTAAGAACAAACTCATAAGTGATGTTCTCCTATGGACCCATTCACATGGACATGCGAGTGTAGGCTGACCAATAAGAGCTTATCAATAACAGCTCTGTACGAACACAGGATGTAGTCTAGATGACCTGCTGGAAGACTAAACTGATTTGTTTAAAATAGAACTGTTTTGACATTTAACTGCGTGCAAACAAAACCTGTACTTATACTAAACCGAATCATTTGAATTAGAAATGTTTGACTAAAAAATAAACTGTGTACTTACATTTAAACTGCGTGCTTATGCTAAACTGAATTATTTGAAATGGAACTGTTTTTTGACATTGAAACAGTACTTACACTAAACTGAATCGTTTAATATAGAACTGTTTTGACATTAACTGTGCGTAAACAAAATCTGTACTTATACTTAGCTGAATTAGAACTGCTTGACTAAACTGAATAGCTTGAAATAGAAATGTTTTTCACAATTAAACTGTACTCACATTTAAACTGCGTACTTATGCTAAACTGAATTGTTTGAAATAGAACTATTTTCATAAAAATGGATTCGGTGTTAAATAGCCTACAAAGGTTGATATGTCATAAAACACAACCAACCAACCTGCTGGAAGTGATGAATGATAGAGACGAATGGCAAGAGAGAGTCAGGGAAATCTGTGCTAACAGTGCGACATGATGATGACGATGATGATATTAAAGCCATAAATACATAATTATATCCATTTTGATCGCATAATGTTCCACTCGAAATAATAAAATGCTGGTATCTTTGATTTAGAAGAAAATTAACTTTCTATAAAAAATTGTCAGGAGTGTACTTGTGGGTGATATTGTAGAGTAAAATCAGTTTGATTAGGTAGGGGTGGGTTCATTATCTAAAAAATTAGAACCAATACAACAAAATGTATTCTTGGATTCAGCATCCAAAAAATACCCCCAATAAAAAAAATACCCCCAATATGTTAAAAAAAAAAAAACCCTCAATATGTAAAAAAAAAAAAAAATATCCTCAATATGTATAAAAAATATCCTCAATATGTTAAAAGAAATAGCCCCAATATGTAAAAAAAAACCAAAAAACCCTCAATATGTAAAAAAATTACCCTCAATATGTAAAAAAAAAAAAAAAATACCCTCAATATGTAAAAAAAATTACCCTTAATATGTAAAAAAAAAAAACCTCAATATGTAAAAAAAAAAAAAAAAAAAAAAAAATACCCTCAATATGTAAAAAAAAAAAAGATACCCTCAATATGTAAAAAAAAAAAGATACCCTCAATATGTAAAAAAAAAAAAATATCCTCAATATGTAAAAAAAATAACTTGTAGTATAAATCTTTTTTTCAAATTGTTTAATTTAATTTTTGTAACTAATCTTTCCAATAAGCGTTTTAACAAGCAGATCCCAAATTAGAATAGTAATTATTTATTAGTGAATTAATAATTGATTCAGAATTACATCAATTAAAACTGGAACAATAATTATTAAAATGTCAGATTGATTGTAAATGGCATGTCAACCAGTCAAGAGCTACTTTATGCCAAGAGGTTATGGAATTGCATTCATCGTATGTTCATATTTACATTTTTTGCATAACTGTTTGTTTTTCCCCCAACATACAGTCCGATTGAACACAAATATTTCTTAAACAGATTTATTAGACCCATAGATAAGATTCTAACAGGTAGAATTATTCCAGGTCAGAGTCAAACTGGGAGTAATAAGGGTACTATCGGATCTCCAGAACTGGAGACTCACCAACAAATGCAGTTTAGTGCGATACTCACAATACTCCCTTTTTGGGAGTGTGGAGGGGTCTTAGCCCTCTGCAGTGGAGACAACATATTCTAAGTCCTGTTGACAGGTTTATTACAATATCAAACTAACAAATCTGTAATTTAGTGGAAAATGACTGAGCTAAATAAACTTTTATTAAATGTAAAGGTGATTCTAGAAAATATTCTTTTCAGGTGGGGGGGGAAGACAATTTGGTTAAACATTCCACTAAAATTCTCTTACTGGAAGCACAAACAACTTTCTGTTGGAAATAAAAATAATCAGTGAAGTTGCATCCGAGGAAAAATTAATTATTATAAAAAAATAAATAAAAAAAAAAAAAAAGAAAAAAAAATTAACCCAAGTAAATTTAATACAGTTGGGTTTACTACTTCAATTTGCTTCTTTCGACCTTTGCCCTTTCTGGATTTAATGATTATGCTATCTGTATTGACTCGGGATTTAATACCAATCATTTGTGAACTAACTGGAACTAAACCTTTTTCACAAGTTTTATTTTCTGTATATCTGTCTAATATGTCCCATCTTCCCACAAAAATTCGAACAGGGACTCTGTTTAATTTCATTTAACACTTGGAAAAGACAAATCCACTTCTTCTATTATGGGCAAAAAACAGCTTTATTGTCGTCAACTAATCTAGAAGAAAAACAACCCAAAACGATGGAGGAAGCAATGGAATACCATACTACCTCTCCTAGTAATTCTTATAGTCATTCAATATTAAAAAAACAACAACAAAAAAAAACTATTGGCCCAGCGGTTAGAGTGTTCGCCAATGACCCGGGAGACCTGGGTTCAATCCCAGGTCAAGTCATACCAAAGACTTTAAAAATGGAACTTGATACCACCTTGCTTAACACTCAGCATTATAAGGTACGGTTCAAGGGTAAAGTGGAGCAATCCAGGGAATGGAGTAGCGCCCTCCCCTACACCTTGGTGTAGTAGCTATCGAAAAGGGAGCCTTCGGGTCACCCTCGACTATGGTCGCTAACTTTACTTACAGCATTTCTTATGATATATCAATTCTAATTTGTTATGACATAAATCAAAGAGTAGTGTGTGTGTGTGTGGGGGGGGGAAATGTATGAAGTCTCTCTACATAACAAGAGTGTTTAAAAAAATGTTAACATTTCTATGAGAGTTTCTTTATGATTCTAAAGTCTCCACTTGTTTACCATCGCTGTCAACATATTATTGGTAGTCTCCATAATATCAGATCTACTTTTCTAGTAAACGTACTCACACAGAAATATTAAGATTCTTTTTTTCATCACCAGTGTTAGATTCCAAGAATGTGTTGACAGAGACAGTGAACACGTGGAGACGGTTTAAAATTATATCATGAAGGTGCTCCTATAAAGGTATTAACATTTTATTTTTAATCGCCCAGTATTATCTTGATCATTTCTCATAAGTGTGATTTATTTATTTGTCAATAAATTCATTTTCACTGATAGCAATTTTTTCAATTACGAATAAACAATTCTATTTTTATCTTTGATTCAAACATCACAAATTATATGCCATCCATTTGGCTGGGACCATAAAATACACAGATTGTATCTCTGCAGAAGAGTAAGAGCCCCCACCCCCCAACAAGTGCCCTGGGTATGACACCAAATCATCTGATGGTGAGGCTCCAATCCGGAATCTTTGTGGAATGTAGAGTAACACTTTATTACCATTACTCCCAGGTCCACTCTGACCCAGAGTAGTAGTACCTATTAGGCTCCCATTAATGGGTCAAATAGAACTATTTAACTATTTTCTATGCTTAAAACCATTTAACTGTGCGCAAATAAATGACTGATGTTAAATTGAATTAGTGCTACATAGCAATACGTGAAACCATTTAACTGTGCGCAAACAATAAATAGCAATACTTGCAACAATTTAACTGTGTGCAAACAAATGAACTCTGGCTCATTTAAAAATTGTTACCTACAAACTATTCATTTACATATCGTATATATTTGATATACATGTATAAATAGGATTTGGCATTAAATAAACCACAATAGTTGATATGCCATAAAACACAACCAACCAACAAATAGTTTGGTTCAGTTTCTTTGTTTAATGGTATTTGAACTTTTGAGTAGTGGTGCTATTTAATCCATAGCTGAGGGATAAGGAAGTTCATGCCTTTCCCGAAGTATTAGTCAGAAAGTGAATGTAATAGTGCAACTGCAGTTCAGAATCACTTACAGCGATGTCACAGTTCAGAACATTGGACACTATACAATGGGAACTCCTCCCACCCATTACAAGTTGGATAAAAAATCTAAATATACGTATCGTATTATAACAATATTATTAATACCAAGAATTGTATAAACTTTTTAAAAATCTATTCAGTGATACCAAAAGTTTTTAAATAAATAATCAGGGGTATATATAACACTCAAAATTGATACTCCCCCCCCCCCTCGCATCTTAAACCTTTTCATTCTTCCTTCTTTCTGTTTTTAATTAAATCCCCACCACGATATTCCTCTCTCTTCTTTCTTATTCTAATAAGCAAATCAAAAATGAATGAAAGCGATCCCCACTGCAGGAACAAATGCTATAATTAAAGCAGGGTATATATATAAGAGAAACAATATATCGCCTCCTCCTTTTGATTTTCCGTGACAAAAAAAAAAAAAAAGTTAACTTTTGATTCTCCATCTCATAATATTACCCTCTTCCCCACAAAATCTTATTGAAATATGAATTTGACTCTCTTTATAGCAGTTTGAATATACTCATACAATATCAGCCAAGTAACTACAGTTCATGACATCATTTTGATGTTATTAGGAGATAAATATAGCTTTGACAAGTGAAATATATATTTTTTTTTATGTGTTAAAAGAAAGATTTTAATGAGCTCTATTCTACAATATGATGGGTTTAAACAAGCAGTAAAAACTTGCTGGGTAGAACACAAAATACACCTCAATGGTGTCATGAACTGTTAACAATATAGATTGTTTAAGCCAAGAGGTTAACTCCAGACTTTATTTGCCAAAATGATTTTCCTTGAAGAACAAGTAATATCAAGTTTATTCCAACAATATCTCTTGATAGTTTAGTTTGAGATATCCCCACATAAAACCAGCTTAGACAAAACCTACCATAATTATGTGATTAAAATAATAAAATGTAAAGTTTTTAATTTGAATGAAAACTATTCAGCTCAGGATATATATATTATATAAGTTACTGTTAATCTAGTTTATTTTTATTTGAAAATATTGGTTGGTAAATTTTGCCTTTGATGTCACACACCTTAGCATATTAACTATTTAACAATATAGCTAGTTTAAGCTCAGAAATGTTTTCCTAACCTTGTTCCCCCACCTAAAAAATCATATCACTTGAAGAACAAGTTGTATCAAGTTTATTCCTCTGATATCAATACCTCTAGTTTGTTTAAATTATAATATCCCTACTTAAACCAAACTTAACCTAACAATGATCACAATAGCATATATATATATATATACACACACACACACCCCAATATAAACACAAACACACACAAAGATGGGCTGAAAAGTTCATGATGACATATCTGCTATTGATGACTTTTTTGACAACTGGGATCCAAGTACTGGAACACAGATGGAAGAAGTGTGCAGACTGCAAAAGAGGAACTATGTTAAAAAATAAACCTCATTTAGTCACACTCCATGAGAGTATCCTGGTCAGCCTATGGACTTCCCAGCCAACCTATATATATATATATATATATATATTAAATTTAAGAGTTTTAATATGAATTGAGGCAATTAATCTCCGGATATATATGATATATACAAGTAACTATAAATCTGGTTTATTTTTATTTAAAATTAGTTAATAAATTTCATCTCTGATTTATCTACTCTCATCCAAGGGAGTAGTCAATTTTAGACCCCCTTGTAAATAATTCTCCTATTTTTTTTATCATTTTAATGATAAAAAAAATAGGAGAATTATTCATACTCATATTTCAAAATATACAATATCACAGACTGACCTTAGTTGAAGATAATATGTATCTGGCTTTATCATTAAAGTTCAATTTTAATCTAACTCTGACATTAAGGTCCAAAGCTGAATTGGATTTCTTTGACTCTCTCCTGCCATCCATCCCTACCAGCCATTGTTCTTATCAAGTTCTCTAGATGGTATCCAGTGTTTGCACAGAATTGTAAGTTTTTGCTAGTCAGCCAATACCGGTGTGTCCATGTGAACATCACTTATGAGTTTATCCTTACTTCTTTAATATATTTTGCTCATCTTACTTGGATGTTTTGCAAGATGGGAGGTCAGAGGCCATACAACTGCTGTTTTGTAGGATACTGCTTCCAGAATTTTTTCAGAAGAGCATGCAGCATCCTTGTGTAATTCCCATCTAACTTTTCTTTTTCTATTAAAGTCCAAGCAGTGCAACCATACAGTACTACTGACCCAGCAACAACTTAAAAGAATTCCTGTTTTATTTTAACACTTTTTACAGTGTGGTAAAACCTGAGTTACAGTAGAAAACAGCAGCAAAGAAGCAGAATATTTTTCACACACACAACCCCTCCCACCCACCCCCAAAAAATCAGTTATTTTATGGGGGTCACAAAAATAAATAAGATTGAATATATAAGGAGATAGCACAAAAATTAGTACCGTACACCAATCTAGACGATAAAGTCACATCCAGATTTTAACAGTTGATTGAAAAATCATAAACCCTAAAAGTTGGCATTTGCGTTTTATAAAAAATATTTCTCCAGTTGGCTTTTCGTGATGTAATCCAATCTGCAGATATTATTTTTAGCAGCACTCACTGTCCTACTTAATACCGACAGGAGGAAAAGCAAAACAGAGTGCTACAACAAAATGGCTGAGTTCCAATTACACAAGTGAGTCAAATGTTTTGCAATATTTTGGTACGTGTTGGTTTGTAGTGTGTATATTACATGAGTGAAGCAGTTCAAGCTAAACAAGGTCCCTGTTATGGTTGGTAGTATTGTGGTAGTTAGTGCACTGATATGTTGTGCATTGCTTCACTCCATCAGTGATTTGAAAGCTGCACAGATGAACATGCAACCTAGTCTAATTCGATAACTTATGTTTTATCAGTTGAAACTGGGCAATAATGCCACAGAAGCAACCAAAAACATTTGTTGGGGAAAAAATAAAGGATCCCGGTTCATGGTTAAATAACCAGACGGTTCTAAAAATTTTACTTGGATTTCAAGTACCTTGATCATCGAACAAAGTCAGATAGGACAAAACCATAGATTTTGATGTCGTATTCTAGGTCATTGAGGGAAATCTGGTTTGGTTTGGCTTGGTTTCCTTGTTTAATAGCATATCAACCTCCAAGGGTTATATGATACCAAAACAATTCCTATAGAAGTACAGTAACAGCACTATTTAACCCATAACTGAAGAGATAAAGGGGTTTATAACTTTCCCCAAGAATTTTAATCTGAAATTGAACATAACGTGATTGGAGACTGAACTCACTGACAATGATGTTATGGTCCAACACATAAGACACGATGCCATAGAGACTTCCCCCAGGAAATTTGACAAGTAGCACTTGGAGAGTATCAGGAAAACTTAGCATCTTACAATCCAGTGTGGTTTGTCACCTTCACAAACCAAGGAAAAACATCCTAATTTGCTGCCTTGTGTTACCAAAATATTGCAAAACTTTTGACTCACTTGAGTATAAATTCTATAAATAAACTGACTTAGAATTGAGCTTTTGCTGTAGTTTGGATAAGTTGTAACATTTTTTATAGGACTTTGAGATCTGCTGAATATTATCAGCTTCGTTGTCTTCAATGTACAGCGAATATAAAAAACAACTACGATAAAGATATCAGTCCAAAGAGCAAAAAAATTTTGCATCTTTTACTAATAAAATAAAATAAAATAAATTGATGGAAAGATTTTCAAACTGCTTACTATAATTTTTTTAAAAAAGTAATAGTTCATGAAAGTTAATCTCTTCATCTAGCACTTACTAAGTACATATCACTCATAAGTAAGTGACGATGTGTCTGACTAATCTTCATAAATATAGTATCATTCATAAATAATTACAGCCTTAGAAATATTCTTTTAAACCAAAACTATCAGGATTTCATTATTCCTAGTGAAACTATATACAATGAAAACAGATATTATTAGGTATTATCTATTACCAAACTCATCCGTATTAAAAGTTTGTAATGAAAAGTATGAATATGTATCAGTCCCAAAATAAGTAGATTCATTGAATATATCTATGTGATACCATACTATATATATATATATATATATATTGAACTTGAAAAAAAAAAAGTGTACAATCACCATAATATAAGTAAAATCAATAAAAATATGGTGGGGGAAAAAAAAAAAGAATTTTCATAGAATTGAAAGTTATAATATTCATACAGTCAATATCATGCATAGATATTTTAAACACAGCCAATTAAAAAGTAAGATTAACCAAAAGTTTAAAAACTAAAAGTACTTAAATATCAAAGTGAAAAAGTACTCCAATTATTTGACATATATACACACATGTAATACAATAAAAAAAACCCCAAAAAACTAGCTAACCAGAAGTTTAAAAACTAAGTCCTGAAATATAAAAGTGACAAAACATTCCATTTATTTGATACACATATACACATATTTGCAAACACCCACATATGTGGGTGTATGTGTACATAATATATATATATATATATATATATATATATATATATATATATATATATATACACACACACACACACAAATTTCAAAAAACACCTTAAATAAAGGAAAGAAAAATTTAGTAATAAGCAAAATAAATTTATCTTTAAGAAACAAAAATTGATTAAGCTATTTGTTAGTTTTTATCTAATATATTCAAAAAACAAAACCTACCTGAAAACTTTCATAGAAATTTACTAAGTCCAAAAGCAAATAAATTGATAGAAACGAACAAAATGTAAATAAACCATATTATGTCTCCTAAGTCACCCAGAAAGGCTGGGTGGTGTACGCTGCATAGGTATCACTTGACTTGTCAGATAAAAAAAATTCCATTAATAAACAGAAAGATCGGCAAATAAGTAAATTCACACCAAAAGGTTGATTATTGTTTAGTGAAGACATTAAATAGATCCAGTTTATACTAACACTTCTCTCAATAAGTAAACAAAAGTTAAACAAACTGTCATTTCTGGTCAAAGTCTGAGATTACAGCAGCCTGGTGAAACAACTAAATTATTATGAAAAGCACTTGAAGACAAAACTAATAATCTAATAATCACTATCAGGTCTCAAGAGAGGTACAAATAGCTGTCCAAATAACTAAGTTGTAATTTAAATTCAATTAACTGAAAAAGAAAACTAAAACCAACCATCTTATTCAATTGATTAATCTAATACTTGTAAAATCAGTAATACCTTTATAGCATAGTCATCTAATATGCAAGAATTTAGTATGTGCATAAATTTGCATACACCAGCTGTCTGCATTGACCAAGCCCCTCCATCATGAGCAGAATGTGGCACAAGGTCAATTCTTTAGCAGATTTTAACAGATTTGAATTCAGTCTTCATTCTCCAAGACTGGTTGCTATATCAAAGTTAAAGAGATCAGTCTGCCCTACTATTTACCAATAGCTGGAGAGAGAATAGTTGTAGTCATACTTTTCTCAAGAACGTTAGTTTTCCTTCTCTTAGACTGGTTGCCATACCAAGGTTAAAGAGTTCAGTATGCCCTACTATTTACCAACAGCTGGAGAGAGAATAGTTGTAGTTATACTTTTCTCAAGAGCGTTAGTTTTCCTTCTCTTAGACTGGTTGCCATACCAAGGTTAAAGAGCCCAGTCTGCCCTATTATTTACCTGGAGAGAGAATTGCTGGACGCATACTTTTCCTCAAGGTATTAGCACTATGTGAAAATGCAAATGGACTCATCCAGGATTTGAAATCAGGTCACCATGTCCATTTCCTATGGCAATAACTGTTACACTCTAAGCGCCTCCATAAATTATCAGAATTACCGATAGAAGTACTTGAAGATAAAACTAATAATCTACTAATCACTATCAGGCTTCAAGAGAGCTTTAAATAGCCGTGCAAAGAATATCAATCTAAATTTAAATAGCTTTTAAAGAAAATTTATTTCCAACTAAAACCAAATGTCTAATTCGATTGATCAATTTAATACTTGTAAAATCAGTCGAGTATATTCATCACCATTTTTATTCACAATCCACTAAGATTATGTACTATAAATGTCAATAGATCTAACGAAAGAAAATGGTTTCAGACTAAAAAAGGCAAGAATCAAACATCATCCCACAGAAATTATTACTGATGCAGACTATGCAGATGATCTACTACTTCTTGCAAATACACCTTCTCAAGCCAAATCTCTGCTGCATAGCCTGGAGCAGGCAGCAAGAGGCATTGGTCTTTATGTGAATCTGGATAAAACAGAGTTTATGTGTTTTATCAAAAAGAAGCCATCACATTAAATGGTAAGCCTCTGAGAATAGTAAACCAGTTTATATACTTTGGAAGTAATATCTCATCCACTAAAAGTGAGGGGCGGTCCTCATGGTGTAATGGTTAAAAAGAGCTGGACTGCGAAATCGTAGGAAGCAAGTTTGAACTCCAGTCATGCTATTACACTCACTTTCAGACAAATATCCTTGGGAAAGGCATGAACCCCATTATCCCCCCCCAGATATGGGTTAAATAGCACCACTACTGTTCTTCTAGAAGGATAGATTTGGCATTAAATAACCCAAGAAGGTTGATATGCCATTAAACAATAAAAGGCATAGACAACTATTGATAAGTTATCAACTATATGGAAATCTGATCTCCCTGATAAAATAAAATGAGGATTCTTCCAAGCTGTAGTTGTGTCCGTACTACTGTATGGTTGCACCACTTTAAAAAAATACTTGGAGAAAAAGCAAGATTGGAACTACACAAGGAAGCAGCATCCAATAAAACTGCAGTTGTATGGCCGCTAACCTCACATCACAGAAACTATCCAAGTAAGATGAGTTAGACATGCTGGACCCTTCTGGAGAAAGAAGAGTTCATAAACAACACTCTCTTATAGACTCCAACACATGGACACACCAGTTTTGGCTGACCAGCAAAAACTTACATTTATAATATAGTCAATATGTAAAAATTTTAGCACGTACATATATTGGCATACACTATGTGCTTGTACACAAAACAATTATCAACAAAAACCCAAAACAGAAAATAAGGAAAAGAAAAAAAAATTGCTTTGACAATATAAATGGATATCTAACTATTTTATGTATAAACATTTACTTAATAAAGAAACTGGTAATATTCTTGAGCCCTTTCACTGTTTTGAGAGCCACATGTGACTCTCAGTATTTTGCATGACACGTTTGATGGCTATATGTGACTCTCAAACCACATTTAAAATAAAGGATAAAATCTCGTGAAAACATCCAAGTAGAAACCTCTAATTTGCCTTGACCAGTGAAAGGGTTTCAAATAAAATTAACCTAATTAAATAGAAAAAAATTCAATACATAAATTTTGCATTTTAATGCCTAGACCAAGATAAACAAAACTTTTCATACTAGTTATACACGTTACTTTGGGGGGAGGGATTTAATTACTTTTAACAACCAAAATATTGTACAGTAAATTTAGAAAAACAGGTCACATATATAAAAGACAAACTTCAAGTATACAAGAAAAAAAGTCTCAGTATTAATTCTTTTTTCCTTATCTAATCCATGAAAATATCTTTTTTAAAACTCCTTACCAATAGAAATTAAACAGTAGCAAATAAACGTTTCCACATAAAAATGTTTTAAAAGCCTAACTACATATAAAACCATTATTAAACATTTGTCATTCATAACTTTCTTGTGTCTAATCACACATCATTTACTTCTCAAAATTTGTCATGTAAATTTTTCCAAATAGACAAACATGTATTTCCCATCTTGATCGCATCTAATACAGATGTGTCCAATGAGCAACCATATTTTGATGGAAGAAGCCGTTGCTGTGCCATGTAAGTCAAAAATATTTCTTAGTATGCCACATATGATAAAATTTGAGAACCACTGCCCTAAATATGTAATTTTTAATTCTTACATAACAAGGGAGACAACTTTCAATAAAGGAAAATACTACTGACACTTGGCAAATTGTTATGCCTTTAAATTTTTGTAATTTCGTTTTTTTTTTGTTTTTTTGTTTGTTTTTTTTAACAAGAAAAGCTTCTTTTCACCATTCCAAGAAACATATTCTTGGAATTTTCTCCAAGTGATCTTCATAATACCGGTACTACTTTTCCAAGAAGTGTTAACATTTTCTTTTTAATCACTCATGTACAGATTGATTTTAATGGCATGTTAACGCATCTAGGGTTACTTTATGCCTAGATGTTAGGGAATCATGTTCATTTTATATTCAGATTTACATTTTTTGTAGTTGTTACTGAAGAGGATTTTTTTCCACACAGTCCTGTCATATACAAATTAATTTTAAACAGATCTAATTGACAGATAGGACCTTAACAGGTAAGACAAAATCTATGTCAAGGTGGATCTGGGAGTAATAGAAATGAAGGGGTGACCCCACACTCCCTAGATCTCCAGATCTGGAGTCTCATCATCAGATGCAGTTCAGTGTCATACCCAGAGGACATTATTATTTTTTAAAATTTCCAATGCATTTTTATAGTAAAATTCATTGACCAATGCATTTTTAGAATAAAAATCATTTCCAATGCATTTTTACAATCATTTCTAAAACATTTTTATAGTAAATATCATTGGCCAATGTATTTTTATAGTAAAAATCATATCTGATGCATTTTTATAGTAAAAATCATTTCCAATGCATTTTTATAGTAGAAATCATTTACAGTGGCTTTTTATAGTAAATATCATTGTCCAATACATTTTTATAGTAAAAATCATTTCCAATGCATTTTTATAGTAAAAATCACTGGCCAATGCATTTTTATAGTAAAAATCATATCTAATGCGTTTTTATAGTGAAAATCCCTGGCAAATTCATTTTTATTGTAAAAATGATTTCAATGCATTCTTATAATAAAACTAATTTCCACTGATTTTTTAATGATAAAAAACAGTCAATGCATTTTTTCTAGTAAAAATTATTGTTTAAATTGTTTGTAAGCTTTAAAAATCACAACCATATATATATATATATTTGGGTGTTCAGAAAAGATGATTAGGACATGAGGTTCTTCATCTTTCATACTCACCAGGTTTAGTCCCAACAGATTTTCATTTGTTTCAATAAACAAGAACATTTCATAAGTGTCAAGACATTTAGAAGTATAGAAGAAGTTAAAAACAATATTTCAAATTTTGTTTCAAGGGAAATCTTCACATTTATTTTTAAACTTTCCTTTCCTGTTGGGCTTCAGTTGTTGAAAATGAAGGTCATTACATTTTTGATGATCATATTTAAATGAATTTAGTTTCCTCTAAACTTTGATGTAGTAGCTATTGAAAAGAAAGCCTTCAGGTCGCCCTCAACAACGGTTACCAACAACTACATTTAGTTTATATCCTCTCTGATAAAACAATCACTCTCTGAAAATTCAAGTGAGAGTGTTTGTATATGTATATATTATATATCATTATATATATTATGTACCGGACATTGGCCTAGCGGTTAGAGTGTTTGCCAATGGCCCGGGAGACCTGGGTTCAATCCCAGGTCGAGGCATACCGAAGACTCAAAAAATGGTACTTGATGCCTCCTTGCTTAACACTCAGCATTATAAGGTACGGATCAAGGGTAAAGTGGAGCAATCCAGAGAAAGGAGTAGCGCCCTCCCCTACACCTTGGTGTAGTAAGCTATCGTAAAGGGAGCCTTTGGGTCACCCTCGACTATGGTCGTCAACTTTACTTTTACTTATATATATATATATATATATATATATATATATATATATATATACACACACACACAAATCTCATTAAAACCATCATTTAAGACAAATTTTAAAAAGGATTTCACCCTTTCTTTATGTTACTGCTCATTTTATAAGGTCTTCTCAATCATCAAACACATTTCTGCATGAATCCTTTTTTATTTGTTTTTATCAATGGTTTTAACAGGATTTTAAGATTTTACCATATATATGTGGTTCCATCTCTTGATGTTGAACACTATAATAAAAGAACAAGTAGATAGATATGAACAGACTGAGGTATAGTAAGAGAGATCCTCAAAATTCCATTGATAAAGTGGATTTGGAAAGTCTGGCATTTATTCAAAAACACCCAAACAAAAAATAAATAAAATAGAATAATAATGATTTGGCAACTGCTCATAGCAATAATCCTATGTTCTATAAGTAAAACCCTTTTCACAATGTCAAAGAAAATAAGAAAAAGGATTTTAAATGTTTAATTAAAAACATATTTATCCAACTGAGTTGAAAATATCAGAAAAAGAGCAACAAAAGTTTAACAGATTGAGATAAATAGATATGAAGAACGATATAATAATTGCTATAAATTTTCTGTTTTATTTTTTATTGGAAATTGAAAATATAAAGGATAATATTAGTTTTGTTTGGTTTCTTTATTTAATGGCATATCAAATTTTGTGTGTTATTTAATGCCAAAGCCCACCTTGTAAAAGAACAGTAGTGATACTATTTAACCCATAGCTGGGGGGATAAGAGGGTTCATACCTTTCCCAAGGGTATTTGTCCGAAAGTGGAGAGGAGATAATGGGGTTCAAGCAAAACTACAGCTCAAACTCACTTACTTTGGGGTTGCAGTCTAGAACTTCAGCCGTTATGCCAAGGGAACTCCCTTTGATCAGTGACAATTATTTGGTGTAAATGTTCTTGAATTTTCTACAACTAACCTTGTACATTGCCAGTTTATCTTGATGTTATCTAACACATCCATTTCTAAACACAACAATCTCGACCAAAAGAGAAGTGAACACAGAAATATCTGAATGCTGAGTCTTTCTAGAATAAGCACCAACATACAAACATCATTTGATGAATGGAAAATTACAATACATACAGATCTATCAAAAGAGCTGATTAAAATGGCTTAAAAGGATTCATTAATAAAATAATGCATAGCTTCTGTCGACTCTTTTCTTAGATTTAATTGTATAATGGATAAGAAAAAAAACCCACATTAACAAAGGTTAATGAGGATCCAAAAATTTATTCAACTTCATGGGTGGGTAGGTAGGTATGTACACACACACACACACACTTTTGGATAGTGTTAGCCTAGCGTCAACAGCACTTGGTAACTTAGTTTCTTGCTTACAGTTGGTTGGGTTTATGGCATATCAACCCTTGTAGGTTATTTAATTCCAATTCCTCTTTACAAATATATTAAATGGTTTGTAAATGCATAATTTATAGATAAAATTTTTAAATGAGCCTGAGCTCATTTATTTGCACACAGTTAAATAGTTATACATGTAATTTTTAAGTTAATTGCATTTTTAAAAAGTTAGAGCAAATTTTTCTGAACACAATTAAGATTGTTGGGTTGGGTTTTACGGTATATTAACTCTTGCCAATTATTCATGCAAAATTCCGTTTATACATATATCAGATATAGGATTTGTAAATGAATAATTTGTAAATAACATTTTTAAATGAGCCAGAGCTCATTTGTTTGCACACAGTTAAATGGTTTCAAGTACTGCTAGGTAACACTAACAATTCAATTTAACATCATTCATTTATTTGGATGCAGCCTAGTGGGTAGAGTGTTTGCCAATGGTCTGGGAGACCAGGGTTCAATCCCAGGTTGAGGCATACCAAAGACCTAAAAAATGGTACCTGATATCTCCTAGTTTAACACTCAGCATTATAAGGTACATATCAAGGGTAAAGTGGAGCAATCAAGGGAAAGGAGTAGCACCCTCCCCTACACCTCAGTGTAATAGCTACTGAAAAGAGAGCCTTCAGGTCGTCCTCGTCTACAGTCACCAACTTTACTTTTTTACTTAAATAGATACCACCTTAGCCACAAAAAATGTGGGATCATCCCTGGTTGGTAGCTGATGAGGACAGGGTATGATGTGTTCTCACATGTTGTATGATAAGATTTTAAAATAAAATTATGAAAATTTGAAAACACATGATCTGTAAGTGCGTAGTTTGTAGATAGTTTCATTTTTTAAAATGAGCTAATTTGTTTGCACATAACCGAGTACAGTAAAATGGTTTCAAGTATTTCTATCTAACACAAATAATTCTATCTAATATTAATAATTTGTTTGCACACAATGAAATGGTTACAAGTATTGCTATTTAACACTAATAATTCAATTTAACATTAATCCTTTGTTTGCACAGAGTTAAATGATGAAACAGTTCTATTTGACACATAGATAGGAACCTAACAGGTATGACTACTCTGGGTCAAAGCAAACCTGGAAATAATAGTAATGAAGGGATAATCCACATTCCCTGAAGCCATTGGAATGGAGCCTCATAATCAGATCATCTAATGTCATATCCAGGACACTAGTTCTATTTGATCCCTAGATGGGGCACTATAAGCTACTAATACTGAGAGTGCATCTGGGAGTAATGGCATTGAAAGGATACTCCACATTCTCCAAAGCTCCAGGAATGGAGCCTCAACATCAAATGGTTTAGTGTCATATCCTCGACACTTGTTGGGCGGAGTCTTACCCCTCTGCAGGAATGTAGTCGGTGTATTTTACAACCCCAACCAACTGGGCTGCCTCGTTTGGGGGGTGGTAGCCCTCTGCAGAGATGCAGTCAGTATATTCTACAGCCTGTGCCATATGGTTTAGTATCATATCCAGGACACTTGTTGGATGGAGTCTTACCCTTCTGCAGAAATGCAGTCAGAGTATTCTACAGCCCCAAACTGGGCTGCCTCATTAAGCCGGAGGGAGGAGGGTACCTCTCTGCAGAGATGCAGTTGGCGTATTCTACAGCTTGGACCAGATGGTTTAGTGTCATATCCAGGATACTTGCTGGGTGGAGTCTTACCCCTTTGCAGAGATGCAGTCAGCATATTTTACAGCCTTAGCCAACATGGCCACTTCTGCTATCTTGCCTATGCCATCACTAAACTAAATAATATTTATCCGACAATCACAGATGTAAGAAACTGAAAATTACCAAATGCCAGTGACTTTATGTCTGACTTAGAAATATATGCTCTATCACTAATAATTAGCACTTTTTATCAATAAATATAACAAATTATATATATATATATATATATATATATATATATATATATATATATATATATATTGACAGGCCCATTAGTATAAAGGTTAGTATCCTCCAATGGCTTGGAAGATTAGGGTTCAATTCCAGATCAAGTCATACCAAAGACTCAAAAAATCGTACTTGATGCCTTCTTGTTTAACAGTCAGCATTTTAAGTTACAGATCAAGGGTAAATCCAGGGAAAGGAATAGCACCCTTCCCTACACCTTGGTGTAGTATCTATTAAAAAGGGCCAAAGGAAATTAAAGGCCAAATCTATCAATGAAAACTAAGCCTAGTGGACTGGTTTATAGAATGTGATCTTTTGCTAGGTTATCTAATACTTAAGTCATTCTTTCTTTTGTGGGGTGGTTCACATGTGGTGGGGGGATAAAAATTATAAAGGGAGAGGCGGGGAAAGAATCAAAAGAAAGTGAAAAAGAATTAAACCTGGATCAATCATGTCTACCTATGGTTGAAAATGGTCATTACTAAATGCTAGCAAGATGGCTGGTGGCAATGCCAGGGATTAGAAAAAAAAAAAAAAGAAAAAACAAGAGAGGGAAATGCAAACATCCATTTACCCTAACACTTCACTTAACACTCAAAAATTTGCTTCAAATATGGAAATCTTAATAATAATAACTACTACTACTACTAATAATAATAATAATACTAATAACAATAATAATAATGATGATGATGGATAGATAGATGATAATAATTAGCTGATGAATAATAATCCCAAAAGTATTGGTACAGACACTGGATGACTTGAAAATAAGTGGACAGGTCAAGACCATCCAAACTACAGCATTATCAAGATTGGTCCCAATACTAAGAAGAGTCCCAGAGACTTGCTGTCACTCAGACTACAGTGGAAAACCATCAGCTAACACTGCAGTGAAAAAAATCTCCATTGAGTAAGATAATAATAATAAATCAATGATAAATAAAAACTGAAAAGGTAAACAAATTACAACCTAATATTCCAATGGGCAACACCCCTGAATTAAATGGGCCAAACAAAATTGGCCAGAGATAAAATCAGTGTCCCCCTCCAAGGAACCAGAACAAAAATACAAAACCTTAATGGAAAATTAGGCAAGGAGGACAAGAAAAAAAATTACAATAACAAGCAAAGTTACAAGGGGAGGAAAAAAACAAACAGGATTATGTTGGGATGAAAAGAGCAAAATAAAACAGAAGACAAGCCTGAGAATACAACTGGAAGCAATAAATTAAAAGATATTGGCGAAAGATGGGAGACTTAAAAGATATCAAGACGAGGTGAAACAATACAATCAAAACAGGACTTTCCAAAATAAAGACGGAAAATTCTACCAACAAGTAAGAGGAGAATATACGAGGACATACCAACAACTGGATGCAAAGGAAACAAAACTATTTTGGAGTAAAATATTAGAACGCAAAGAACATACGATCCCACAATCCTGGAAAGTAGACTGTCTATAAAATGTACAAGATATCTAACAAAGTTACAAAATTCATCACGGAAGCCATGAAAAACTGTAAAATGGGATTGACACCAGGAGAAAAAGATTAGCAGGAAGATGCACTTTCACATTTACTATTTGTAATAGCGATAATACCAATTAATCACATACTTAGAAAATGAACAGAGGGCCAAGAATTTACTAAATCCCAAGAAAAGATTAATCACCGTATATATATGGACGACATCAAGTTGATGACAATGCACAAGGTCTCACATCTGAAAGATGACAGACTATATGTCACGAAAAGAAGGAGGAAGAGGACCCGCAAGCATTAAAGATAGTATGGATGCATCAATACAAGGACTCAAAGATTACATTAAAAAGAGCAAAGAAAGATTTATTACAGCAAAAAGAAACAGCACTGACAACATAAAGATTAAGAGAACAACAATAAATAGCAAACAAAAATGGTAAATGTCTTTAATTGGAATCATTTTGAGATGAGGCCTCTTAATCTGAAAATTAATTTTTTTTTATTTATTGTGGACTTCTTGTCCTCATCTTGGTAGTTCTTGTGTTGTTCCTTCTTTCACTACGTTTCGGTCAAATTTCACCTCTGGCTTTCTTCAGGTGATTTACCGCGACCTCAGATAGGAATGCTGAGTCTTGTAACCGTATCCCCAGTAATTATTACCTTCCATATTTGTTGTCTATCACACCACGTTTTTGACTATGGAAGACCAGATAAGGAGAACAAATAATTGGATTTATAAGACCAAAAAATCCATCCTTGATCGCCCTTCGGGGCCCGTGGCGCATTGAGTCTCTACAGTTCCAGGTGAGCATTATCAGAAGATAGTGGTTTCAAATCCTACCCAAGCCGGCCAGAGGTTTACTTGGTCAAAAATGTGGTGCGATAGACAACAACTATGGAAGGCCGTAATTACTGGGGACACGGTTACAAGACTCAGCATTCCTATCCGAGGTCACGGTAAATCACCTGAAGAAGGCCAGAGGCGAAATTCGGCTGAAACGTAGTGAAAAAAGAAACAACACAAAAACTACCAAGATGACGACAAAAAAGTCCGCAATAAATTAAAAATTTAAAAAAAAAATAAAAAAATGGTAAAATGAACAACTGTAGAGATATTTCAACTGACAAACTAGTGAAATCATACACAGATGACCTGGTCATGGCTAAGAAAGGGAAACTTTAAGAGAGAAACTGAATCTCTTCTAATAACGGCACAAAATAACACCATAAGGACCAATTATATTTAAGAAAAAAATAGGTAACTAGATAATATGCAACAGAATAGCAAGTATAGGTTATGAGACAATAGAGATGAAATAATTAATCCCATAAGCAAATCCAGCAAACTAGCTAAAAGGGAGTATAAGACTAGACACAACTGGGTGGGAAAGGTGATCCACTGGGAATTGTGCAAGAAATTGAAATTTGACCATACTACCAAATGGTACATGTACAAATCAGAATCTATCTTTGAGAATGAGACACAAAATTTTCTTGGACTCTGAGATAAAAACATTTCATCTAATCCTGACCAGAAGACCAAACCTTGTGATAATTAACAAAGAAAAAAAGAAAAAAACAAGAGAGAACATGCTGTATAGTGGACTTTGCTATTCCAGTAGAGCACAGAATGAAAATCAAAGAAAATGAAAGTCAAGTACTCAGACCTAGCCAGAAAATTTAAAAAGCTGTGGAACATGAGAGTAACAGTCATACCAATTGTAATTGGAACACTTGGAATGATCCACAAATGATTGTTAAAGGAGCTGGAAAATTTGGAAATTGGAGGACGAATAGAGACCATCCAAACTACAGCATTGTTAAGGTTAGCCAAAATACTGAGAAGGGTCCTGGAGACCTTTGCCCAGCCATCTGGGGCTGTGGAATACACCAACTGCTTCTCTGCAGAAGGGTAAGACTCCCTTTCCCCCAATGAGTATCCAAGATATGACACTGAACAATCTGGTGGTGACGTTCCAGTAATGAGGGAGCTTTGGGGAATGCGGAGTACCCCTTCATTGACATTGCTCCCAGGTCCACTTTGGCCCAGAGTGGTAGCACCTGATAGGATCCTATTTATTGGTCAAATAGAACTAAACTGTGTACTTATGCTAAACTGAATTGTTTGAAAGAGAACTGTTTTTGACAATGAAACTGTGTACTCGGGCTAAACTGAACTGTTTGAAATAAAACTATCTGAAATTTTGCTAAACTGAATTGCTTGAAATAGGACTGTTCTTGACTTTGAAACTGAATACTTATGCTTAACTGAATTGTTTGAAATAGAACTGTTTTGACATTTAACTGTTTGTAAACAAAACCTATACTTATACTAAACTGAATTGTTTGAAATTTAATTTAGCATTAAATGTCCCAAAAAGAGTTGATAAGCTGTAAAACAAAACAAAACAACTAATCAGGAGACCTGAAGAGACTTGCTGTCACTTAGACACAAGTGAAAGACCATCAGATGGCAATGTGAGCTTTTAACAAGAAGTACTATTATAAGTAGATGATTTAAATGGATAATAATAAGGATAATAAATAAAAGTGATAATAATAACAATAGAAAATAATAAATAGATGATTAATAATAATTATGATAATGACAGATAATAATTAATAATTAATTAATGATGGTAATACAATTGATCACAAAATTAATGAGTCTACAAAACTTCAGATTTTACAAGTATAAGGATTTTTATAAATTGAATCATCATGACCAGAAAATCTGGCAAGCACTGTATGCATTCCTCTATTTGAAATTTTTTTTAAAAAAGTACATCTATAAGAATTTTGTTTAAAAGAATTATAGAAAATGCAGAATCTAAAGTTGATAACTGATGCTTCCAATAAAATTGAAATGCAAGAAATATTCTCCAAAATGCTTGTAAAAAAAGACTGAAAATAAACTAAGTCAGTACACACCAATAGAATATTCATTAATTAATCTAAACATTACAGACAAATAAAACAAGGTTCAGTGATGGATTTATGGGCGAGTATGGGCTGCAACCCCAGGAGCTCCTAGGAGCTTGATAAAACTAAAAGAAATTATGATATAAAAAGAGATTTGTTTATTTTCTGATTTAATAGGACTCCTTTGAACGAATTTGAAATAATTCAGAGTATTAGGGTTTCTCTAGTTGGAGAATGGGGCTCTTTCAGAGGGCTCCATGGAGATTTTAATAGACTAGATAGGAGCAAATATACATAATGAAGAAGCATAAAATTCTATTAGGCCAGGGTCGTTTTAAGGCCCAAATCCAGCCTTGATGAGGTTGACATGTCTAATACTAATAGCACACACACAGGTAAGTCTGTTTTGATTTTAGTATAAAGACAAAAAAGACTTCAACAAATTCAGTAGCCATTTAAATCATAACTTTAATAACTGTAGTGATTGTAGTACTAACAATCTTTAACATACACAGTACTCTGTTGATCTGTTTCTGATTGCTTTCATTACAACAAAATTTGTAGAGAGAATTTAGCCACTGCAGGTAACTTGCAGTGCAGATAAAGTTACTTACTTAAAATAGATTCCAACAACTATGGCAACATTTCAACATCACCAATGTTTGCCTGACTAACATTTCTCAAATTTATCTTACCCCAGAAATTACTTATACCAGAAAGCACTTTTCACAATTTTGCTTTTAGGTAAAAAGAAAAAAAAAAAAATACATAGTCTCTTGCTTAAAAATGAAACCTTTTTTATAGCAAAAAGACATGCTAAATCTACAAGAAAATTATATATATATATATATATATATATATATATATATATATATATATTAGGTTATTTGGCTATTTGATAACCCTTGATGATTATCGAATGCCTATAAATAAATAAATATATATATAATCTAAATGAATAGTTTGTTGGTAATTTTATTTTTTAAATGACAGAGCTCATTTGTTTGCACACAGTTAAATGGTTGCCTAGTCGGCCGGGGCTGTAGAATATACTGACTGCACCTCTGCAGAGAAGTAAGACCCCCACCCCACCAACGAGTGTCTGAGATATAACACTAAACAATCTGATGGTGAGGTTCCAGTGATGCTGGAGCTTTGGGGAATGCAGAATACCCCTTTATTGTAATCACTCCCAGGTCCACTCTGGCCCAGAGTGGTAGCACCTGATAGGGTCCTATCTATGGGTTAAATAGAACTAAACTGCATACTAATGCTAAACTGAATTGCTTGACATTTAACAGTGTGTAAACAAAAACTATACTTATGCTAAACTGTATGAATTTGTTTGCACATAGTTAAATGGTTTCAAATATTGCTATCTCATACTAATAATTCTTTTTCATATTAATCATTAGTTCGCAAACAGTGAAGTAGCTTTAAGTATTGCTAATTAACTCTAATTATTCTGTTTAACACTTGGTTCCATGTATTGCTATGTAACACCAATAATTTAACTTTTGCACACAGTTAAATGATTTCAAGTATTCCTATCTAACATGAATAAATTCTGTTTAGTATTAACCATTAGTTTGCCCACTTAATGTATTGCTAACACCAATAGTTTTATTTGTACACAGTTAAATTGTTTTAAGTATTGATATCTAACACAAACAATTCAACATCAGTCATTTATTTGCACACAGTTAAAAGCCAAACAGTTCTATTTGACTCATAGATGGGATCCTAACAGGTACTACCACTCTGAGTTAAAGTGGAACTAAGAGTAATGGTAATGATAGAGTAATCAATATTCCTTAAAGTTCCAGGACTGAAGCCTCACCAATCAGATAGTTGAATGTCATATATTCAGGATGCTCACTTGTCTTAACCCTCTGCAGAGATACAATTGGTGTATTCTACAACCCCAGCTGAATGGATTGGGTCATGAAAAGATTCTCCCAATTACCCAAATTCTAAGACTGGACTCTCATCATCAGATGCAGTTTAATGTCATACCCAGGACACAGATCTATATATATATATATATATATATACACACAGTGTAACCCGGATATAAGATACCCGGATATAAGAGAGATTTTCTCTGGTCCCAAATTAGAGCCTGTGTTACCTAAACAAAATAGACCAAATCCGGATATAAGAGACTTCATCTGCGGTCCCTACAACTCTCTTATACCCGGGTTACACTGTAGTTTCCTGTACTTATAAGTAGTGTTCAATATTGGTGATAGCATATATATCTAAGCTAGGACACCATAGACATAGAGTACATGGAGCTTGGAAACTGTCAGTTTGTTAGTAATGCAGTCATCAGACAAAGTATATGCGTGTGTGTGTGGTATCATCCATAAATAAGTACACCCTAACAATTTTTTAGAAAATGGTTATTTTATTTAAACCAAAGATTTTATTATTTTAAGTGGAACATTATACAGTCAAAATGAATATTATTAGTTATTATTTATAACCAAACTATACAGCATTTATTATATATATATATATATATATATATATATATATAGTGTGGCAGCCATAAGTTAAAGAATAGAACATCTACAAATATTCAACTGATTTTTATTTGAAAAAATTTGCATGTATGTTTATGAAATTTTCCCAAAATATACTTGGAACACACATAATTTATTATGTATAAAGTTTTCTAAAAAATTCTTTACAGTAAATTAATAGTGTACTAAAAAAAAAAAAAAAAAAAAAAATATATATATATATATATATATATATATATATATACATTATGCCATGATCAAAAGTTAAGAAATGCTGTTGAATTATAGTAATTTAGGTAATTTTTAAACAACTTGATTGCTAATTTTGATTTATAGTTAACTATCATACATTGTTAGAACTATTTTTTGCAAGATGGAGGTGAAAGCATATAATTGTTAAACTCAAAAAGAAAAAAAGCTTTTTTAGCAAATCATGAAGAAGGCAAATCGTATTCTGAAATTGCTGGCATTGTACAAAGGTCATAAAGCGTTGTTTATCATGTAATCAGTGGATTTAAGGCTGACAAGACACTTGAACCAAAACCGACAACTGGCAGGCCTCCTATGACTACCAAACAGGAAGATCAGATGATTGTTAAAATGTCTTTAAAAGACTTTTTCCATACAGCAACATCAATTTCTCATGCCTTTTGTGAGCAAACAGGAAAGCCAATCTCTAGAAAAACTGTTTCTCGTTGGTTAAATAAGGAAAAATTAGTGGCTTGGATTCCATGTCGCAAACCCTTGATTTTAAAGAAAAATCAAAAGGTTCGTCTTGACTTCACCACAGATCATATTGTGTGGACAGAGGAACAATGGAATATGGTTTACTTAAGTGATGAATCTAAATTTAACTTGTTTGGATCTGATGATAAGAGGTTTGTAAGACATAAAAATAGGGAACATTTATCTCCTCAATGCATTAAGAAAACTGTGAAATTTGGAGGGGGGAGCATAATGGTGTGGGGGATGGTTTCTTCAGCAGGAGTTGGACCCATTGTTCATTTTCACAATAATATTAATGTCAGTGTTTATAAAGAACTTCTTCACCAGCATGCCCTTCCTCATTTACACAAAGGGACAGTTGAAATTCCAATATTCATGCAAGACAACACGCCTTGCCAAAAAGCTAAAAGTGTGTTAAGTTTTCTTGAAGAGGAAGGAATAGCTGTTATAAAGAGGCCACCACAAAGTCCAGATACGAATCCTATAGAGAATGTAGGGAAAATGATAGGAGAGAAAGATCAGAACAGAAATCCTCAAAATATGGATGATTTATGGGGTTTTCTGAAAGAAGAATGGGAAAGTATCACTACCACCTTTTGTAAAAAGTTTATTAGTTCATGTGATCGAAGATGCAATGAGGTAATCAAATGTCAAAGAAAATTCACTAAATATTGAATTTTTCTTTAGTTCATATATTAATCTAACAAGGACTTATAATTCGCTCCTAAACTTTTGACCAGGGCAAAATGTATATTTCTGTTTTTTCAGTTGACTATTAATTTACTGTAAAAGAAAATTTAGAAAACTTTATATGTAATAAATGCATCTATGGTCCAAGTGTATTTTGTGAAAAGTTCATAAATGTACATGCAAATTTTTTCAAGTAAAACTCATTTAAATATTTGTTGTTCTTCTGTTCCTTAACTTATATATATATATATATATATATATATATATATATATATAAAATGAACACTAGAAGTCCATTACTTTAATTTTCATGAGGTGAGCTCAATCATCAGACAAATCATTTTTTTCTGGGTTGTATACCTGATTTGCTATAATAGCATTGAGCAGTTTTTCTTGTTAATTTTTCTCATTAGCATTCATCTTTTTATGTTATACTGTATATTTATAAATGTGTGCGTGTTTGTGTGGCATCACCTATAAATAAGAATATTTCTATTACATGTTTAAAAAATATATTTTCTTCTAAACCAAAGATACCTTGGTTTTATCATTTCTCATGGAACATTATAAGAGTCAAAATGGATATTATTAGGTGTTATTTATTACCAAACTCTACAGCATTGAAACTCTGTAACCAAAAACATGAATACGTTAAGATTCTAAAATAATTATACCTTTTATACATACTAGTATGTAATTTTATTTTTGATTTCAGATGAGGTTGCAATTTTATTTTGAGGAAGAAATAATATCTAATAAACTATTAAGACTACTACATGTTTTGATCTCTCATGAAAACAAAGCTCTCACCTCACAGATGTTCTATATAGTGTCACTAAGACACTATATATGGAGGTGCCCGTGGTGTAATTGTTATCGTCGTAGGAAATGAACACGGCGACCCGAGTTCAAATCCTGGACTTGACTGATTGCATTTCACATAGCACTAATAGCCTTGGGAACGGTATGAATCCAATTATTCTCCCTCCAGCTATGGGTAAATAGTAGGACAGACTAGGTTCTTCAGCCTTGGGTAGGCAACTAGTATAGGAGAAGGAAAACTCTGAATTCAAACCTGTTAAACTCCGCTTAAAAATTGACCTTGTGTCATATCCTGCCCGAGCGGAGGGGTTGGGTAAATAGGATATAGTGTCACTAAGATGAAAGAGGCAAACTTAATAGGACTTATCATCATAGCAAATAGAACCAGCAAGCAGAATTTAAATTCTGGATGAAGCTGCTTGGATTTCACTTCACCCTAATACTTTTGGGAAAGGCATGAATCCATTTTTTCTTCTCTCCAACAAGGGACAAATACTAAAACAGTCTAAGAGAATGAAAACTCTGAATTCAAACCAGTTGTACAGCTTAAAAACTGACCTTGTGACATCCTGTCTAATAGAGGAAAAATCTGAATAAATATATACTATTAACATGTAATGGCTCATAGGTAGTGTATATATATATATAATTTTTCATCAAGTATGGATTTGACCAATGTTAACACCCAATTTTAAGACCTTTTAGAGTCAACATGTTAGACAAATCTAAGACCATGTGTTCCTAACACCCACATCGCTGCTACTACTCAAACTCCCTCTATTTGACTGTTATAACCAGCGTCCTCTTTTCAAAATCTGAAAAGGAAGTTAGCAGGTTAGAAGAGGTACATGTTCTCTTCCTCCACTAGATAAGGGTCAGGATGTGAGTTGGTGTATGTAGGCTAATATACAAAGTAGCACACAGAGAGTATCAAGCAAGCTCAGTATCTCACGGTCCAGTGTGATTTGTCACCTCTGTCCTCACAGCAAAAGAGCTTCCAATTTTGTACCTCACATTTTTAAAATATTGCAAAACTTTTGACTCACTCTAGTGATAATGATCAACAGAAATTCCTCTAAAGAAAGTATATATACTATTAGCATGTAAAAAAATAACCAACTGATGCTGATTAACTTGGGACAAATGTATTGAATGGCTTCATAGATTTTATTTGGATTTCTGTGATACCATCCACCCTATTACAGATCGGATAGTAAAGCAGCTGGTATGGCAGAAGAGGACCCAAGTTCAAGTCTCACTAGGAGTTGCTTCAATGTGCATTATTCCTCACTATCATAGAAGTGACAAATTGATTGATTTTTAGATAAAGACATGTCAACCTGTCCAAGGTTATTTTATGCCAAGAAATTATAGAATTACAGTCATTGTACATTTATATTGAATTGTTTTGTGTAGTTGTTTAAGAGTCTTTTGCAAATAGTTATGTGATATCAAGTATTCTTATCTAATACAAATAAATTGCACACAATTTTATGGTTCCAAGTATTCCTATCTAATACTAATAATTATATGTATTTACAAACCTTACTGCTCAAGCAATATGTGACACAGGGTCATTTTTTAAGTAAAGATTAAGAGGTTTGAATTCAGAGTTTTCCTTCTCCTAGACTGATAGCCACTCCAAGGTTAAAGAGCCCAGTCTGTCTTAGGAGGATGCATACCTTTACCATGGGTATCAGTGCTATGTGAAATGCATGGTGCCTCATCTTGGATTTGAACTCAGATCACCTTGTCTATTTCCTATGACAGTAACCATTACGCCACAAGCACCTCCTTTAATTAATATTAAATTTTATATCAAATTAATAATTATACAGTTTCAAAAAATCATTTTTATTTAATAATAATAGTCATTTGGTTTCTTTGTTTTAATGGCATATCAAGGTTATTTAATGCCAAAGCCACCCTTCTATCAAGACAGTAGTGGTACTATTTAACCCATAGCTGGGAGGATAAAGGGGTTCATGCCTTTTCTAAAGATATTTGTCTGAAAGTGAACATAATAGCATGACTGGAGTTTGAACTTGCTTACTACAATCCTGCAGTCCAGCACTTTAACCATTACACCACAAAGACACTTCCTAAATAGTCATTTGTTCGCACGCTTCAAGTAACTATTCTTAGTACAAATAATTAATTATATAACATCATGTATCCCTATCAAAAACAAATAATTTTCAAACAGATCTATTTGACCTATAGTACCCTAACAGGTACTACCTCTCTGAAACAGGGTGGACCTGGGAGTAATGGCAATAAAGGAGTAACTCTATACTCTTCAGAACTGGAGCCTCATCATCAGATACAGTTTAGGGTCATACCCAGGACAGCATTTTTTGAAGGCAGTTCTTACTCCTCTGTAAAGAATAAAGTCAGTGTATTCTCAGCTCTATTGAAAGAGCAGGTGACAACTTGAGTTACGATAGAAATAACTTTGAATTAGAAAGTTTAATTCTGATCAAAATAATGATTTTTTAAAATTTTCTAAAAAGACTTGAGGATCTCTTTACTAATTAATAGGAAAAAAAACTGATCTCTCACAGAAGTTATTATAATGATAAAGTCTTACCTGGTTGAGCAGCCATGTTACTAATCCAATATCCAGTAGAAGGAGCACTACTACATCCACCATGAGGAACCTGCCGTCCCTGAAGTGACTGTCGTCGTGGAGACACCTGGGGACTACAGGGAGGAGAATGGAATGACACTTCCCTAGCAAAGCTTACGCTTTTCCTAGAACGTGCCACATCCTTCTCACTCCATGAAGCATTGTTGGATCCATACATTGCTGAATTGGCAACTGCACTTCCACTTCCAATCCCATTTGTAGGTGACATCTCATCAGGTGACGCTGCAATTGCATCAAAAGCTTCTTTGTTATCTTCAGGGCCATCGGCACCAGCCAGACGATCACGGTCACAGCCATATGAATGTCGGTGCTGCCTGGCAGCAGTTGTGCAACTCTTGTTATCAGCCCATCCAGACTGACCATAAGGGTCGGAGAGTGACCTCTGACGTTTGCGCAGACAGGACTTCAAGGGTCGTTTATCCGGGCAGTACGTTTCTGCTAGGGTCAACCCCGTATTGCGCATACGGACACGCTGAACAGCAGCTTCCAACTGGCTTTTGTCGTCGAATATCTGATTGTCGTAGTAGTCATCACCTTGACTCTTTTCAAATTCTTTTCCATTTTCAATATCCTCCTCCATGCTCTTGTCGGGAGAGGTCGGAGTTTTCTCTTCGGCGACGCTGTACAACGCCTCCGTTTGCACTGAAGTGCCACTTGAGGTTGAGGAGCTGCCAGCGCTCCACTTCTTCCAGGGTTTCTGGCGCGCATGGGCGGGATGGCTCTCGTACTGGTACCGCTCATACCGTCGTTCAAGAATGCGTCCTTTGCGTTGGGGTTCTTCTTCCTGTTGGCGGATGAGACGTGGAAGTGTCTCAAAGCCTGCACTGTTGTATACATATCTCGTGTCCAAAAATGCCGCACAACAAGGCAAATTGGAGATGCTCCCAAAACTTCCATATCTATAATCAAAGTACCCAGGATCAATTCCAGATGAAGTTGAACTGGTGCTTAAACCACTACTACTTGAGTGCCAGTCGGCCCCCCGAGAGCCTCCAATTGGTCGGAACATGACTGGGCGTCGGCTACAGAAAGGCCCTGATATATGCATAGATTCTGGTCTCTGCAGTTTTTTAAGTTCTTGTAAAGTTTCTTTTTCTTCGCTATTCGAAGACGTCCTATGCAGTCGAGGGTTGATAAAAACCTGTTTTTCAAGCGAGTGCCTCCGCAGACCCTGAAGGTTTGGGCTTGGAAGGGTCAGGAAACTCAAATCTGGCAAAGACCGATGGGAGTAGAAAACTTCACGTGCAAACCTGCCTGGCATTCGGAAATTCTCCCCTGCTTTTTTCTCACTGTGGTCCGCCGTGTGGCAATGGCACCTAGGCATGTAATTTGCATCGGGGACACGTGGCTTGCAGTTCCTCCTCAAGCCTGATGCCATGGAGTACTCATCATCGAAAGACGTTTGAACTCCACAGTCTCTTGTGAGAGGTGGAAACTGAGCCGAGAAATTCTTTGTCCCTAACCACACGTTGACAGACTGCGGAGAGATGGCTGTAGCCTGGGAACGTTTACAATTCGCTGGTGTTTGATAGCAAGTGGATCGAAGTTCAAATGAATTGTTATACATATCTCTCTGCCCAGCACTTTCTTGGAGATTAACTGCAGTAACAGTGTGATAATGCGAGTTTGATGTATCCCACACAGTTTTCTCGAAGCAAATCGGTGAAAAGCCATCCTCATGGCTTTTGCTAGAATTATAGCCTTTTTCATCACTGTTCACTGACCAATGTCCACTTCCAGGTCGACTTGATAAACTGCTGTTTGGTGACCAACCCGGAATGTGGATATCTGGAGAAAGGGCTTTGCCCATGGCTTTCATCCGCTGGTACATTTCAACAAGGGTGGCAGAGTAGCGCTTGTTCTCGCCTTTTTCATCCTCGCTACTCTCCAGCTCTTTCTTCCGTTCGGCAGCAACCTTCTGCCATGTTCGTAAGCATAAATCTGGCATACTAGAGCTTTTACCATTTGAGTCGGTTGGTTTCGGCATTTGCTTCCCCTTACGATACATATTCTTTATTTGTTTCCAGGACACCATTGTCTTCGGACGTTCTGATGAATGTACCTTATTCTTCAGGGAGCTAAAAGTCTGGAAACTGCAACTATTGCGGGGTAAACTGTGTGATGTAATCCGTCCCTGGCTGCTGCACTCCGACATACCTGATGAGGTGGATTCTTGATCAACCTCCTGGGGTTGTTCCGGCAATGATGAGAGGCGACCCACCAAACGTGACTTTGTCCCATGTTCTGTGCGCATGACCCGAAGGGCGGTGGAATAATTGGATGGTACATCTTCGTGTCGGCAGAAGTGAAAACTGTTGGAACACACTTCTTCAGCTTCTGCTGAAGAAGCACAGCTTGGGTTGGTCCCTCCATCACTGTCATCGGATTCAGGCCCCTGGGATGCGGCAACCGAAACATCAACATCAGAATTACTAGTTTTACTTTGCGAACCAACAAACGATAAGCAATAATTTTCTTTTCGAAGGTGGCAGTCCATCGCCAATTGTCCATCATCTGAATGGAGGGCGTCTACGGATGTCTTGCTACCCTGAAGCTCAACATGCCTTACAGCACGGTCAAGGCTATCATTGAGTAAGTGACATGGTGGTGCCTCGCTTGTTGGAGTTGGAGTAAACAATGGGTCACTACTCAGTTCGAGCATTTCACTTGAGCATAACATATCTCGTTCACTGGTAGAGATCTCCATTGAATTTTGGTTATCAGAAAACTCCAACTCGCATTGGTCTTCAAATGGCGTAGGGTTGGCATCGGATGAAGACTTCAACGACTCGAAGCTCAGATAACTACCATTTAGCATCTGTGGAAGAATGAACATCTCATCATGACCCATGTCCCCAATATCCATTGGGGGGTTGCTCAAGTTGGGCTCAAACTGGACAGAGAAATCTTCATCATAGAAATATTCCAGAGCGTCCTCTGGCGATTCATTACTTGTGCTACCAGAACTAGTCTTCATGGGCTTCTGCGAGGCCGTGATAAACGAGCTGCTGCCTTCTGAAGCCTCCTTTGTCTTGAGGTTGACTTCATTCGAAGAATAGCCACTATCTGGCTCACAATCTGCAGGGGGTGAAAGCTTAGTTGGTGACAATTGCTTCCATGTGACCAGCTGGTTTTTGTTGACCTCACTACCCTCCCCCCAAATAACACCACTAGTGGGGTTCTCATCACCCGAAGAACCTCCACTGCTGCTGTTTTGGGAGAGGTTTCTCTGCTTGGTTGGTGAGAGGTCTTTCCAGGTGAGCTTGCTGGGGGGCTTACCTGTTGGCTCAGGGCACACGCCACCACTGGTAGTCCTGGCATCCACCATGGAGTTGTTCATCTCAGAGTCCAAAAAGTTAGAACTTGGGGTAATGGCTTGCTTGTTGCCATGGTGATCTATAACATCAGGCAGGGTGTTGGTCTGATTTTGATACATCCCGTGGAGCTGCAAGCCAAACCCCATATTGGTCCCTTCTTTAGGCGGAGATAAAATCCTCCATGGGTTCTGAAAGTAAAAGAAAAAAGAAAATAATTAGTGATTCAAATTTTCAGAGGAAAAAAGCAACATATAAGCAGCAAATGTACAAGAAATATAAATTTATGAGAAAATACATCCAGAATTCTGCATTAAAAAAAAAAAAAAAAATTCATTTATCTGTACAACTAAGGCTCCACCAATTTTGACCTGATTTCAACCAAACTTTCAAGAATTGTTAGACACATCCTATTTACCAAACCCTCCACTCGGGCAGGATAAAACACAAGGTCAATTTTTAAGCAGAGTTTAACAGATTTGAATTCAGAGTTTTCCTTCTCTGAGACTAGTTGCCTCACCAAGGCTGAAGAACCCAGTCTGTCCTACTATTTACCCATAGCTGCAGGGAGAATAATTGGATTCATACCTTTCCCAAGGGTATTAGTTCTATGTGAAATGCAATCAGCCTCGTCCAGGATTTGAACTCGTGTCGCTGTGTCCATTTCCTACGACGATAACCATTACACCACGGGCACCTCCCATAGGAATTGTTAGACTCATGCCTGAAAAGGTTTTAAGTGAGTTTTGGTTAACATCATATCAACCTCTGAAGATTATTCAAAGCCAGAAGATTTAGATTGATTTTGTCTTTTGTGTATGTTTTCTAATTTAGGGTATGGCTTTTGTGTTTGTTTTTTTTTTTTTTCATCATACAACATGTGAAAGCACGTGCGATACCCTGTCCTCATCAGCCGCCAACCAGGGGTGATAACACAGTTTCGGTAGCTCAAGGCGGATAAAAAAAGAAAACCTCTGAAGACTATTCAATGCCAAAAGATTTAGATTGATTTTGTCTTTTGTGTATGTTTTCAAGTTTAAGGTATGGCTTTTGTTATGTTTTATTATATTTGGTTAGATTTTGATTAGGAGGTCGGTTTCTTTTAGAAAGCACAAAATTTCCTCTAGTTTGGGGTTTTTGAAGAGGTCCTTTTTAATTTGTTTGTCTGGTAGGGTGTTGGGTGAATTTGTCAAAATCTGTCACAGTTTATAAGAATATGTTGGACTATGAGGGGTACTTTGTACATTGAGCATGTTGGGGGTGCTTTTCCTTTTTAGGAGATGGAAATGGGTAATGTGAGCGTGGCCAATACAAAATCTACAGAGTATCACTTCTTTTCTATTTCTTCTGTAGCGTGCTAGCCACTATAAAAGTTTTAAACTAGGAAAACTTGTACTTAAATGGAGGGAAGTCCCAATGGTATATCGCAATAAGCAAGTTAAAACTAGAGGCACAGATGAATACTCTTAAGAAAGATATGAAGATCCTAATCCCCTACCAGCTATGAGTTAAATAGTATCACTAATCTTCTTCTACAAGGATGGCTTTGGCATTAAATAACCCATGAAGGATGATATGCCATTAAAGAAAAAGATAAAACCAATCTTAAGTGGAATAAGTCTTAAGTTTTATAGTCCCATTCTCTGTAAATGGATGTCCATCTCACAGACCTTACTCTCTGGATAAATGCTACAAAATGGTAAATAGTTTTCTCCTTCACTAGGTGCAGGGGTTAAGGTACAAAGAAGGGTTTTGTTTAATTCTAATTATGGTAGATATTCTTTTAATGTCTCTCTTCAAAATGGAAATTAACTGTCAATACAGATTTTAAAAACATAGTCTATTAACTCACTGTTTTTGTTTTTTTGCCAATAGAGTAATATATTTTTAGAACAAATTGCCTAATCAGATTAAAAAAGCAAAAGTGTAAAAAATATTAAGATTAAATTGGATGATTTTAGAAATAATGTTACAAAAGTGAATTTAAGAGGCCATTTTCGGAAACTTTTAGAGGAATATTTATATACAGAGCAAATTCTTTGCTCTGTATATAAATATTGCATTAATATTGTATATTTTCTGTGCAAAGAATTTTTGTTTTAAAGGTTGATACAAGACGAAAGTAAAAAGAGGAGATTTCCAAGGAGGCAAACAGATGAATAAATAAATCACAACAATTGGCTGACCTTTAAAAAAAAAAAAAAAGGCTCTAGAAAATAAAAAAAAATCCTTTTTAAAAGTTATGTCAATAATGTTGGATTAACTTCTTGGTATAAGTCATAAACAACTGTCTATCTAAAATATATAGCAATTTGACATTACATTCAAGGAAAAATAAATTAATTACTATAAAATACCTGATCCATGAGAGTTTTTTAATTTGAAGTTTGCCCACAAAAAAAATCCATTTTATGATTGTAAATTGCTGAAAACTCCATTTCAATCATCAATTTACTAGATACCAACAATTTGTGTGTTTACAACTTTTATTCTGTATATTACCATATAAAATGTCAGACCTAATAATTACTACCCTTGTAAGTCTGGGAATTGATAAAACCGAATATCTATTGAAAATGTTTTATTAATTTTCAAGAGTATTTTAAATCCCCAAATGAACCCAAAGTGATCTTTCATTAGTGATTTTCAATGTAAGCAATACAGTAACCTATAACGTCAGATTTTTTCTACCAACTGGTTGGGAGAGGGTGACGTTCAGTCTATTGGAAACACAGTAACGTTGGAACTAAAAACTCAATATGTAAAGGAGAAAATTGTTGATTGATCTCTCTTTTGCTTCTTGTTGGAATCAAGGTAACAAAGTTGGTTACATCAAATTGCCTTTTGTATCGTGGCTTACAATCAGCGTACGTCTGTGTAATAGTTAACAGTTCAACTCGAGTAACAGACGACAAAGAGTTAACAAAGTAACAACACGCACCAGAGGAGGGAGTGAAAGACTTTCCTTTAATTCCTTTTCACACTACCTCAGGCAAATGTAGTCTCACTGAATCAAATGTGATTTACAACAATAAAAAGTGGTGTTGAAGAAAAATTCAATTCACATTTATTGGTTGGACAACTGCCACACAAGAACATGGACTCCATTAACTTCTACAACAATAATAAACAATAAAAACCAAATAAAACATCATGTAAATCAGAATGATTACCCTAAAGCTTAATAAAAAGCAATTCTATACCATTTTTTTTTTATAATAAAATTACTTACAACCTTTACAGCCAATAACATTAACTCCCAACTTAAGTGTCCAGTTTCAGAAATGGGGCAGGGGTAGAGTTTAACCCTTTGTTGGCTTTATTCCCAGGTCCAATCAAACTCAGAGTGGTAATACCACTTAAGATCCCACAGACATGTTAAATATAAACTTTAAAAATGATTTTGAACCACATTAATACATTTTGGCTTTTTAAAACATTGATATTACAACTAAGTACAAGAGTGAACAGAAAAGTTCATATAATGTCATATCAGCAATTAATTTTTTTTTTTACCAATGGGATCCAAGCACTGCAACATCATTGAAAGAAGTGTGTGGACTGCAAGAGAGCCTATAGTAAAAAATAAACCTCATTTGGTCACATTCAATGAGAATATCTTGGTCAACCTATGAACTTTTCAGCCAACACTTTTATGTAGTGTTTATCTGTTTAAAATTATTGTAAAGATATATTTTTGTATTGTATATGATTAGAGGCTATAACTGTTAACCTAACTTTGGCAAAAATAACCCAACAAGAGCTGACAGGCCATATACCAACTTATCTATTAAAAAAAATCTTTGCAATTATTCAATATCTTATTAACAAACAAGGTGTATTATAAAAAAAAAAGAGAAAAAAATTACTCTTGGAGCTTTATCAATATAAACATTTTTGTTTTTTGTCCAGATTGTTGATCTTAAGTAAGCTAATTAATTAAGGTTGATACTATTTATTATTATTTAACATGTCCCATTTCAAGAATTATCAGGAAACCAAATAAGTGATACATAATCAAATATGAATGATTATTTCAGAAGACAACTTCTTTCCTAAAATAGATAGAAAAATTTTTTATTACTCTCGAGTCTATGCAAATAATAATTATTAGTTTAGAGTTGGATCAATAGGGTTCAATTTGGTTTGGTTTCTTTTGTTTAACAGCACATCAATCTTTGTAGGCTATTTATAACTAAAGCCATCCTTGTAGAAGAACATCAATGATACTATTTAACCCATAGCTGGGACGGAAAGGGGGTCAATTACCTTTACCAAGGGTATTAGTTCAAAAGTGAATGTATTAACATGACTAGAGTTTGAACTCACATACTAGGATGTCACAGTCCTTCACATAAGCCACTACGCCATATAGACTCCCCAGGATCTACTGGGTTTAACGAATTCCAACAGCGACAGATGACTTATTTCTAAACGGGCTACTTTTTGAATAAGTTAGAAGCTCCAAGCAAATGAAAAAAATTCTCCTTAAGCAAAATTCAAGTGTGGAAGATGATGACAACAGCAGTCGAAATGAATTTTTAAAAAACCCCTAAATTCTGAGGAAAAAAAAAAAAAAAGGAAAAAGAAATTTCCATGCAAGTACAACACCCAACTTTGGAATTTGGGTGGGTAGGAGAGAGATTCCTGAATCATTATTAGTTTATGTAGCAGCAAGCCACATCATCTGACAAAAAAAAAATCATATTTAAAGTACAACAAAGTTTTCTAAGTTTTGATTGGGTTTTATGGCATATCAACCATTGTAGGTTATTTAATGCCAAATCCTCTTTATACATATATATCAAATATATATGATTTGGTTTGGTTGGGTTTTATGGCATATCAACCCTTGTAGGTTAGCTAATGCCAAATTCTGTTTATACAAATATATTGAATATGATATATAAATGAATAATAGGTAGCGATTTTTACACGAGCCAGGACTCATTTGTTTCCATAGAGTTAAATGGTTTCAAGTATTGCTAACACTAATAGTCTCATTTGCACATAAATGGTTTTAAGTACTGCTATCAAACACTAATAATTCTATTTACACACAGTTAAATAGTTTCAAGTATTGCTATTTAACACTATTCAATATTAATCATTTGATTGCATACAATTAAATAGTTTTAAGCAGAGAAAATGATTAATCAGTTCTACTTGACCCCAATAGTTGGGACCATACCACTCTGAGTCAGAGTGGACCTGGGAGTAATGCTCAAAGTTCGAAGACTGGAGCCTGACCATCAGATGGTTTAGTGTCCTATCCAAGACACTTATTGGGGAGATGGTGGGTGGTCTTACTCACTCTGCAGAGATTCAATCAGTATATTCTACAGCCCCAGCTGATTGGACTTAAGCCATAATAGATAAAATTTGTTGGTGGTGGTTTGGATTTTATGGCATATTAACCTTTGTAGGTTATTTAATGCTAAATCAATTTTTAAACAAATAATCAATTCTATTTCAAACAATTCAGTTTAGCATGAGTACACAGTTTGTCAAAAACATTTCGACTTCAAGCTATTCAGTTTTGTCCAACAGTTTAGTATAAGTACATATTTTGTTTACACACAATTAAATGTCAAAACAGTTCTATTTTTAACAATTCAGTTTAGCATAAGTATAGTTTCAATGTCAAAACAGTTCCATTTCAGTTTAGTATAAGTATGCAATTTAAATGTAAGTACACAGTTTAATTGTCAAAAACATTTCTATTTCAAGCTATTCAGTTTCCTCAAAGTCCTAATTCAAACAATTTAGTTTAGCATAATTACACAGTTTAGTTCTATATAACCCATAGATAGGACCGTGACAGGTGCTACCACTCCAGGCCAGAGTGGACCTGAAAGCGATGGCAATGAAAGGGTACTCCACATTTCCAAAAGCTCCAGCATTACTGGAACCTCACCATCAGATTGTTTACTGTCGTATTCAGGACACTCGTTGGAGGCGGGGGGGGGGTCTTACCCTTCTGCAGAAATTCAGCCAGCATATTCTACAGCCCCAGCTGACTTGGGCTTTAGCAATAATAGATAAGATTTATTATGCAGCATATGTTACAAATCTATATATAAATCTTTGCATATTAAGATATCTTGCATTTCGTTAAAAAGATTTTCTAATAGTTAAATATTATTAAATTATTAAACTTTTGGCTAAGTAGGTAAGTGAGCCTATCACAAAACAACTAAGCCATCTCCAGGGCTAAGCATCACATGCAGCAAAGTTCACTAGTAATCATCATCATCAAGTTATGCTGCTAGCATGGATTCCCCTGATTTTCTCTCACCATTCATCCCTATCACCCATTTCTCTCGGCAGGTCTTTGAGACTTGGCATATCCATGTGAAGGAGTGCATAGGAGAACGTCACATGAGTTCATCCTTGATTCTCCAACAGTGTCCCACACGCCTTGTTCACCTTAATTGGATGGTTTTAGAGATGGGAGGTAGGTGGCCGTACAACTGTTGTTTTGTGGGATGTCACTTCCAAGATTTGTTCAATATAGCTAGTAACATTCTTGTGCAGTTCCCATCTAGTTTTTTCTCTATATAATTATATGAATAGTACAATCAATAAAAAAAATTTTTTTAATTATATCTAAGGCATTCCCTTGCAGTTATTCAATATCTTATTAACAAACAAGAAGTACGATCAAAAAATAACAAAAACAATCTAAGAGGTTTATCAAATTAAACATTTTTATTTTTTGTCTAGATAATTCATCTTAAGTAGTAGTAAGTTGGTGACCGTTGTCGAGGGCGACCAGAAGGTTTGATAGCTTCTACACCGAGGTATAGGGGAGGGCGCTACTCCTTTCTCTGGATTGCTCCACTTTACCCTTGATTTGTACCTTATATTGCTGAATTGACAGCTCCAGTTTCTAAAATTGCCAAGAAACCTAATGAGTAACAATATGTGAGTGATTATTTTAAAAGAAAACCTCTTTTCCCTTATTAAGAGAAATGTAAGTTTCA
>OY757944.1:867500-1002767 GCA_963585895.1 Sepioteuthis lessoniana
CCCAGTCTACCCTACTTTTTATTGATGACTGGATGGAGAACAGTTGGACACATCCTTTTCCCAAGGGTATTAGCGCTATGTGAAATGCAAACAGATTCAGCCAGGATATGAATTTGGGTTCTCGTGTCCATTTCCAACAATGGTAACCAACATAATATGAGCGCATATACATATATATATATATATATGACACACACACACACACTTGTGCTGATAGATAGATAGATACTTGCACTAATGTTGAATCATCCATGAATATACAGAAAAATTCTTTTAGAAACTAATTTTCTTCTATTATTAGATATTTTTCACAGCATGAAAAACACAGAAAGCAAAAATAGAATTTCAAAGCCTTTAAAACCAAACTGAAATTTCATAAATATATAACAGGGTTAATTGGTTTGGTTTCTTTGTTAAATGGCACATCAACCTTTGTAGAGTTATCTATTGCTTGTAGAAGAACAGTAGTGAATACCATTTAACCCATAGCTGAAGGTGGGGGGCCAGGGGGGAATTCCTACCTTTTCTAAGGGTGTTAGTCTTAAAGTTAACATAAAAGCATCACTAGAATTTGAACTTAATTTGAAGCCACTGTCTCGCAGTTCAACACTTTTGTTGTTACGTCACAAGGTCTTCTCAAAAAAGGATTAACTTTAAAAAATCCTGAAATAATCTTTCTACAATTTACACTAAAACAACATTAGAATAAACTCTGATGAAAATTGACTTCAAACAAGAGTGAAAAAAAAAAAGGATTTTTTCTATATTATTTACAAGCTTTATGAAAAATAAACTAATAAAAATGTGTTCCTCATGAACTTAAAGAAAAGAATATTACAAAGTAATTTAAGTCCTTCTCTTCTTGAAAAATAAAAATGTCATGTTTAGACCTGATATTTACAGGTAATAAAAAAAAAAAAAAAAAAGATTTATTACCAGAATCTACAAAGAAGAAAATCATGGCTCGCAATTGAATGAATATACTCATACTGAATATATTTACTCAACACCTTCAAACAAGCACCTCTTCATATGTTATCGGCTATTTAACAGTACAGAGAAAATGCTTGTGATGTAATAGTTATTGTCAAAAGAAATGAACGTGGAGACCAGAGTTCAAATCCTGAACAAGGTTGTTTGGATTTCACATAGTGCTAAAATTTTTGAGAAAGATATGAATCAACTATTCTCACTCTAACTATGGGTAAATAGTAGAGTATACTAGACTCTTTTATCTTGTAATGGCAACCAGTTTAGGAGAAGGATAACACTGTTAAACTTCACTTGAAAATTAAACTTGTGTCACATCCTGCTCATTGCAAATGGATTAGATAAATACATATAGGTTATTTAAGTTTAGAGGTTCAGTCCGAACGTTATTCCCCCAAAATTATATCCCTTGAAGAACAAGCAGTATCAAGTTTATTCCTCTGTTATCAATAACTCTATTTTGTTTAAATCCCTACTTAAACCAGTTTACACTAGGAACGTGATATGAACTCATTATTATGAACTAATTCTGACAATAAAAAACATTTTACTTCAGCTTGTACTCACCCCCAGAACTTAATAAATGACTATATCTCTTGCAATACCCTGGTAACACACCTGATTAAAAGGTGGAAAAGGAAAAGACTTTTTCTGAGTCATTTGGAAAATTCAAAAGGAATTATTTATCAGTTACAAGAACCTGACAAGGTTGGATTATCAGTAGTTGCAATGAGTTTCCCCTCTTTTCAATGTTGTCCAGGAGAAGAGGTCAAGTTTTCATACAACCAAATATTGCCACCCAACAGCTTGCAATTTGAAAGAAGTTCTGCTTCTAGACTGTTTATCTACCAAATCTTAAGAGTCCAGTCTACCTTATTATTTGTACCTATAGCTGAGGTAACAAGAGATAGCTTCATGTCTTTTTCCAAGGGTATCAGATGATGTGAATGCAAACAGCCTTGTTTGAAATTTGAATTCAGCTTAAAGATTTCATATTAATAACAATTATGCCAGCAAAACCTTTGTATCAGTAGTAGTAGTACTAGTAGTAGTAGTGATAATGATAATAAGAAAGTGAAAAGACAGATAATTTGATCTTGCCAGATATGTGGTTGCATTGCCTTTTATGGTAAATCAACCCTTGAGGGTGATTCAATGCCAAATCCTTTTCATACATATATACTTATATATATATATATATATATATATGATCTGTAAACACATTTTGCTGATAACATTCTTAAATGAGCTTGAGCTTTTTTTTTTTTTGCACACACAGTTAAATAGTTTCAATGTAAGTCACCATTTAACACCCGTCATTCGTTTGCACACACAGTTTGTTCTGTTTGACCTATAGATAGATAGATAGGGTCCTATCGGGTGCTACCACTCCAGGCCAGAGTGGACCTGGGAGTAATGGCAATGAAGGGGTACTTCACATTCCCCAAATCTCCAAGGCTGGAGCCTTACCATCAGATGGTTTAATGTCATATCCAGGACACGATCATGCTAGAGAGCTAAAAAAGCTGTGAAACATGAAAGTGATAACAATTGTAGTTGGTGCTCTTGGAATGGTCATTAAGAGCCTGGAAAAAAGACTGGGGAAACTGGAGATCAGAGGAAGAACAAAGACAATCCAGACCACAGTCGTGATAAAATAAAATACTAAGAAGAGTCCTGGAGACCTCAGGAGACTCGCTGTCACTCAGACTTCAGTGAAAAACCACCACTTAAAACTGATGTGAAAAACTTGCAAAGAGAGAAAATAATAATAATAATAACAACAACAACATGCTCAGAGATTTCTCCATATATACTGACTGCCTTATACAATCAAACAGACCATATATAATAAAAGAATTCAAAAAAGAAAAATGTTATCTCATAAATCTGACCATCCCATCTAATAAAGCAAAATAAAGCAAAAATTTGATAGACTTTCACAATATAAAGACCTAGAAATAGAAATTAAACAAATGTGGTATTCAAACACAACCAGTATTACAATAGTAATAGGAGCACCAGGAATGATTAAGAAAAATACTGATAAACCAATAAAGAAAATCCCAGGAAATTCATCTGAAATATCTTTAGTGGAAGATATGTCAACATTATAAGCTACCCCATGTCAAAATCTATACCCCATTGCAAGAACAAGAAACTAGCACCAGTGCAAGGTGAAAATGTTACTTCTCTCTGGGAATTCACCATATATAACAACTGTACTATACAAGTAAACAGATCAGATATTATTATTATCATTATAATAATAAAAGATTTCGCTAAATACAAATGCTACTTCATAGATAGAACCCATTTGATAAGATTGCAAGCAAAATAATAATACTTGGTTGAGTTAAAAGTTTTGCAATATTTAGGTTATGTGTTAATTTGCAGTGTGTATATCACATGACTGAAGCAGTTCAAGCAGTAGCAGGTATGCACTGTAATTGATAGTATAGTGGTAGTTGGTGCACTGATATGTTGTGCACTGTTTTAATTAATGTGTGATAACAAACCCACACAGATGAATATGCAATGAAGACTTGGTAACTTATATTTAACAAATTCAATGGCCCAGTCGGCTGAGGCTGCAGAATACACCAACTGCATCTTTGTGGAGGAGTAAAACTTCCCCAACAAGTGTCCTGATATGACACTAAACAATCTGATGGTGAGGTTCCAGTAATGCAGGTCCACTCTGGGTCAAATAGAACTAAACAGTTTTGACATTTAACTGTGTGTAAACAAAAAACTATACTTATACTAAAGTGAATTGTTTTGAAATACAACTGTTTTTGATATTTAAACTGTGTACTTATGCTAAACTGAGTTGTTTGAAATAGAACTGTTTTGACATTCAACTGTGCGTGAACAAAATCTATATTCATACTAAACTGAATTGTTTGAAATAGAACTGCTTCTATGTATAAAAATAGATTTGGCATTAAATGACCTACAATGGTTGATGTGCCATAAAAATAAACCAAACATACAAACTTTTATCAAAATGATTTAATTCAGCATTAAGTGACCTGAAAAGGTCATTGTAAAACAAACCAACCAACCAACCAAATTCAAACTGATACATAATGCTGCAGACATAACCAAACGCAGTTTGTTTTTTTTTTTCTTTTTTTGTTGAAAGGTGAAGGTTCAGTTGATCACAATACAATATGGTTCAAAAAAATTTGCATGGACTGCAAGAACCTCAACAATCCGGCATGGTCAGGTAGGCCTAAAACAGTAGATTCCAAGGTTATGCTTCAAGCCATACAGGCAATAATGACAAGTAATACTCAGAGAGTATCAGGCAAGTTAGGCATTTCACAGGCCAGTATGGTTTATCACTTTCACTATCTTGGCAAAAGCACCTAGTGCTACCAAATTATGTCGCATGTTACTAAAATATTGCAAAACTTTTGACTCACGCTAAGATAATAAGTAACTAAGTTGACGACCATAGTCGAGGGTAACCCGAAGGCTCCCTTTTCGAAAGCTACTACACCAAGGAGTAGGGGAGGCACTACTCCTTTCCCTGGATTGCTCCATTTTACCCTTGATCCGTACCTTATAATGCTGAGTGTTAAGCAAGGAGGCATCAAGTAGCATTTTTTGAGTCTTTGGTATGACTCGACCTGGGATTGAACCCAGGTCTCCCAGGCCATTGGCAAACACTCTAACTGCTAGGCCAATGTCCGGTGGGGCTGCTAAGATAATAATAAACCATTACAAAAGACCAAAATGTTATCTTATCTGATAAAAAGTATCTTAAGCAAAATAATAATAATTACTTCATTCTGCAATGATTAAAATAAAAAGTGCACTACATGTTTTATTTTCAAAACAGTTGAATTGAATTTTACAGATCAGGACAAGATTTTCTAATCTCTATTTCCTTTAATAGTCAATGTAAATGAGGGAGCTATCCTCCTTTGGTACGGGCATCTTAGAGTTGGGTACACATTACCATTGTACACCGACCAGTCACACACGTGACACTGTTAGAAGGGTTGACCCTTTTATTACCATTTCTCCGAACAGAACACACATGTTGCCTGACAGAGCTGTGATTTTAGACTTTGCAAAGGGGGCATTCTTTGAGGCAAACAGAGGTAAGAATCACACATTGTATCTATATTTGCCCAAATTATTGATCTGTGTGAAAGGGATTACAGAAGTTGTTTTCTATTTTGTTTTTAGTTTCACGGTCAAAGAAGGGTTTAAAGAAGGAACGAAGACTTATTGCGAATAGACAACTTCTTTACCAGTTGAGCCTTTTACCTCATTTTTTGCCTCATGGTGCTACCATTACAGTCAAGTTATTTCATAAATAAATATATTAATCCCAAATGATTTCTTCAAATGCAACAATAATCTATAACTGCTCAACTTAAGAGAAATGTTGTTATAATTACAATGTTAATCGTTTGTTTAATGCAATAAGGCTGCATCATAAAAATCAATAACAAAAAAGAACAAAAAAAAACAAAAACAAAACAGGTTTGTGTAATGGTTAACAAACTAGTCCATTGTTACCGAGTAGTGACTTTGATCCTCACTAGGTGCCCCATACTTCTGGCCTTGTGCTACAACTAAGCTCAGCTTAGTAAATTACTAAGGACAGATTTATGCAGCAACATCCATATTCTCTCTTAAGATTTCTTAGTTTAACTGAAGACTAGAAATATGTGGCACCCAGTGAGAATTAAACTCACTAACGATGATCTGCTCGTCTAGCTTGTTAACCACTACATCGAGTAAGGCAGCCAGCTGCTAGTTCCAATCATGTTAATCATCTGTTTCAACGATGTCAATTTATGACTGTATATTAACATAGTATCATTCTTAAAAAAAATAAAAATGAATTTAATGGCATTTCAACCCATCTAGGGTTATTTTATGCCTACATTTATTGCACCTTCACATTTAAATTATTAGTGTTATCACTTCTTATGTTTGTTTATTTAATTTTTTTTTTTTAATTAATTTTTTTTTTTTTTACACACACAGTCCTATCAAATACAGGTTATTTCTGGAGGTCTGGGGAGTGTGGAACACTCCTTTAACACCATTACTCCCAGGTCTACTCTGTCCTGGAGTGGTAGTACTTGTTAAGATCTTATTTATGGTTCAAATAGACCTGTTTGAAAATTATTTGTATTAAATAGGAATACTTGAAACCATAGGCAAATTATTTATTAGATAAGAATTGATATATAACTGTGCAAAAAAATGATTTTAAAAAAATAAATGTGTAATTAAAAAATATAATTGAACATTGGAAATTTAGTCATGATTACAATAAAATATTAACAAATTAATCAACTTCAGCATTAAATAATCCATAAGGAGTTCATATGCCATTAAACAAATAAATGTAAAAAACACGGACTATTCTATCAACATTAAGTACTACTATATTTTTCATTTATTCTCATCATCATCATCATCATCATATCGCGTTGGTAGCACGGATATTCCTGACTCTCTCTCGCCACTCCTCCCTGTCGTTCATCGCCCTAGGTAGGTCTTCAGGACAGCATCCCATAACCTCACATAGCTGCTGAATGTATGTTCGTGTTGGTCGTCCTGCTTTTGCACGGCCATGTGTGGGGGTCCATAAGAGTACATCTCTTATGAGTTCGTCCCTGCTTCTCCAGCAGTGTCCTGCATGTCTGGTTTGTCTAACTTGAATAGTTTTCGTGATAGGAGGCAGGTGGCCGTACAGTTGGTGTCTTGTGGGGTGTTGCCGCCAGGACTTGTTTAAGATTGCACACAGCATTCTTGTGTAATTGCCGTCTAGCTTCTTCTCCAGCCATTTTGTTAGCGTCCATGTAGTGCAACCATATAGCAGTATCGATGTGACCGCTGCCTAGAAGAAACTGCGTTTCATTTTATCGGTTAGGTCTGATTTCCATATAATCGATAGCCTATTGATAGCTATCCATGCTTTCGTTAACCTGGTTTCGATGTCCTTTTTGGTTGATTCAGGAAGCAGCGTTGAATCATTTATTCTAGTAGTCCTAAATTATTATGTCTTGTTTGCTCGTTTGTTTAAAATTTGAATCACAAGACACAAAAGGGGACCACACCTTTTATTCATTCTATGGAGGGTTGGAATTAGGGTTTTCATCTCGTTGTTCAAGTCTAACACCCCATCCCAACTTCCTGGTCACATCAGGTGACTCCCTTTCTTAGTTATTTTGCTCTTGTAATGGTTAAATTATTCAGTTTCATGATATATCAACCCTTAAGGACTATTTCATGCCAAATCCTCTTTATACATATATATAATACAATTTTTAAGTGAATAGTTTGTAAGTAACTTTATTTTTAAATGAGTAGGAGCTCATTTGTTTGTACACAGTTAAATGGTTTCAAGTACTGTTATCCAATACCAACAATTCCATTTAAAACCATTCATTCATTTGCACACAGTTAAATGGTTTCAAGTATAGAAACCAACTGAATATTTCTATTTGACCCCTAAATGAAAACCTACGACTCCTAGGAGTAATGGCAATGAAGATTCCCCCAAATCTCAAGAACTGGAGCCTCACCATCAGATGGTTTAGGGTCAAATCCAGGACACTCATTGGAAAGGGGGGGGTCTTACCCCTCTATAAAAATGCAGATGGCATATTCTTTGTAATTGCCTAGAGAATAAAAGTGTTGGTTAACAACTTCTAGCAAGAAGTCATGGTTTCAATCCCTGGGCTCAGATTAAATTGAGAGAAAGACAAAAGAACTGAGAAGGTGTATTAAATGATATCCCCAAATACTTCAAGGTATGTTGCTCCAAAAAAAGAAATGGCTGTCACAACACAAGTCTTCATTCTTATAAATACATAAGCTTTGGTTTAGTAAATGGCCATCTTCAATGATAGGCAGATTTCATTATTTATTCTGAGTAATGTAGAGACTATCTCCCACCAGCAACTGATGCCCAGCTCTATGACCTACAACGTAAGGTCAACTACAAGAAACTGATACAAGATAGATCCCGAGGAATGGGAACAGTTATGAATTGAATATAGACTTTGGTTTGAAATTCCTTGAATGTTACTTACTATAACAAAAGGCAAAGAAAATGTCGTGAATATAATTTCCAGTTGAAAGAGAAAAGGTGTGTGAATAATGTAAATAACGGTTTCTTTTCTGAACAAAAAACAGAAATTATATACATATTTGGCAGTAGGTAAATTTATTCATGAGAAAGATTTTTTGACACATCTACATCTCTATGTAGATTAAAGGATATATGAATCTAAGATATGATTGTGTCACTGTTCCATATTAGAAGTAATCAGGAAACAACTTTAGGAAGACAACTAAATATTCCACATTTTTCGGTCATAGAATTATACATTCTTTGGCCTTTCACAGCAACATCTAAGCTTAACATTTACTTAATATATAAGAGGTACTGATGGCGAAACAGTTATTGTCACATGAAACGTAATCGGTTATTCATGTTCAAGCCCTGAACAAAGCTGTTTGCATTTTCACACTAATGACCTTGGGAAAGGTAAGAATTCATTTGTTCTTCCCCCAGTTATCAGTAAATAGTAGGTTACAATGAATGAAGTTTATAAACTTGATATAGTAAATAAAACTTGATACTTTGTTGATTATTGAAACTATTAGAATATTACTGATTTTACAAGTATAAAATTGATATTAAATATTCTGTCCTAAAATAAGATCCTATGGTAAGTCAAAAATTTTGCAATATTTTGATATGGGATTGAAGCAATTCAAGCCGTGATAGGAACCCTCTGTGGCTGGTCGTATTGTAGTAGTTGGTGGCCAACATGTGCATTGCTTCATTCCATGTGTGATTTCAAAGCTGCACCAATGAAACGCAATGTAAACTAATTCAGGAACTTACACTTAATGATTTTGAACTGAGCCATAATGCGATGGAAGCAGCCAAAAAACATTTATTGGTGTAGAAGGTGAGGGTGTAGTTGATTACAATATAGTAACCAGATGGTTTGAGAAATTTCACTCTGGTTGCCAAAACTTCAATGAACAGGCAAATTCAGAGAGGCCTAAAACCATAGATTCCAATGTTGTGCTCCAAACCATATAAGCAAATTCAGCAAGTAGCACACTGAGAGTATCAGGTGAGGTAAGCATCTAACCGTCTAGCGTGGTTCATCACCTTCTTGAACTCAACAAAGAATCCAGAGCTACCAAATTGTGCCTCACGTACAACCAAAATATTGCAAAACTTTTGATTCACTCTGGTATAGTAATCAGTGTAGAATCTTATTGCTGAGTCTGTGATGTGATAATGAATGGAAGAACCATACTACCAAAGAATTGTCTATATAAACAGATTTCTTACAATATATTTACCGTGTTTTCCTTCCACAATACATCCCAGATCATTGCAAATAGGCTGGTTGGTTGGTTTTTATGGCAGATTGCAAATAGATGAATGCACTTAATTTGCATTGTTATAAGAAACCTTCAATCTTTTTTCATGGTAAAAACCTTTCCTACCCACTTCTAATCCAAGAACTTTAAGGTTTAAAAGATGCAGAGAAACTATAAGCTGAGTTGTTGTCAGAGAGAGAGAGAGATAGAGATAGAGAGATAGAGAGAGAGAAAGAGATGAACAGACCGAGATAGAGAGAGAGAGAGAGAGATGAACAGACCGAGATAGAGAGAGAGAGATGAACAGACCGAGATAGAGAGAGAGAGATGAACAGACCCAGAGAGAGAGAGAGAGAGATGAACAGACCCAGAGAGAGAGAGAGAGAGAGAGAGAGAGAGAGAGAGAGATGAACAGACCGAGATAGAGAGAGAGAGAGATATGAACAGACCGAGAGAGAGAGATGAACAGACCGAGATAGAGAGAGAGAGATGAACAGACCGAGATAGAGAGAGAGAGATGAACAGACCGAGAGAGAGAGAGAGAGATGAACAGACCGAGAGAGAGAGAGAGAGACCGAGAGAGAGACCGAGAGAGAGAGAGATGAACAGACCGAGAGAGAGAGAGATGAACAGACCGAGAGAGAGAGAGAGAGAGAGATGAACAGACCCAGAGAGAGAGAGAGAGAGAGAGATGAACAGACCGAGATAGAGAGAGAGAGAGAGAGAGATATGAACAGACTGAGAGAGAGAGAGAGAGATGAACAGACCGAGATAGAGAGAGAGAGAGATGAACAGACCGAGATAGAGAGAGAGAGATGAACAGACCGAGAGAGAGAGAGAGATGAACAGACCGAGAGAGAGAGAGAGAGAGAGAGAGATGAACAGACCGAGAGAGAGAGAGAGAGAGAGAGAGATGAACAGACCGAGAGAGAGAGAGAGATGAACAGACCGAGAGAGAGAGAGATGAACAGACCGAGAGAGAGAGAGATGAACAGACCGAGATAGAGAGAGATGAACAGACCGAGATAGAGAGAGATGAACAGACCGAGATAGAGAGAGAAAGATATATATAGAGAGAGAAAGATATGAACAGAGAGAGAGAGAAAGATATGAACTGAGCGAGAGAGAGAAAGATATGAACAGAGAGAGAGAAAGAGAGAGAAAGTATGAACAGAGAGAGAGAAAGAGAGAGAAAGATATGAACAGAGAGAGAGAGAGAGAGAGAAAGATATGGAGAGAGAGAGAGAGAGAGAAAGATATGGAGAGAGAGAGAAAGATATGAACAGACAGAGAGAGAGAGAGAGAGAGAAAGATATGGAGAGAGAGAGAGAGAGAGAGAAAGATATGGAGAGAGAGAGAGAGAGATAGAGAGAAAGATATGAACAGACAGAGAGAGAAAGATATGAACATACAGAGAGAGAAAGATATGAACAGACAGAGAGAGAAAGATATGAACAGACAGAGAGAGAAAGATATGAACAGACAGAGAGAGAGAGAGAGAGATATGAACAGACAGAGAGAGAGAGAGAGAGAGAGATATGAACGGACAGAGAGAGAGAGATATGAACGGACAGACAGAGAGAGATGAACAGACAGATAGAGAGAGAGAAAGATATGGAGAGAGAGAGAGAGAAAGATATGGAGAGAGAGAGAGAGAGAGAGAAAGATATGGAGAGAGAGAGAGAAAGAGAGATATGAACGGACAGAGAGAGAGAGAGAGAGAGATATGAACGGACAGAGAGAGAGAGAGATATGAACGGACAGAGAGAGAGAGAGAAAGATATGAACAGAGAGAGAGAAAGATATGAACAGAGAGAGAGAGAGACAGAGACAGAGAAAGATATGAACAGAGAGAGAGAGAGAGAGAGAAAGATATGGAGAGAGAGAGAGAGAGAGAGAGAGAGAGGTATGAACAGACTGAGATAGATATAAATAGTTATAATTATTGATTTTGCGAAATATTTGTTATTGAAAATTGAAAATATAAATAAGATCAATATTAAGATCAAGCTTTTCATACTTTACATATATAGTTATGATCATTTGCACTTCTGTCTGAAGATTGGTTCCACATGAAACTTTAATAAAAGATAGTATTGCAAGTTAGTGCTTATATTCTTTATTAAGTTTCCTTTGATTTCTTTAATGGCATATCAACTTTCATGGTTATTCAATGTCAAAATCATCCATATAAAAGGATTGTAGTGATACTATTTAACCCATAGCTGAGGGTATAAACAGGTTCATGCCTTGCCCAAGGGTATTAGTCCAAAAGAAAATGTAAGAGTGCAATTTTAGTTCATAAATTTTTTTTTCTTAAAAAGGTACGAGAGATTGTGAGAAACTCTTTAGCTGTATTGTGGTTTTTAGATGTTAGTTCGTGTTGATAACCATTAAAAAAGAATATAAACAGCTCCCTCTGTCAAGAAATTATGAATGATTATGGAGTACATTTTTTACTGCAGAGTTGTATATGTTAGGTGGGGATAATTTGATGAATGAAACTGGTAGTTATCAGTTTGTCATTTTGGGAGCCCTGCCAAGAACAAAAGCTCACACAGAAAATTTTAAGGACTCAATTCATTACTGAATAAAAGGAATTTTATTTTCTATGTGAGTGAGAGGGATAGATTTTTGAAGACTTCAGCATAGTTTTTCAGAAAATTTTGCTTGATCTATTTATGAAAAAAAGGCTAAAATACGTATTTTAGATAAATGAATTCTCTATTTTCTTTTTATTATCTGAGGATCATTCAATAAATTAATAAGAAAAATATTTTACCTAAAAAGTTGATGTCAACATACAAAGTGATAAAACACGGGTTGCTATTGACAGGTTATTGACTATATGGAAATCAGATCTCTGTGATAAAATAAATCAGGAATTCTTCCAAGTTGTAGCCATGTCAGGACTACTGTATGGATGCACTAACGAACAAACAAAATTCTTGGAGAAAAAACTAGAAGGGAAGTACACTAGGATGCTACATTTCGAACAAATCCTGAAAGCAGCTCCCTATAAAACAGCAGCTGTACGGCCACTTACTTCCCATCACACATACCATCCAAATAAGATGAACAGGATGTGCTGGGTACTGCTGGTAAAGTAAAGACAAACCCATAAGAGATGTTTCCATATGGACTCCAACACAGATACATCAGTGTAGGCCAACAAGCAAAAACTTACAATCACCAGATCTGTGCAAACACTGGGTGCTGTCTAGAGGACTTGCCAATAGAGATGAATTATGAGAGAGAGTGTCAAGAGAATCCATGGTATCAACATGATGATGATGCTAGCATTGTCATCATCAGGCTAATCACATGTGACCAGCCTGTTCAGTACCTGAAAACCAACTGCTTTATTACGAAAAAAAATTCTTCAAGAACCTAACAAAATCCCACACTCAGTCTCTTACCACTTGATAATCCAATAAATCAATCATCATCAGCTGTTTTCCTATTTCCTTCTTATTACTGAAGGATGACCTATAACCTCTAGCTTGTCAATGATAGTTTCCGTTGTGTCTAGAATTGCTCAGGGTCATATAACATCCTTTGCTGAATCTGAACTAATCAGCCTACCCTGATTAAAATTAAGTCAATATCACTAGGGAAGCACTTGTAGTGTAAGGGTTATTGCTGTAGGAAATGGACACAGCAACCCAAGTTTAAATCATGAGTGAGGCAGTTTGTATTTCACATTGTGCTAATACCCCTCCCTTTTGGAAAGGCATGACTCCAAGTTATAAGTAAATAATAAGGAAGACGAAGCTCTTTAAAGGAGAAAGTTAACTCTGAATCTAAAAGCACGCCTAAGAAGGGATGGGTTCTGCCAGGATATTTCTGCCCAAAACACATTACATGAGAAACTGTCCCATAACCAAAGCAACTTATACAATAAGTCTTCTTCAATATCACTAGGTTATCTTGCTAATAATACAGAAAGACTTTGAAAATCTAACGACTTGGGAAATATGAAATTTATTGAGAAAAAACAAATATATTTATCTTTTGTCTCTTATGACATAGCACAACTGAGCTCTCAATATAATAAAACTGAAAAATATCTTATTGCAGTGAATAGTGTTTTCAAAAAAGTCATCTTGTCTTTATTTCTGCCAACTTTCTTCAAGATGCCGACAACACCATAAATGTTGCATTGAGCCTTTTTCCTTGTTGACTATTAGTTGTCATTTAGCTTAGTTTAACACAAAACTAGAAGTATTAGCCACTTGGTGAGTATCAAACATATTTTCCCTTTCTTAGTCATCAGCATTTTAGTGCCCATGTCAACTCTGCTATATCTTATTGTAGCAGTTTTAATTTACTAAGCTTGGCTTAGTTTGTCTCAAGGCTAGAAGTAAGGTGCACTCAGTGAGAATCAAACTCACTAACAAAGTTCTTCTAGTTGAGCTTATTAACCATAACACCATATGCGGACAGCTAGCTACTAGTTATGTCGACTGTTTTGTCTTTGTGGAATGTTTAGCATTCTGGCATTGAGCAAAAAAGAGCTTTGCCTTTGGAATTTGCTTATTTATGTAATAGGATATGTGCAACCTATTTTATGTGAATCAATTGCATATACACGTAGGAAATGGGTGACATGTCTTTGTATACATCCACACGTGTGTGTGTGTGTGTGTGTAAGATATAGATATGTCAGACAGAAAAACAAACTTGGTTATTTATATATCTATAAATATCCTTTGTATTTTTCTAACCTTTCTCTTGTATATTTGCAAAAATTATACTGCATATTATCACACTTTTAAAATCATATACTCGCTGTTTCATTTATCATATATTGTCTCTTTTTATATTGTATGAGTCATTCAATAAATAAGATAAATTTTTCCAAAGGCATTAGCAATAGGAAGAACTGTTTACAGTTGAACATCAAGAAAATCAATAGTGATGGGTTTTTTTATGTGCCAGAAAACTGTCAGCATGACCTTCTTTACTGACCACTGCACCGGGAACTTTTTCTTTACCAAAGAGTGAATGTGTTTTTTTCAACTCAGGCACATAGTAGGAACCCCATATTTAGTCGATTCATAAAAAATTCTTTTGACTAAAACATGCTTCTCTGTCTGTATCACACATTCTTCTTCTGAGAATTTCATATGGTTTGCACTTCTCAGTCAGCAAAAATTTGATGACAGAACTCTGTTCAAATCTGGAGCACTCTGCTTTGCTGGTATTTTGAATGGACTCAAAATAATTTTGGTTCCAAACCAATTTCAAAACAATGCAGAGTTTACATATATAGAAAAAAAATTCTAGTTAAAAAAAAAAAAAAAAAAATTATTATGTCTTTTGTTGTTTTTTTTCAATCCCTCTTATTTATAGATTAAACCCTAGTGTATATTATCATTTGTTATATATTATTACTGCAGGATGTCCACACATAGTAGCTGAATCGTTGGACTGTGACATGAAAGTAAGTTTAAACTCCAGTTGTACTATTAGGTTCACTTTTGAACTAATTTCCCTTGGAAAAGATATAAATGCCCTTAAGCTCATTAGCTATGGCTGAAATAGTAACACTACTATTTTTCTATAAGGAGGAATTTGGAATTAAATAACCCAAGAAAGTTGATATGCCATTAAAGAAATTAAACCAATATATTACCGCTTTTTATATACTAACATGTTATCAGTGTGTGTGTGTGTGTGTGTGTGTATATATATATATATATATATATATATATATATATGAAACTTACAGCTAGATAAAATCGTAAAATGTCAGATTAATATCTAAAATAGTTGCAAAACCAGCAACATTTTTGCATTGTAAGTACAAAGCAAATATCACAATATTTCAATAAGATATTGAATAAAACCACTCATGAACTGGAGAGAGTGTGAGTATATATATATATATATATATATATATATGAAGAGTAAATAAAGGATTGTAATCCGACAATATGTAGAAAAACTGATAACAACGATCCAAGAGGAAGGAATGATTTATTAACGGGTCAACACTATAGCGTTTCGGTTCTACTGAACCATCATCAGGACCATGAAGGGTGATATTAATAATTTTAAGGTAACGATGGATGATTAGAAATGTGAAATACAAAAACCTACGGGAAAATATGTATAGTAAGAAAAAGTTAGCCGTTTAACTGGCAAATCAGCGTTTCTTTTCTTCCTTTTGTCTCGTAATCTTTCTCGTTAAACAACGTACATAATTCTATACAATATTCCTAATAAGTCAAATGACGTAATTTAAACATCAAACGCTTCCTTCCACTTGGATCGTTGTTATCAGTTTTTATATATATATGTGTGTGTGTGTGTGTGTGTGTGTGTGTGTGATGGGTAAAATTTGGAATTAAAATAGACAGTGAGAGAAAAAGGAAAGAAGATAATTTGAAAAAAATCAGATCAACATGTTTCACTAGTGGTCTAGAGTTACTCAAACGGAATCTACATTACAAGGGAGAGATTTTATGCTAAGTGTTTGAATGCTCAACTTATTTTTTATTAATTCTTTTATTTCCTATTAAAAGAATTTCTAATTATAGTAGACACTTCATAAATATTCCTCCTCAAACTGAATTTCAAAAACTAAGTACATTAATCAGATTTTTTTTTCTAATAGAGTGATATATTTTTGGAACAAATTGTCAAATCAGATTAAAAACAGTAATGGTATCAAAGATTTTAAGATTGAATTCAAGGATTTCAGAAATAATAGTAAAAAAAAGAATTTAAGAGGGCATTTGGGGGAATTACCAGAAAAATTAACAGATTTTGATCTGTATACTGATATTGAATACGTTCTATGCAAAGAGTCTTTTCTTGTTTAAAGGTTCATGTGAGAAGATAGTAAAAAGTGGAGATCCCCAAGGAGGCTTAACAAATAAATAACCATAATACTAAATGGAAGCAGAATCTTCACTGCTTAGAAGTTTGACACTTTTGTTGATTCACCTCTTCCCTAGATACACTGGCATAGTTTAAAATTCATGCGGTCTTTAATTCATGAGAACCCACATTAATAGGGATGGTAATTTGACTATTCAAAGCAAAAAAAAAAAAAGTTTGTTTTAATTTAGATAATCTTTTTAACTCTTAGTTTAACAAAACAGTATCTACTAATTAATGAAGGATTTATCCAACCGTTCCATCAGGTCAAATTTGACTTTAAGTTGGGGGGGGGGGCTACTCACAAATTGCAACTCATGCATAGTAATCACAAAAAATTATTGATCTCCTCTACATTCCCCTTTTGGGGCACCTTAGGCACCAAACAATAAACAGGTATTACCTAGAGGGAAGGTTCCATAGGACTAAGTCATTTTAATAATATTTCAAACAATTCAGTTTAGTATAGTTTTTTGTTTACACACAGTTAAATGTCAAAACAGTTCTATTTCAAGCAACTCAGTCTAACATAAATACTCGGGTTAGTTTTATTTGATTCATAGATAGGACCATATCAGGTGCTACCACTCCCGGCCAGAGTGGACCTTGGAGTGATGGCAATGAAGGAGTCTCCACATTTCCTAAAGTTCCAGCATTACTGGAACCTCACCATCAGATTATTTAGTGTCATATCCACAACTCATGTTGGTGGGGGGGTCTTACCCATCTGTGTATTCTACAGCCCCAGCCAATTGGGCAAATAGTTATATGGTTTCAATTAACTAATAGTAAACTACGATAGCTTCAAGTAATTATTCCTAATAAAATATTTTACAATTATATGATATCAAGCGGTTTTGGTTTGGTTTGTTAACCTTTGTAGGTTATTTAACGCCAAATCCATTTTTATGCAAAAAGTCAGTTCTATTTCAAACAGTTTAATTTAGTGTGAGTACACAGTTTAATTGTCAAAAACATTTCTATTTCAAGCTATTCAGTTTAGTATATATGATATCAAGTATTCCTATCTAATACAAATAATTTACATAGAGTTGTATGGTTTCAAGTATTCCTATCGAATACCAATAATTATATGGTTTCAAGTATTCCTATCTAATACCAATAATTCAAGCACGATTTTCAACTGTAAATCTTATACATTTTTTTTTTTTTTTACTTTTGCTGTCAGTCTTTTTTTTTTGTAGTAAACACAAACTATTTTTGCATTTTTTTTGTAGAATAATCAATTATTGGAACATTCTGAATCTCCAAATTTGTGGAAGAGGCATTGAATCCTCTCAAGAATCCAGACCAGAAGGACAAATAAGATTTCAGACTTCCTCAACAGAAGGATGCTGAAAAAGGTTGGAAAGCAGCTGGAAAATTTAGGATTCAACTTTGAAGCAACAACAGAGAGAAAAACCCATACTCTATGATTTGACACCATCAGAACACCAAAGTTTGTTAGATCATCAACAATGATCCCAGTAAGTCAAGACCATTGCAAAGGAGAAAGGTGTGGATAAAACAGTCATCATGCTGGTGGTACATGAGGACATCTCCAACCTTTCATACAAGATGAGGAAGGGAAAATTTCAATGCAAGAAAAACAACCCTAGAAGATCAACAAGTTTAAACACTCATTGGAGCTTGATATGAACTGCCAAAACCAGAAGATAAACTCCCAAAATAACAGGGGGCTCACTGTCTCACCCAAGGACATGCCTCATGTTTCCCATTACAGTCATGGTCTTTGGTGTCGTCAACAGTGAAGGCAACAGCATGCAGCCCTACTTCTTAGATGAAGGCCTTAGGGTGACTATACCTGTGTTCTGAGCAAGGTAGTGAAGCCCCAGACCAACTGGGTAGCTGAAAAGAGGTTGTAAATGAGGCAGAAAGACTCTGTACCATGTCACACCAGCCAGAACACAGGTTTGGAACTTCTGAGAACTTCTTCAACCCCACTGCACCTCACATTTAGGATCTCAACTTGCTTAACTGTAATTCCCCTAAACTTTTTGCGGGGTGCAGTGGAATAAAAAACCAAAAGATCCAGCTGAGGGCCAGGATCACTAAGACCTTCAGGGGTCAAAGTCAGGAGACAGTGACAAAGATCTTTTGCCAGTTCCAAGGCTGTTATCACAGCCAATGGAGGGTTCATCTCATGAACACAAACTGACACAAGTTTGGTGAATATATCTAAAAAAAGAATAAAAACACTTATTTCTTTTTCCCCCATGATAGTAATCTGGCAAACGAATATCATCTATACCCTGTGTATATGGTTTCAGTTAACTATCACAATTTAATAATTATTTGTTTGCACACAGTTATACGGTTTCAAGTGTTTCCACCCTATTCTAATAATTTGCACACAGTTATATGGTTTCAAGTAGCTATTCTTAATAAAAAATATTTTGTCCATAGTTTAAAGTATTCCAGTCTAAGGATAATAACTTCAGAAATATTAACAATTCCAGTCCGAAAAATTTGGATAAAATGAAGAGATTCTCTGTTAGAATGATTCAGTTTTATTTGTTTTATTATAACAGCAAAACCAATGATAAATAGGTATGATAGAGAACGGGAGTCAGATGGCAGCAATTAACGGGAAATGGTGTATTCTCTAAAAAAAAAAGAAAAAGAAAAAAAAAAAGAGAGTAGACTTTGCCTTGCCTGCCTGAATCAAACCTGCATCCTCCCAAATGCAAAAAACGCAACTATCGTGGATGCAAGGTTAGATTTAGGTGCCTGGATGTTATATTATTGTCCTTACCACGTTGCTCGAATGGTTTTAGATTCAGGTACCGAGATGTTGGAAAGCTGCATCGATAAATAGACGGGGGTCCAGTTGAGAACAGTAGCTTTCGAATTGCAGAGCGTGTGTCGGGAACTGATCAAAGATTTGAGAAGAGAAAGAAGGAAGAAAAGGAAAGGAAAACTGGAACAGCACATGCAACTAACTGACTGAGAGTAGAAATTCTAGATTAATTTAAAAAAACACGATAGGAAGTTTTCTGTTAGAGCAATACGTGTAAAGTAAGCTAACTTAGAAAATAAAGTATTTTTCAGTCCAATTTGAAACTTGATGACAGTGTAGATTCTGCATTTTCACTTAATCAGGTCATTCGATTTTCTTAACAGAAAATAACTCTAAAATGTTAATCATAAAATACTTTCTCTTATTTATGATTGAATATTATCAATAGGATGTTTGATCCAATATTGAACTCAATAGCCATTAAATAAGGCCTTTGAGGGAACGATAATATAAAATTCAATCGAAGATGATCAAACAATCAACAAATGAAAATACTGTTTACTTATACATGTACAAATCTAACTCAAATCCCTCATTTTAGACAATTTTTTTTCTTTTAAGCTGCAGATGAAAATAAACCTGTCCGCACCCACAACATAAAATAAAAAATAGTAATTAAATGGATGACAACTAAAGACTAGCAGGTATTGTAAGCAAACATTATCAATAATAGGAATGGTTACAAATACTGCTATTAAACACTAATGATTCAAGATAAGGTTTGGTTTGGTTTGGTTTCTTTGTTTAATGGCATATCAACCTTTGTAGGTTATTTAATGCCAAAGCCATTCTTCTAGAAGAACAGTAGTGGTACTATTTAACCCATAGCTGGGACTAATTATTCAAGCCAACATTACTCATTCATTTACACACAGTTAAATGGTTCAAAATATTGTTATGTATCACTAAAAGTTTAATTAAACATCAGTCATTTGTTTACATACAGTTAAATGATCAAACAGTTGCATTTATAAGAAATCAATTTACCATAAGTCATTTGTTTGCACTCAGTTTAAATGTTAAATAGTTCTATTTGACTCATAGATAGGACCCTATCAGGTGCTACCACTCCTGGCCTGAGTGGACCTGGAAGTAATGGCAATGAAGGGCTACTCAGTATTCCCAAAGCTCCAGCCTCACCATCAGATTGTTTAATGTCATATCCAGGACACTCGTTGGAGGAGGGATTTAACCCTTCTGCAGAGATGCAGTCGGTTTATTCTAGATCTCCAGCCAATTGGGCTCGTGATAATAACAATTGACAAAGTAACTAGGATGATAAAAACGAAAGATTATAGAGGTCAAAATTATCAATTCTTGAGAAAACATAAAAAATTAAGAAAATAAAGGATAATACTAATTCAAATCAAAATGACTGACAAAGCTTCATCTAAAAATGATATATATCTATTTCTTGAAAATAAGTCTTATAATAATCAACCTCTACATTTAATATTAAAATAGAAAACTTCATATCTGAAAATAATTATGCTTGAAAATAAAAATAGAATACAAAATGTTCCTTATTAATTGACTAAAGAAGCTTACAATATATATAATCAAATTATGAGCCTTTCAATATTACTTTTTCATATTTATTAGTTCAATTTTATAAGAAAGATTATAGAAGAATGCTAAAGCTCTTAATACCTTGTCAGCTTAACTGTAAATCCTATTTAGTATATCTGAATATTAATGACCCCCAAAAAATAAGAGGGTAAATAGTCCTTAAAATTATACATTGATAGTTATGGAGGTGTAACAGCTATCATTCAAATCCTGGATGAGGCTGTTTGCATTTTACATGGCACTAATTACCTTAGGAAAGGCCTGAATCCAATTCTCCCTTGGAGGAGGAGGAGGAGGAGGAGGAGGAGGAGGAGACTGAGCTTCTTTAAACACTCTAGGAGAAGGGAAACTCAGAATTCAAACCTGATAAATCTCACTTAAAAATTGACATTGTATCATATCCTGTTTGTGGCAAGTGGGGGTAGATATGTGGATAGACATAAATAAAGACAGATAGGAAAAAGGCTAAGATAGTTATTAACCGAAATGAATAAGTGGTTCGTACACATAAATTTGAGATATGAATTTGATCCAATTGTTCAAATTGATAATAATTTTGCCACAATCAATTTTTTTCATATGTGTACAATGAGTGGTCAATTTTTCATAGGTCAATACTAAAATAATCAGGTTGTTACAGATTAATCCGATACCAGTGCAGTTTTCTGACTTAGTCACAAAAATAATTTAACCCTATCACAGGCAGATAATTTTTTTTAGTCCTTATAAAGTGAGCAAATTTTTTGCAATAACTTTGCAAAACAGAGGGTATATTCAAACAAGACAATTAATCAAATAAAAAAGAAACAAAATGATATTTTGATCAGCAACTGTGTGTCATCATACATGAAAACAAAGCACTGATTTTTAATTAAGATATTTTGCAAAAAACCCTTTACACAATCCTACTCCACAATGAGGCTTCCTAGCGATGTTTCTATACATTAACATTGAATTAGTCAACAAGCAGCCAATAAGAAAATGCCTTACATTAAGCTATCACAATGGCAAAAACAGTGCTGAAAAGAGTTAACTCTTTAGAGTTCATTGGTGCTTACATGTATCAATGATAATTTTTGTCTGAATTTTGGGGATAAAAAATTATTATCATTTTACCATGAGTAGTGTGGCACTGCGTTATGTGTTATGCCTTACACATACTACAAGCGTGATTTACCAAGGCTTGTTCATTTGGTTTAATGTTGGTTCAGATTTTACGAATAACCCATAATTCATCTTTTACCTTAGAGTGTTTAGATCTTACATCCTACATATTATTTTCAGCTAAATACATATTAACAATCACATAATTACAGATTCGCATCATATATTGCATAATACATATTACCTATTATAACCCTTAACAGTTATCATTTAGTTTTTTACCCAGTATATTTTAATGTTTACACATTGCCCTGAACTTTTCACCTTTTTTCTTTATTCATTCACTCTACGCCAATAAGAGTTACAAAATTTTCACTGATTGAATAAGTGACACACATTGACATACTGACAAGTGTCTTTATCTTGGTTGTTATAGTCACAATGTTTTCATTGTTGTTGTCGTACTCTGACTTTCTTCCATGGAATGTTGTAGTCAGTAACCTTCTCAGAATTTTGAACTGAATTCTTTATTCAGTTCATAGTGGGTACAGTCTTCTCATTCCACTGTCCACTATTAGAGGATACCTTGTATCAATTATATCTTAAAAAAAAAATTTAAAAAAAAAAGTAAGACTCCACTTTTCAACAAATGTCCTGGATATGACACTAAATCACCTGATGATAAGGCTCCAGTCCTGGAGTTCTGGGGAACATGGAGTAGCTATCACTCCCAGTTCCACTCTGATCTAAGGTTAAGGTCCTATCTATGGGTCAAGTAGAACTTTTTAACCATTTAACTCTATGCAAACAAATAATTGATGTTAAATTGAATTGTTAGTAATACATAGAAATACTTGAAACCATTTAACTGTGTGTGAATGAATGAATAATGTTGAATAGAATAATTAGGGTTAAATAGGAAAACTTGAAACTATTTAACTATGAGAACATACATGAGCTTGTTTAAAATGTTACCAATAAACTATTTACATATTTGATATATTTATCAATCCCTCTGCAAAGGCAGGATGTGAAACAAAGTCAATTTTGAAGCGGAATTTAACAAGTTTGAGTTTAAATTCAGACTTTTCCTTCTTCTAAACTGGTTGCCAAACCAAAGCTAAAAAACTTAAGTCTGCCCCACTATTTACACATAGCTAGAGGGAGAATAATTAGATTCATACTTTTTCCAAGAGTATTAGTGCTATGTAAAATGGAATCAGCCTCTGCCAGGATTTGAACTTAAGTCGTCATGTCCATTTCCTATGACAATAATCAGTACACCGCAGGCACTTCCAACATATTCGATATGTATATGAACAGGATTTGGCATTAAATAACCTATGAGGGTTGATATGCCATAAAAAACCCAACCAACCAACCAACCCCCAGCTATGGGTAAAATATGTAAGACAGACTGGGTTCTTTCGCCTTGGTAAGGCAACCAGCCTAGGAGAAGAGAAATTCAAAAATTCAAACTAGATTTACTCCACCTAAAAATTGACTTTATTTCGTATCCTGTTCCTGGACGAGAGGTTTATATATATATATATATATATATATATATATGGAGAGATCATGATGTCGAACTGCAGTCAGTCATGTGTGGGTGACATGATCTTTGCAATGTGCTTAATCATCATAAAGGAAGAGATTAGACTAAAGAGGAAGAGACAAGTTGAAAATAATTGAGGAAACAACTGAAAGGCAGCAGCAGCAGCAGCACTGTTAATGTCAAACTGTGATGTGGCATAGAAAATAGAGAGAGGAAACAAAAAAGGAATAAGTTAAAAGAAAATAAAACAGATTCCATTTTATAACCCACTAACATTGACTATGATCACTAGCAAAGAAAAAAATGGTGCATAGTAGTAGTAGTAGTGGTTGTCATCATCATCATGTCGTGCTGCCAGCACGGATCTCCCTGACTCTCTTGCTACCCGTCTCTATCGGCCATCGCTCCCTCAAGGCTACATCACATATTGGCACAGAGCTGCTGTTCTAGCTGGTCGTCCAACCTTTGCTCGTCCATGTGAAGGGGTCCACAGGAGTATGTCACTTATGAGTTCGAATACACACATAGATGGTATGTATTTACCGAACCCCTTAATCATAGGCAGGGTGTGACACAAGGTCAATTTTTAAGCACAGTAAAATAGGTTTGAATGTGGAGTTTTCCTTCTTCTAGACTGGTTGTCTAACCAAGATTAAAGAGTTCATTCTGCTCAATTATTTATTCATAGCCGGAGGAAGAACAGGTGAAAAAATTTGAAAAAAAAAAAAATTAGATAAAAGAAAAATATAACTTGGATCCCATTCGATATTCACTAACATTGACTATGATTGCTAGCAAAGGAAAATAGTGTTTAGCAGTAGTATTAATAGAAATATTAGAAAAGTATTTATGTATTTACCCAACCCCTCCACCATGTGCAGGATGTAACACAAGGTCAATTCTAAGTGGAATTTAACAAGTTTTCCTTCTCTCAGTTCCCCTACCAAGGCTAAAGAGTCAAGTCCGCCCAACTATTTACCCATAGCTGGAGAATAGTAGGATGCATACCTTTCCCAAGGGTATTAGTGCTATGTGAAATACAAACAGCTTCATCCAGGATTTGAACTCAGGTCACATGTGTATTTTCTCCAATGATAACCATTACACAAGTGCCTCTTGGGTGCTTTTAATAGAAATATTAGAAAAGTAATTCATAACAGAACACACAGACAGTACATATTTACCAAACCCCTCCACCATGATCGAGGTGCTGCACAAGGTCAGTTTTTAAGTAAAGTTGGTTTGAATTCAGAGTTTATCTTCCACTAAACAAATTGCTTAAGCAAAGCTACAGAATTCAGACCGCCCTATTATTTACATGAAACTGAGGAAGAACAGATGGATTCATTCTTTTCCCACAGGCATTAGCGTGAAGTGAAATGCAAACAGCCGTGTCCAAGATTTAAAGAACACCCCAAACAAATTCTTATAAAGTTAATTTTCTTCTAAACTAAAGATGTCAGGAATTTATTATTTCCACTGGAATATGATTAAAGATTCCATATCTAAAATATCTTAACTTAGATTTTGAGAGGCTCTTTGACCAATATTTAACATTCTTTATCAATATAACTAACAATATAGATAGACAGAGAGAGAGAGATATGTAAGCTGTTTTATGTGGGTGGATTTGTCTACCATGCATCTTGAGAAACCATTTCCTTATCCCCACCCACCTGCTCTGAGTCAGTCTATGCCTCACTGACCTATCCAAGATAAAATTCAAGAAAATAATTTTCTTTTTAGAGAACAGCTAGTTATATACCATAAATATTTATAATACAATAACAAAGAAATTCATTTTTGTGTAGGATTTGCTCTTCAGTTAAAAACAAAAAAAAACAAAAGAAACATTCATTTTGATAGACATAAATGGGTCTGGTACATAACTAAATATTAATAGAACATCTTTGATTATGTGTAGAGTAATTGTTTAACTGATCAGCAACTTCAAATATTAGACAGATAATAGTTTCCTATTCCAAGACAGTAAGTATCTTTATTTGGGACCAGGGTAGGTGCTTGTGTTTCATGTCCCCAATGGTATTTGTCGGCTGTCCCAACCGAACGAGTATGGCACGAGGTCTTTTTTAAGGTGGGGTCTGGGTGCAGGGCCGTAGCCCAGATGTACCCGGCATTCCCAAAAATGCCTCGGGACTTGTCGGCATTCCCAAAAATGCCTTGGGCCCCATCGGCATTCCCTTAAATAGGGGCACCTCAGGCGCCAGCCGATAAACCTAACCCCTCCGAAGAAGGTTAAAGCCTTGGGGGGATGGCCCCCTGAGGCTCGAGGTATGTCCAGAAGACGGGACACACCCGTCCCCAACTAAGCCTCAAATCTATGATATGAAGCCTCCATTCTACAACATATCAATTTTTATAAAGTAGTATTCATATGAAATACAAATTTTATTGTAACCTCGTCATGTACAATAATGAATCATAACATCTGATAGATGTGAACAATTCAATTGGAAAAATTTAAAAAAAATAAAAAATGTATCTAAACACAAATTAGAAACATTTCAGTTTAAATAAATCAAGACATTTTTGCTGCAATTTTTGATGTCAATACATGATTTTTTTTCTTCATAAAAAGTTGAATATAGCATTGCAAAACTAAATACACACCTTACAATTTCTTTACAAAAAAGGTTTCTATTCATATGTGACAAATCTGCTTTCTTCCCTGTTCTTGGAATGCTACCAAAAGTGACACCTTCCAAGGAGGGCGGGTGTTAACTTGGTAGATTAGTAACAGATCCAGACATTATTACCAGAAAGGTCAAAGATTATAAACTGATTAAATATGGGTCCCTTTCAGACAAATTTTTATGGTGATTCAAATGTACAGAACTTTAAGCTCTTCAACAGCCTTCCTATTCAATCAAATTTGTTCTAAAATGTCTTATAGTTGGAACAAGCCCCATGACGTTCAAAAGCAATTCCAAAGAATTTCCCATTCTTCGGGGCTATACATTTTCTGTTCTTTTAGTTTGGATTGTCGATAAAAAATGAGTGCTGTTTTTCTTTTATTTTTAAATAAAGAAATCCTTTTAAAAACTAAAAATAAAATATTTAAAAAAAAAAAAAAAAAAAAATCAACCTCTACAACCAAAAAAAAAACCAAACATTTTTTAGAGAATTTTTTAAAATTCAAAAATATCTTAATATTATCTGGATAACATTTAAATAAATATGTAAATAATGTATATAGGATGTTTAAAATGTATCACAATGTTTTCAAAGAATTTTTAAAATGTATCACAATGTTTTCAAAGAATTTTTAAAATGTATCAGAATGTTTTCAAAGAATTTTTACCAATGAAATGTAATTTTTACAGCATACTGTGTGACTTAATATTCTGCTTTCTTTGTTTGATAGCATATCAACTTTTGTGGGTTATTCAATGCCAAAGCTATCCGAGAAGAAGGACAGTTGTTGGCAACCATAGTCGAGGGTGACTCGAAGGCTCCCTTTTCGATAGCTTACTACACTAAGGTGTAGGGGAGGGCGCTACTCCTTTCCCTGGATTGCTCCACTTTACCCTTGATCCGTACCTTATAATGCTGAGTGTTAAGCAAGGAGGCATCAAGTACCATTTTTTGAGTCTTTGGTATGACTCGACCTGGGATTGAACCCAGGTCTCCCGGGCCATTGGCAAACACTCTAACCGCTAGGCCAATGTCCGGTAGTGGTACTATTTAATTCATAACTAAAAGAATAAAAAGGTTCATACTTTTCTCAAGGGTAGGAGTTCAAAAGTTAATGTACAAACTCACTTTCTACAACACAACATTCACCATGGAAATTCCCCTGTTAATTATTGAAACAGTTGTAAGCACTTTTGTGTCCTTGTTTAATCTGCCATATCATTTGGCTGCTACAAATTCTAAAAAGATATCTTTTCCTAGAACTTTATAACCAAAAGTTATGGATGTGTTGGCTTGTTGGTTGTTTTATTTAATGGCATGATAACACTTCTAAGTTATTCAGTGCCAAATCTTGTTTTTATATAAGACCGGGCCATTGGCCTAATGAGTAGAGTGTTTGCCAATGGTCCAGGAGACTGGCATTCAATCCCAGGTTGAGTCATACTAAAGACTAAAACAATGGTACTTGATGCCACCTTGCTTAACCCTCAGCATTATAAGTTAAGGATCAAAGGTAAAGTGGAGTAATCCAGGGAATGGTGTAACACCCTCCCCTACACCTCAGTGTAATAGCTATTGAAAAGGGAGCCTTAAGGTCACCCTCAGCTAAGGTCGCCAACTTTATTTACTGACTTTCTATATGATTTATAAGTGAATAGTTTGTAGGTAAATATTTTTGTTTTTAAACAAATTATTGCAGCGTAAGACAAAGGTTAATAGAGAAATTTTGCTTCACAAGAATAGGCTCTGTAGATGGTCGTTAGTTTGTTTGGGTTTTATGGCATATCAACCTTTGTAGGTTATATAATGCCAAATCCATTTTTATACAAATAAACAGTTCTATTTCAAACAATTCAATTTAGCATAAGTAAAGTAAAAAAAAAGTAAAGTTGGCGACCATAGTCGAGGGTAACCCGAAGGCTCCCTTTTCGATAGCTACTACACCAATGTGTAGGGGAGGGCGCTACTCCTTTCCTGGATTGCTCTACTTTACCCTTAATCCGTACCTTATGATGCTGAGTGCTAAGCAAGGAGGCATCAAGTACCATTTTTTGAGTCTTTGGTATGACTCGACCTGGGATTGAACCCAGGTCTCCCGGGCCATTGGCGAACACTCTAACCCCTAGGCCAATGTCCGGTTAGCATAAGTACAAAGTTTAATTGTTAAAAACGTTTCAATTTCAAAATATTCAGTTTAGTCAAACAGTTCTATTTCAAACAATTTAGTTTAGTATAAGTACAGTTTCTTTCATTTGTTTTTCATTTTTACAGTTAAATGTCAAAACAGTTCTATATCAAATAATTCAGTTTAGCATAGTAGTTTCAATGTCAAAAACAGTTCTATTCAGGGGGTGTCCTCATGGTGTAATGGTTAAATCACTGGGCTGCAGAATTATAGTAAGTGAGTTTGAACTCCAGTCACACTATTACATTCACTTGCAGACAAATACCCTTGGGAAAGGTATGAACCCCCTTATCCTCCCAGCTATGAATTAAATGGTACCACTACTTCTCTTCTAGAAAATTGGATTTGGCATTAAATAATCCAAGAAGGTTGATGTACTATTAAAACAAACAAACAAACAAACTTCTATTTCAAGCAATTCAGTTTAGTTTTATTTGACCAATAAATAGGGCCCTATCAGGTGCTACCACTCTGGGTTAGAGTGGACCTGGGAGCAATGGCATTGAAGGGGTGCTCCGCATTCCTCAAAACTCCAGCATCACTGAAACCTCACCATTAGATTGTTTAGTGTCATATCCAGGACACTCATTTTTTTTGGCGGGGGGGGGGTCCTGACCCCTCTGCAAAGATGCAGTTGATGTATTCTACAGCCCCAGCCAACTAAACAAGTAGATGGTCGTGTTTCATTGATGTATCTTCTATTTTTTATGTACATTTGTTAGACTAAGGTTTGCACTTGTGTTGTTAATTTCAATATCTATACTCCTCCTACTTTAGGATCCATTTACGAGCTTTTAGGAATGTACAGTGTTAAACACCAATAATTAGTTTATATTGGATACAAAACTTCAAAATGGCATTTAATAGTGTATTCATTCTTGAAAAGAACTTTTAAAGAAAGACTCCACTACCAATAATTACAGTGTGTTTGTGTGTGTGTGTGTATATATATATATATATATATATATATATATATATATATATAGTATTCTTTGGTCCAGTTAAACCGGAGTTGGGAGTAATTCCATCAGGACAAAAAATTATTCATGAGTGAATATTTAAATTTTCCTGGTAAAGAGCTCAATGCAACAATAATACAGAGCAATAATGAGGAGATAACTCTTCACCCCTCTTCTATTCCCTCCCACTTTTCTGTGTCTATTCTAGTTTTTTTTATCTAAAAGATCTGAAGAAGTCCTGTTAATTTTTTTCGTGTTTTTGGAAATTTCAAAAATGCGTAACAGGATGGAAATAAATTCATAATCCTATGTGACCAGTTTTGTCGTTTTTCTTAAAGAATATATATATATATATATATATATATACACACACATATATATATATAAACAAACTGATGTGCCACTTCCTAATGAGGGATTAGTCTGCCATGTATTTACAGAACAAGACCTCTTACCAGATTATGCACAGACTCTACAAGATGGTAATTGTCTTGTTTTTTTTTGGGGGGGGGTCGGTGGGAGGTTGTCTGTAATAATAATCTGTTTGCCCACAGCAGCATGGTTACAAGTTTTCTTATCTAATGCTAATAATTTTCAAACAGATCTATTTGACTCATAGATAGGACCCTAAAAGGTACAACCACTCAAGGTTAGAGTGGGTCTGGTAGTAATAGCAACAAAGGGATGGCAGCACTCTCCTTAGAACCCCAGAACTGAGTTGAGATGCAGTTTAGCATCATAACCAGGACATACAGACAGAAAATTCAGTTCCATTGTTAACATGATACTAATTGAAGATTTCTTTAATGATAGACATAGGTTAGCTTAAATATTCTGACTGGTCTGGAACTATGTTGCCTCATATGCAATAAGGTTCAATATACTGCGTGTTGCAACAAACCTAAATTAAAACCAATTACAATTTGTGCCACAATAGTCTGCTTGTTGTCTTGTACTTGGTGGAAAAGTACATTAGAATATACTTATACAATGTTATTTCAATGTTATTAATAATTTTGACAAGTATTACGCTTGCCTTCTTAATCCTAATTGTTTTTATAGTGCAAATCTCTAAGGTCATCACTTCTCCAAGAGCAAAGAACAGTATAAATTGGAAACAAGAATAAAAAAAAACTAGCTCTCAGTGAGACTTGAACTTATTTACCGTCAAGAAGCCTGGTCCTATGTAGCAAGTGCTACATGATTCGCAACAAAAAGTCACTCAGTCTCTTTCTTTCTAAATTAAACATTTTAACTTATGTAATTTGACTGCTAAACTTTCTCTGCATAAATCTTCATATAACAATTGATTTATTAAACCTCTCCTATTATAAACAAAAACAAATATTTTATTTCCACATCTTCACACCAGGAAGAGAGAAAATGTCTATATCAAGACATTGTCAAATTAAATAAATATTTAAAAAAAAAACAATAAAAACAACCTTGACAAAAAATTGACTTGGGAAAACAAAGAAAACATTATCATTTCAAATATAATTATTAATAATTTTTACTACTTCTGGTCTTCATCATTAAGGGTTTTCGGACTATGGTCTTCATCTTGAATAGTTCGAAAACCCTTATTGATAAAAATCATCAAGCTTCATCTCAGAAATTTAGACAACTAATTTCTGGTCTTCATCTTCATAATTCTAATTGTTTAATTCATTAATTTTAATATGTTATGGTTATTTTATGCCTAGAGGTTAAAGAAGCACACTCATTGTACATTGATATCTAGATTTTTGTATTAAGAGTTTTGGCACAAGGTTTTATGATATCAAATATTCCTATCTAATACAAATAATTTGCAAACAAATCTATTTGACCCATACAGGGGACTAATAAGTACTGCCTCTTTGGTATAGAGTGGACCTGGGAATAATGACAATGGAGAAATACTCTACACTACCAAAATCTTCAGAAATGGAGCCTCACGATCATATGCAGTTCAGTGTAATAATCAGAACACCCTTTTTTATGGTGGTTTTTTACCTCTCTGCAGAGGATAAAGTCAACATATTTTTCAGCCCGACAGAAAGATGATCAAGTCTCATTCCTTTGCCAATTATCATTGATAATTTTGACTAGTATTATCCATCATCTTGCTAATTCTACTTGCTTAGTCAATCAATATTTCTAATAATTTTGACTAGTATTACCCTTCATCTTGCTAATTCTATTTGCTTTTTTACAAGACAGCAATCAAAAGTGCATGTCTTATGTAAAGAGAAACTTTAACTAACCAATATATTATCACAAGAGCCTTAAAAAAGAAAAAAAAAATATATACATTCTATAAACAACTTGTCTCAAATAACTAAAGTCTCTAGTTTAGGCACAAACAAAAAAGTGTGTGAAAGTTTAAATTTTATAGGAAGCAAAAAACAAAACAAAAACAAAAAAAGGCAGCTGAGAGGCAAGTGGTGTGACTCAAATCCTAAAATTTATATTCTGCTACTCGACACATCATGTTTTTTTGTAGAGAGAAAATGACTTGTGTGAATCAGCAGACGATGCAAAAGAAGAGATTAGGGGTGGGAGTAGAGGAATGACACAATCTTCAAGAACAATATAGGTTGCATGGTTCGTCTTTCAGTAAAATCTATTCTCACATCCTTACTCTTTATCAAGTCATACTGGAGGTGCCTGTGGTGTAAAGGTTAACGTCGCAGGAAATGGACATGGCGACACGAGTTCAAATCCTGGACGAGAATGATTGCATTTCACATAGCACTAATGCCCTTGGGAAAGGTATGAATCCAATTATCCTCCCTCGAGCTATGGGTAAATAGTAGGACAGACTGGGTTCTTCAGCCTTGGTGAGACAACTAGTCTAGGAGAAGGAAAACTCTGACTTCAAACCTGTTAAACTCCACTTAAAAATTGACTTTGTGTCATATCCTGCCCGAGTGGAGGGGTTGGTAAATACGATCAAGTCATACTGGTGGCACAGATTCTCTTGAGTATCTCATCATCCATCCCAATTGGCCATCACTCCTGGTAGATTCTTTAGACAGGGCCCAGTGTCCTTACAGATATAATAAAGGTAAATTTTTGCTGCTCGACCAACACTGGTGTGTCCGTGTGTAGAAGTCCACAGCACAATGTCACAGGAAGATACCAGTGCATGGTATATCTTGTTTATCTTTCTAGGATAATAAGTAAGATTAAAGATAAGTGGACATGCAGCTGCTGTTTTGTGGGGTGCTGCTTTTTCTTGCACACTTTTAAACATAACAGGTTCTCTTGTCATTATGGTTATTGTTGTAAGAAATGGACATGGTGACCTGAGTTCAAATTCTGGACAAGGCTGTTTGCATTTCCCAAAGTGCTAATACTGTTAGTAAAACTATGCATCCAATTATTCTCCCTTCAACTCTAAGTAAATAGGCTCTTTAAACTTCAAATGGTAACCAGCTTAGGAGAAGGAAAACTCTGAATTCAAACCTGTCAAACTCCACTTGAAAAAAACTTATCATATGTCACATCCAACTTGTGGTGGAGGGGTTGAGTAAATATATTTATATACACACACTTAAACATTAGTGAGTTTTATCCTCACTGGGTGTTCCATTCTTCCATCCCTGTGCTAAACTAGGTTAAGCTTACTAAGTGACTACTGTTACATCCATATAACTCTCTTGTATGGGCCTAGGAAATGGAATAGACAATCCAAAGTTCAAATCCTGCAAGAGTCTTTTTCACTTTGTACTACCAATGCCTTTTGGGAAAAGTATAAATCCAATTGTTCTTCCACACTCCACCCCAACCCCACTACTAGCTATGGTTAAATAGTGAGGTATGTATTTACCCAACCCCTCTGCCATGGGTAAGACAGATGGTTAATTTTTAAGTAGAGTAAAGCTAGTTTAAAGGAACTGGTTAGTAAAAAGAAAAAAAAGATTTCAATTCTAATGTCACAGACAACAAAAAAACTTGTTCTATTATTTATAATAACATTCTTCCGTTTCAATAAAAAGAAAAAATATTTCCTTTTTCTTTATTATTTTATCTTTCTTTTTATTTCCTTGCGACCATTTTTTCTGCTTTCTTTCATTTTCTTTTCTTTCTTTTGACCTTTTTTCTTTCTTTTTATTTCCTAGCTTCTTTCAAGACTCGTTTGCTTTCTACCTTTCTTTCCTTCTTTATTTATTTTTTTTTCCCTATTTTCTGCCTTTATTTTTCTCTTTCTTTCTGAGATTTTTTTCTTTGTAAGTACATTTTTTTTTCCTTTCTTCTACTCAACTTTCTTTCTTTCTTTTTTTTTTTCTATCCAGCATTTCCTGAACACCCTTTTTTTCCATCTTTTTTTAATCACATTTATTTTAAGTTAATTTTACCTTCTTCCTTTTCATTACTTCTTTCTCCAATTGGCCATTTTGGCTTTTTTTTTTTTAAATACTTCCATACTCACATCTGATTGTATTTTCTATTGAATTTCTTGGTCTTGCGCTCTCAATCCCATTTTACTCTCACCAGAACTTATTGTAGATGATTTTCAGCATAAGAATAGATAGGCAGATTATATAAATTTTAAATCAGATTGAGAAAAGAAATTATCACAGGTGACTTGAATATCAAAAGATTCTTTTATGCAACCAAATGCAAACATTGTTCAAAATCAGGGCATTTAAAAAATGGGATGGAGAAATAAACATTGAAAACTTTTCAATTGTTAACATAAAAAGAAAGAAAAATTCAAATGACTCACTTAAGTCATTTCCAATATAAACCAGTCCTATTATTATGAAAGTAACAATATTCTTAGTGCGTGTGAGTATATATATATATATATATATATATATAGAGAGAGAGAGAGATAGGGTTAAGTCATAAAGAAATTTCATTCTTTTAAAAGCAAGTTGTAACTACTTATTTCAAAGTTCCAGTGTTTAAAACAAATCTGGAAATTACCTGATTAAAAAATACTTTCATCAGTCATTCTTATTTCATAATGTAATCTATGATCTCCCAACTCTAAAATAGATGAACTGAAAGTGTATACTTGACATGTAATGTTATGGGAGTTTCAGAATAACAAAAACCCTACAGAAACGACTAAAAAAAATTTGTTGTGTTTATGGCCATGGTGACATTACTGACTGCCAAGTCTGAAACTGATTTCTAAAGTTTCATTCTTGCAATACATCATTGAGAGATGAAGCTTGACCAGGACACCCATCAGACATCAATCACAATGCTTTAATTGATGGAATGCCATTCACACAAAAGTACTTGAGAATTAGTACTTGACCTCAACACATCCCAATCCACAATCTGCTGCCACTTGAAAATCTTTGGAAAAGTGGACAAGCTGGGTGTTTGGCTTCTTCATACTCTTAGAGAGAAAAATAAGGAAGATCACATACCTATAGCAACAAGTCTTCTTTCAAGGCAGAGAAATAATCTATTTCTAAAGAATATAAAAGCAGACTAAAAAAAAAAGGGTCTTTTATGACACTATTCAACGCAAAAGGCAGTGGATTGACAAGGATGAATTTTCACAGCTGACCCCAAAGCCAGAGCTTCATGGAAGAAAAGTTAGGCTATGTGTATGGTGCGGAATCACCATGTTATTATTCATTTTGACTTTTTAAAACCACATTCAGACACTCAATAAAGACTTATACTCTCAACAGCTGCAACGTATATGCATGAAAATATTCTAAGAAAATGCCCTACACTTGTCAATAGGAGAAACGTTCCCCATGATAATGCCAGACCACATTCAGCAAGAATCACACTGGAAAAAATATTGGATTTTGGCTGGTCTGTTCTATTCAATCCACCATATTCACCAGACTTTATGCCAAGTGATTTCCATCTTTTTCATTCTCTACAAAATGCTCTAAATGACAGAAAATTTTCTCAAGATCAGGTAAAAATTCTTAAGCTCAAAACCAGCTGAATTTTACTTGAGAGAAATCAACATAATACCTAATAAATAGCAAGTTAATGTGATTCAAAATAATGGCAAAAATATCATTTGACTAAAATCAATTCATTGTTAAATTATTCGTGGATAGGTTATATTCTATCAAAACGGAAATCATTTGATTCAGCTCAATATAAGTTAGAATAGCATATACACAGAGTCAATGGGGGGGGACTATCAGTTTCTCACCAATACAATCATCTGATGACCACATAGGTGAGAAACTGACAGTTGCCAAGCACCACTGACTGTGTATACAATATCCTAATTTAAAACTATATGCTCTATCAATGATACTACGCACATCCCCCATGAGGGTTGTCGGCTGCCGCTATCGTAATGCAAAGCTCTTCGAAAGAATTGAGCACTCTGGTAGCTGATAGGGTATAAAAAATGTAAACAAATGGCTGCTGCTGTTGCTAACTAAATAAATACTTTAAAAATTCCCTTAGCCAACGTGGTCCGCTTGGTGGCCGAGAGGTCTGAAACTTAGTCTAACGTAAAGTTGGACGGGTTTCGATCCTGGCTTCGAGCATACTGCATGTCTAGCCACACTGAAGAGTTCTGATAGAACGAAACAGTCTGTCTGTGGATGACTATATATATATATATATAATCCAAGGAAAAAATCCAAAGGGTATCCAATTTGAGTGCCCATGCAATATTTATAAGTAAAAAGTGCTTAATACTGGTGATAGAGCATATTCAGATCTAAGTGTATATCTAAATATATGGATCTACACCTAAATCTTGGCACTGGTTCAAGTAAGATTGTATGGTTTGATTTCTTTTTAATGGCATATCAACCATCACAGGTTATTTAATACCAAAGCGAAGTCATCTATGTAGAACAACAACAACAGTGATATTATTTAACCTACACTTGGGGGATCGAGGGTTCATATCTTTCTCCAAGGTTATTAGTCTGAAAGGGCATTAGTAATAACATGACTGGAGTTTGGACTTACTAAAATCTCACAGTCCAGCACTTTAGCAACTACACCAATAGGACCTCCCCTAACTTATAAACAAACTATATATATATATATATATATATATATATATATATATATATATATATATATAAATACACCATCACCTATCATAAGTTAACATCTAAAATTTTTCAATAAAAAGTTAATTTTCTTCTAAACCAAAGATACCAGAATTTTATTATTCCAAGTAGAATATTATAAAATTAAAACAGATATTATTTAATCCCACATATGGAAGCACTGGAACTCTACTCCAAAATAAAATTATGTGTATATATATATATATATATATATATATATATATATAAATAAAGGGAATTTTTTAAAATTTTATTTTGGTACTACTACATATTTTGATCATAAAGTTCAATGCTGAAGACAGTTTTTTTTTTTCAATGGCATATCAACCCTAGTGGGTTATTAAATCCCAAATCTTGTTTTGTTGTATATAAGTTGTAAGCAAGTAGTTTGTAGGTATATATTTTGGCTGATTGAGTTTCATGGCATATTAACCCTTGTAAGTCATTTAATGCCAAATCCTATTTATAGATATATATCAAATATATATGATTTGTAGATGATTAAGTAGATAACATTATTTTAAAATGAGCCAGAGCTCATTTGTTTGCGCACAGTTAAATGGTTTCACGTATGTATATCTATTTTTTGCACGCAGTTAAATGGTTCCAAGTATTGCTATGTAATATCAATAATTCAATTTAACATCAGTCATTTGTTTCATACAATTAAATGGTTTCAAGTATAGAAAATGATTAAACATTTCTATCTGTCCGATAGATGGGACCCAAACAGGTCAGAGTAGACAAGGGAGTAATATCAATGAAAGGTTACTCCATATTCCCCAAAGCTCCAAGATTAGAACCTGATCTATCAGATGCAGTTTAATGTCATATCCAAGATACTCGTGGGGGAAGTCCCCTTTTGCAGAGATGTAAGTAAAGTAAAGTTGGTGACCAAAAGGCTCCCTTTTCAATAGCTACTACACCGATGTGCAGGGGAGGGCACTACTCCTTTCCTTGGATTGCTCTACTTTACCCTTGATATGTACCTTATATTGCTGAGTGTTAAGCAAGGTGGTTCAAGTACCATTTTTAAAGTCTTTGGTAAGACACGACCTTGGATTGAACCCAGATCTACTAGACCATTGGCGAACACTCTACCCACTAGGCCAATGAACCGGTTATCATATAGTTGGCGTATTCTACAGCCCCCTGCAAACTGACTGGGCTGTAGAGTTTGATCATGAATAATTACAAATGATATTCACTTTATTTATAGAATGACTCTCATATAAATAGATATTGTTATAGAAATGGAGCCAGGAACCTGAATTCAAATCCAGAATGAGATTTGTTTGCATTTGACATAACCCTAATACCCTTAAAAAAAAGGGATGAATCTCACTCCAGCTATGGATAAACAGTAAACCAAACTGGGCTCTTTAACTTTGTTGTGGCAACCAGTCTAGGAGAAAGAGAACTCTCAATTCAAATTAGTTGTATTCTGGTTAAAAATTGACCATGTGTCACATCCCGTGTGTGCTGGAGAGGTTGGGTGTGTGTATGTGTGAGTGTATATATATATATATATATATATATATATATATATATATATATATATATATATATATATACACACAATGAGAAGTTTAGCAATAGATAGTTATCTGATTTTGATGTTTGGTTTATGTCATATAATGTTTGATAATGAGTAAATATTTTTATTGTTAATCTTAATATTGTCTGTCTAATATTTATTTAACATCACCTTATACCTTCTAATATACATCCTCTCATTAAGTGAGATAAGGTGCAGGGAAGTGTTGGTTTATGCCTTTTTAAAGAACATTAATATTCACCAACCATAATCTGAAAACACTTTGTTAATTCAGTTCACCAGTATCCATTATGGCTTATTACACACAAAACATCTGAAGCATTTGGGAAGGAATGAACAATTATTAGAATAATTATCTAACAAATTAATAGCCAAAGTAAAAAAAAATTCTTCTACATTCTCAGCTCAACTGAAGAAACAAGGTCTGTATTTTAACAACATAATTACCCATAATTTTTTAAAACTTTAAGTGGCTTAATGAGAGACACAGATGCAGTCATGTTTATTATAGAAGAAAAGTCGAGTCCAAATTCTGGATACTTCACTTGGGATTGTCTTTCTCTTAGACTGGTTGCCAAGCACAAAGCTATTTTTACCCATAGCTGAAGGAGAATTGAATTCAAGCCTGATGGAAGGTGTGATATATTAAACAGTAATGCATTGATTAACCCAAAAAGGTTCATATACCATTAAAACAAAGAAACCAAACTATATTTCTCAAAGAGTGCTCAATATCAGTGCATATTATATCAAAATTTGGATAGCATAGATACAGAGTCAATGGTGCTTGGTGACTACTAGTTTCTCAACTATTCAATCATCAGATGTGTGTGTGTGTGTATGTGTGTGTGAGAGAGAGGTGCTTATGAGGTAATTGTTACCATCATATAAAATGGACACAGTGACCCAAGTTCAAATTCTGGACAAGGCGGTTTGTATTATAAATATAGTAATAATATCCTTGGGAAAGGCATGAATCCAACTATTCTCCTTCCAACTATTGATAAGTAGTAGGGTAGAATGAGTTCTTTAACCTTTGTATGGCAAATAGCTTAGAAGAAAAAACTCTGAATTCAAACCTATTGAACTCTACTCGAAATTGACCTTTTGTTCACATTCTGGTTGTGGTCAACCTGTCTAGAATTATTTTAGAGGTTAGGGAATCACATTCATTGCAAGTTCATATTTACATTTTCTGAAGTTGTTTCTTAAGAGATTTTTTTGGCACATAATCCTACTGAATACAAATGATTTTTAAACCAATCTCTTTGACCCCTTAAATGGAACCCTAACAGATACTATCACATTAGGTCAAAGTGAACCTGGAAGTAATAGCATTTAATATACTGGATTTTTAAAGCCTTTAATGAATTTAATAGACAAAGATTCATCTTAAGAAAATATTCCCTCTCCCCACAAAAAAAAAAAGGATTCAATAAATTGATGTTTAAGAGAATAATTAATGAGACAAATTTATCAATTGGGTTGATGACTTTTTAAAGATATGTTAAATATGGATAAATTTTCTTTTTTTTATTTTTTATCTACATGTCTCCCATATGAATATGATTCTTTAAAATCTCTATATGGATCGTATATGTATTTTTGATTTATGAATATGAAACAGAGGTTAAAGATATATTAACGCTTTCATAAACCAAACATTTTTGAATTTATCATTCTATAGCAGAAGTGATTTTCAGTTGTGTTTATTATGACTACTTACGTGGTGCATTCAGTAAGTTTCCAGACATTTTTTGTACAGGCATTTAAAATAGTCATAGACTCTTGAAAATTCACTATGTTATTGCTATATATCTTATGAGATCACTGACCAATTTTTATGATTTCAGCTTCAAATGAACAGCTACAGCAGGAATTGGAATACACCCTACTAAAGCCTGATTGTCACAGCTGGTGAATTTCAAAAATGCAACCTGGACATAAGGACACTTTAGAAGAACGATATGCAATAAAATTCTGTCTTAAACTTGGAAAAAATGCCACAGAAACGTATGGAATGCTTCAGACTGCTTTTGGAGCATCTTGCATGAATCAAGCATCAGTTTTTGAGTGGCATAAGAGATTCAAGGAAGGCACGGAGTCTGGGAGGGATGATGAGAGGTGTGGGAGGAGTAAGGAAGTCAATACCCCAGAGTTGATTGGCCAAAGGGTTACGGTTAGGGTTACTATGCTTAAGGGAGTTCAGGAAGAGATTCTGTTGGAAGAGGCCAGCACTCTTCAAATCGGCTCAGTAGCATTTCCACCAGGACAATGCACCAGTCCCCAACTCCATCCTTGTCACAGACTATTTGACCAAGATGGGCATCAAGACAGCCCCTCACCCTCCCTATAGTCCAGACCTTGCTCCCTGTGATTTTTGGTTATTTCCTAAACTCAGAGGCTGTCGTTATGAGACAATTGAGAAGATGAAAGAGGCTATGACGAAGGTCATTGACACACTTACGCAAGAGGACATCCATGGGGCCTTCCAGAAGTTATTGGAACAGTACAACAAGTGCATTGCAGCCGGAGAAGATTATTTTGAAGGGGACTAGAGTTTCATGTGTGTACTATCAATAAAAGTGCCCATACGAAAAAAGTCTGGAAACTTATTTAATGATCCTTGTACCTCCCATCTCAAAAAAAATTCAAGATGAACAAGATGTGTGACACTGTTGGAGAAGCGATGGCAAACTCATAAGTAATATGTTTCTATGGACCCCTACACATGGACGTGCTAGTGTTGGCCGACCAGCAAGAACTTATTTACATCAGCTCTGTGAAGACACAGGTTGTAGTTTAGAAGACCTGCTGGGAGCGATGGATAATAAGGAGGGGTGGGGAGAGAGAGTGAGAGTCAGGGAAATCCATACTGTAAGCATGACTTGATGATTATGTGTTTTATGGCATATCAAACCTTGTAGGTTATTTAATGCCAAATCCTGTATATACATATACATCAAATATATGATTTATAAGCCAATAGTTTGTTTGGGTTTATGGTATATCAACCTTTATAGATTATTTAATGCCAAATTCATTTTTATACAAATAAACAGTTCCATTTTAAACAAAAAACATTTCTATTTCAAGCAATTCAGTAAAGTCAAGCAGTTCTATTTCAAACAATTCAGTCTAGCATAAGTACACAGTTTAGCTCTATTTGACTCATAAATAGGAACCCTATCAGGTGCAACCACTCAAGGCCAGAGCAATGGCAATGAAGAGGTACTTTGCATTCCCCAAAGCTCTAGCAGCATCATATCCAGGACACCTGTTTGGGTGGGAGTCTAACCCCTCTGCAGAGAAGCAATTGGTGTATTCTACAGCTCCAGTCAACAAAGCAAATAAACCAATAGTTTGTGGGTAATATTATTTTTATACGAACCAAAACACATTCGTTTGCACACAGTTAAATGGTTTTAAGTATAGAAAATGATTACATATTTCTATTTGACCCCCATAGATGAGCCCCCCTAACAGGTATTACCACTCCAGGTCAGAGTGAAGCCAAGAGTAGTGGCAATGAAGGGATACTTTACATTTCCCAAAAATACAGGACCGGAGCCTCACCATGAGTTGATTTGGTGTCCTATCTAGGACACTGATTGGTGGGGTAGGGGGCTCTTACCCTTCTGCAGGAATGCAGTCAGTGCATTCTACAACCTCACCCCCAGTACAAATGAACACAAAAAGAACATTTATTTCCCTTAACTAACATAAAGATTGATGTAGTAAAATGCAATAAAATGACTAAGAAAAAATTCGACCCCCCCCCCACACCCCCACACATACACACAAAAACAACAAAAAACTTAACCCTCACAACTATTAACAACAATTATCTATTGTGGTGTTTCTTCCAAGTGAGTTTCACAACAACAAAAAATAATCGAATAAATAGATAAATAAAAATAAATTAAATAAAAAAAAAAATAGGGATCCAAGATATAAGGTGTCTTTTAATAAAATATAATAGAAAAATATTTAATAAAAACTAGACTCTTTGTTATTAGAATAATTTTCCTCTGCTTCCAAAATTCTTTGAATCATGTTTTTACTTTAGGGAAAAAAAAAAAAGACTGAAATGAATTCAACCCAAAACATAAAATCTCTTCAAATTAAAATCTGATTTTAATAATTCTTATTTATTTTTTATAGAAATTTATAAATTTATAGCAAATAAAAATAGATTGATTGATTTTAACGGAATGCCAACCTATCTAGGGTTATTTTATGATAAGAAGTTAAGAAATCTTACCCATTGGATATTCATATTTACATTTTTTGTGTTGTTGTTTCTTAAGTTGTTTTTTTTTTTTTTTGGGGGGGGGGTCACAGCCCAATTAAATATAATTTTTAAACATCTATTTGATCCACAAATGGGAATCCCTCTAAAAGGAATTACCACTATAGATCTGAGTGGACCTGGAAGTAATGCCAATGAAGGGATATTTCACATCCCCCAGACGTCCAGAACTGAAGCCTTACCATCAGATGCAGTTTAGTATTATACCTAGAACACCTTTTTTTGTGGAGAGAGGGTGTTAACCCTTTAATTCTAAGCCCCACTGACAAGATTGAAATAAAAGCAGGGTTTATTTTTATTCTAATGTTTTATTTATTATATTTTTCATATTGATAAATAACAGGTGTTGTGAGATTAAAAAAACACAGGAATATACTCCAGAATTTTTGGAAAATCGAATAAAAGTTCCAGGACAAAATAAATTTGGGAATCACTCAACTAGACCCTGAACTTGACCATTTGGGGGGTTTTTGTTCGCAGGTGGGTGATTGTGCAAGCAATTATATGGTTTCAAGCAACTAATAATAATCCTGGATAAACAATTATAAGTTAACAATTCTTAATGCTAATATTCCTGGCAATTATATGATAAAAAATTCCTATCTGATACTAATAATTTTTAAACAGAGCTGTTTGAGCCAAAATGAACATATATATTATTTCCTTCATTATGTTTTTTTATATGAATAAATTTTTGTTTTTTTGATTTTTTTCTAAATATTTTTATTGCATTTAATGACTTACAAAAGAAGGTACGAGTGGTGTATTAATTGGGATCTTATGTACAAAATTAAAAGGAAGTTGAAATTAGAATCATAATTTTAAACTGAAAGACAAATTGAAGTTTACAAATCTAATTAAAAATGAAATTTATTTTATCTGTTTTTGTACAAATACTCCTTGGGTGGGGACATTTTCCCCAGAGATCCAGGTACAGATGCCAGAATTTTGGGAAAATCATTTTAGAGTTCCAAGAAAAAATAAGTTTTGGAACCACTGATCTATTTTATTTACACACACACATATGTAAACGATGAAGAGGAAGATGGAATTAGAATCATAATTTTAACCTGAAAGATAAATCTGTTAGATTAAGTTCACAGATTTAATTAAAAATGAAATTTTTTTTACCTTTTTTTATACAAATATTCCTAAACTTTTTGTGGGGTAGAGGGGTGTTAAAATCAAATTATATCTGTTGACTCAATTCCAATAATCTTCTTTTTTTTTTTTTTTTAATCATCAATAACGTCAATATTTTGACTGCGGATTCAAATGCCATTGGTGATGACTTGTTTCTTTGCTTTTTCTTTTGGGTTACTCTTATAATTTAGTTGGTTAACATATGAAGATCTGGTAACAATTTTTTGTTGTTATACCAATGTGGAACAATAGTTACAAATATCACATTAACATATGTTTAAGCAAAACTATATATATATATATATATATATATATATATATATAGTACAATTAAATGGAGACTCAAACTCGGTTAAGCCGTCATAATAAATTTATTTCGGCGGAGAATATTGTTGGTATATTCTATTGTTGGTATATATATATATCACACGAGGCAAAATCTACAGAATTAAAACTAAATTATAAATATGTAGCAGTAAAAATTTAAAAAATTAAGTACAATCTTTATATATTCATGCTATTTTATTTATGATAACAAAGATTAAATGTTGTAGAATTTTGTAATAATACCTAATAATATCCATTTTAAATCTCTATGATGTTTCCCAAGAAATAATAAAACCCAGGTTTTGTGGGGGGGGGTGAAGAAAATTATTTTCTTTATAAAAATTGGAAGAGTGTACATAACCAGAGATGATACTGTAGTGTGTGTGTATATATATATATATATATATATATATATATAATTAAAATGTCTAAGTAAAGACGCAACACGTGTATTTAATGAATTAAAGATCACAAGTTGAATGATTTGTGTCGAGTGACAAAATAATTCCTTACGGTATTAGATGATCATGATTGGGAGGGGTCAATCATTCAAGAAAAGTGAGTATGATTTTATTTAACACATCGTGATGAAACTGCAGATTCCATTAATTCAATAGAAAAAATTTCTCGTGTATTTTTCGTTTTTCCTGAATATAAAGACAATATTTTTCGTGTATATAAAATCTATTTTTAATGGTAAACTTTTTTTTTTAATTTATAAAAACACAAACCAAAAATAATAGTCCAAACTGTGTTAAAACCTATTTTTAATCTGAAAGAAAAACGCATAACCCTATCGTCCTAGAAGAGGATATAAAAAAAATCCATTAATATCAATTTGAGCTGATTATTGTCTTTTCTTAACTCTTAGACATTGAATATCGTATTTTCAGAAAAAGGGAATGAAAACCAGTTCATTTTTGGCCCACATTTTAGAGAAAATATATATACAAGTTAGTCAAATGATTTTTTTTAAACTGATATAAATATTTTAATCAACTCTTTACTTAGTTCAGTATTATTAGTTGTAATTGACAATATGTTCATTATTTGTTCACCATTGAATTATAAAGAATTAAAAAAAGAAGTTTCAACATATAAATTTTACTCCCCCACCTTGCCTTTTGTCGGAATCTAAATTCTCAGAGACAATATCTTCAGTTATTTATTACAACATGATTTCAATAAAAGATTAATTACCAAATCAACTCAAAAATGAATGTCAATTGAATACCAACACATACAAGTCATTAAAATTAAAAAGCAAAAGTAACTATTTTAACTATTATAAACATCATTTTTTTAATGTTACAGCTGTTGTTATTGTAGAAAAGACATGAGACTGAGAGTGTAGAAAGAAGCACATCAATGTTCATCACGTCTGGGATAGAACTGGCAGTGGTAAGAATCTTAAATGATGAACTAAGGAGTCCATATGCGTTTCTTAATAAATTTTAGAGTAAAATTCTGATGATGTAAAATAATACATCAAATAAGAATTTCAAGAAATGTTTTCACATTTTTTAGCAAAAATATTTTTATTACGACTAAAAAAGAATTTTTTTCTTCGAGTCTATTTTTTAACAAAGGAGATAATTATTCATTTTAATCTCGATATAAGAAACAGAAAAAATTTGATGAAGTTTTAAAATGAAAAAGGAATGGTATTTTTGCATTCTGACAATGATGGATAAAGAGTAGGAAGTTCATGTTCGGAAATGAAATGATAGTTAAAATTTAAGAAAAATAAACTCATCTTTTTAAGAAATCATTTAACGACAAAGAAAAAACGATTTCCAAATAATTTTCTTTTTTTGAATTCAATAAATGCTTAGAGGAATGAAAAGGACAATATATAGACTGAATCATTTCCATAAAATGGCTTCACGCAAAAATAGCATTTATTTTTCTATGTAGCCTTTTGGTCTTATAAGAATTCATTGAAGAGTCGAGTAAGAATTTATCTAATTTCAAAATGCTATTTTCGCCCTTTCTTTTACAAAAGGTGAAAAAGCATTCCGTTTTGTTATTGTTGCTATTATTATATTTAGTTTTAAAAAAATGGATTAATATTTATATTTAAAATTACGGACCGCTACGAGAAACAAACGGGGTTTTGATTTCCATATCCGACCAGATCATCTCAGACCATAAACATTTCTAGCAGACAATCGTTAGTGAATTGGATTTTCACTAAGTACTTCATACTTCTTACCTTGTGCCACAACTGAGCAAACCTTAGTAAATGAATAAACGGTTTTAAAAAAAGGTCTTATATGGGATCGAAAATATGGAATGGATACCAAGATTAATTTCTCGAATCAACCGAATACGAAGTTAAAGTCTCAAATAAAAGAATTTCAAGACAAGTACGCAAAGATCTTTCAAATCAGCACAGGAAAAACAACAAAAAAGAAAGAGCATTGTGAAAAAACCAACAACAACAACAACCAAAAAATGAATAAAGATGAGAGAGAAATATTGTGACCAGCAAGATGGCAAATGTAATAATTGAATTAGATCGGAAAAATATGCATTTGGCATTTGTATAAAAACGATAGTAAGGTTAACCATTTTATTGCGTAGTTAAAAAAACTCATCTTTGATCATTGCGACTATCACCACCACGAACAATCAACAGCAAAAAGAGGAAAAAAGAAATAAAAATAAAAAGAGGAAATAAATTGAAAAACTTACATCACCAGCCAGTAACCTGGGCGGTGTCCTGCTAGACAGATTTTTCACATCTTCGTGTGTAATAAAAACGATCCCCATCTGTAAAATTCTATCAATTGTACTTCACATTTTTAAAAGTCCATCTAGAGTCGATTTCGCTAAAGAAGAAATCAGAATGAGTCTACATGTTGAATGAAAAAAAAAAAATCCCGTTATATTAAGAGAAACAAGTGCTGTGTGCTGTACCACAGCCGGTTTCGAGAAATAGGTCATGGGAAGAAGCTACACTCGACGTAGAAAGAATGAACATTGAGGATAAAAAGAGAAAGAAAGGGAGTGAGTATAAAAGAGAAAGAAGGAGGAGGACGACGACGACGACGTTGCCAATGTTGGCGTAGAGCAAAGATGGTAAACTACTGGAGTGCCTTTCACCCAACTGTTGTAGTATGCGTGGCAGAAATGGTGAGGACTGTTCTAACAACACCAGGATTCTCGTACACCTTGTATTATTGTGTCTGAATAATCAACAGCCCTTCTTCTTGCCAACTGCAACAACTGCTACTAAAACGTTTCCTTTTTGGTAGCTGCACCCCAAAGCGGCCCTTAAAGACGTGTCTGAAGAAAGGAAAGTTAGGATTTCGCTAAAAATAATGAGAAACAACAACAAAATCAAAAATGAAACTTATGAATTATTTAATCCGTGTTTATATCAATGAAAGCGCGCTCAACGAACGATGACTAACGCGTACAGCACAAAAAGGTAGCCTTCATGAAAACTACCTGATCCCTGTGACCTTGTGTCAACCTAAGCTTAGTAGTAGCGTTTCAGAAACGCTTCCCCCATATATTCTAATTGAGATATATCTTTTAAATTAAGAATACAATAAAATTTACTTTGAAATAATTGATTTAAAATTACATAGGATATTTTAAAGACATTGTTTATTTACAAGAATTTAAATTATTTATAATAAATAAATAAATATAAATTGGTCTGTAAAAATAATTATAGTATAAATAAAAGGAGACTATATAACTTCCATTTCTAGCATGTGCGTTTATTTATTTGTCTATTTATTTAATCATTCTATTGTATTTCAAAGACTGAAACAAGATATATTTTATTCAAAATTTATATATAATATCTATTTATATAAATTTAAGTTTAGAATAGATTGAAGCTTGATTTCGAAATATGTTAATATGCTGAGATAGGGGGAATATAATTTTGGTGATTTCCTCTCAAAAGCATCCAAAATGCAGGAAATGGTCGCCAGTGACTATCAGTCATTTTCTGGAATCCAAAATTTCACACACATCAAAGAAAAAACACGCTCTTTTTTTTGGGGGGGGGGGCTTACTTATATATGAGCCAAGAATAAAATTATTTTTGTAATAAAATGATAGATAGTCAAGAAAATGGTGAGATAGGTAGCTGAGGATAGATAGATAGATAGATAGGAACTGGCTGAGATAGATAGATAGATAGATAGATAGATAGATATAAACAGTATAGTATCCTTATCACTGGACACAGTTTAGTGTCGTCCCCAGGAAATATTGAAGCTGAGAAACAGTGTTTTAAAAAATAACTTAAATACAAATTACAAGATAATATAAACCCGTATTTATTGAAATATAAAAAAATGTTTTTACAAGACATTCAGTGAGTCCATTTCATTTCCATTGTAATCAGTTCATGATATTTTGGGAGGTGTAAAAGATTCTGATTAGCATTTCATAGTTAACAGTGGTCCATGATGATATTGATGCTTCTATTTAGGAAGGAGTCCAGAATTCTAATTAGCAGTTCATAGTTATTTTCATTATTTTGAACATTTGAATGATTAAAAAATGATGTTTGGCACAAACACAAATTATAAAGAGGATTGAAAATTACTTTATATTTAACAGAGCATTTTAAGTGCTGCAATAAAAATCTTGATATAATATTATGCTGTTTGACTCAGTTACAATTTTATATATATATGTGTGTTTATACGTCTGTGTGATAACATACTCATTCTCATCCACTCAAGTTATATAAGTTCAGTTATAGAATATATATTGATCTGAGGGTAAGAGGCATAACAAAAACTTATTTTCATGCCTACATTCTGATACTAACTCTGATCTTTTGTTCAACAATTTGCAGAGTTCAGTATATCCAATTATTCTTAATTTCTCCTCGGAGAACATTTAACAAGATTTTTGATCCTTTATCACAACCACAACATTTTTCTTAACATCTTTCACTCAACTTCAGAAGAATCTTCGCAATGTAACGACTAACATATTAGACTGTAACATTATTGTAAGCAAGTGTGAACTCCAGTCACACTCTTACATTCCCTTTCAGACTATTACCCATGGGAAAGGTATGACCCTCCCCACCTTTATCTCCCAGCAATGTGCTAAATAGTACCACAACTGTCCTTCTACAAAGATAGCTTTGGAATTAAATAACTCATGAAGGTTAATGTGCCATTAAACAAAGAAACCAAACCAAAACACCCCTGTGTGTGTGTGAATTTACCCCACTCCTCCACCATAATTAGGATGTGTCACATGGTCAATGAATTTAGAGTTTTCTTTCTTTTAAGCCTTAGTAAGGCAATCAGTTTAGGAGAACGAAAACCCTGAATTAAAACCAGCTGTACTCTGCTTAAAAATTGACCTTGTGTTACATTCTGCCTGGGATGAAGGGGTTGGGTAAACACATACAATGTCACATGTCATTAGTATATACTCCCATAATTGATCATTCATTTCTTTGTTAGAATAAAATCATATATTGTTGAATTATCACTAGTCATTTTTTTTCCTTATCACCCTATTGGAGGGACTTAGAATAGACTGATTATATGCCCAGCAGAGGGGTAAGACCGCCCCCAAATGAGGTGTCCTGGGTATAACACTTAACTACATCTGATGATGAGGCTCCAGTTCTAGAGACTTGGGGAGTGTAGAGTATCACCTCATTGCCATTACTCCCAGGTCCACTATGACTTGGTTTGGTTTGGTTTCTTTGTGTATGACTGTGTCAACGTCTGACACATTAGCCACTACACGACAAGGAATTTCCTTCAGAGTGGTAGTACCAGTTAGGGTCCCATCAAATAGATCTGTTAGGGTTCTATATATGGATCAAATTGATCAGTTAGGGTCCCATCTATTGGTCAAATTGATCAGTTTGGGTCCCATCTATTGGTCAAATTGATCAGTTAGGGTCCCATCTATTGGTCAAATTGATCAGTTAGGGTTCCATCTATTGGTCAAATTGATCAGTTTGGGTCCCATCTATTGGTCAAATTGATCAGTTTGGGTTCCATCTATTGGTCAAATTGATCAGTTTGAAATTTATTCATATATGCTTACTACTACTGCTACTACTACTACTACTACTACTGCAATATCTCAATCAGGTTCTTTAGTCACTGCATCATAGGAATTCCCCCATTCTTATACAATAAGATCACAGGCAAAAAAAAAAAAATCTTAAAAAACCACACAAAAAAAGACATGAATATGAAGATAAGATTAATGTGATTCCCTGACCTTTTAGCATCGAATAACCCTAGACGTTTTTATATGCCATTAAAATCAATTAATCATTTTGTTCTTTATTTTTGGTTCATTCTTGTATAGACATAAGCTTAATAATTTATAACAGGTTTCTTCAAAATTACAAACACTAATCTGTCTAAAATGCATTATAATCTGTGACAGCAAGATATGAAAGGTGCTTATCAGTAATGTTGTATTTTTACAGCCATACATTTAGTCCTACAACACTTTATCTTATTTTATCAAGGTTATAAAAGTTGCTGAAAGGTCTAAAAACTATAACAGATACTGCCTGTCTGAAATATTTAGGATTTTACAGAGAAAGATTAAATCAAATTCCACTTTAGGCCAAAACCAATAGAGATACAATATAGCATATTAAAAATTCATTAAAAAATCTCTAATAAAAATGTTACCCAACAAATATAGCAAAATGAAAGACAATTATTTAACTCTGAAGTGAAGATTTTTATATAATGGCACTCTGGATTATAAATTTCTTGGAAAATTCATGATAAAACTAAGAACAAGGTGGTATAGTTGTAGTTGTCACCATATAGTATCAAGTAGAAGTAGGGTCCAAGTCTGATGGATTTAGCAGTAGCAAGAAGGAATCTGAACTACTGCAACATCCTGCCTTCTACTTTAGAGAGGGTAATCAGATTTTTCCTTAGCATTGCACATTTTTTTCCAAATTTATACATTTAAACATGGTTAACTAAAACAACTTTAAAGAATAAAACACACACACACACACACACACACACACGTAATGTGTGTGTGTGTTTTATTTTTTATTTTATTTTAAGAGAGAAAAATGATTGAGTGTATATTCCAGTTAGATTATATATAAGAAAAAGGTGGAAAAGATGGAAGTTTAAATGACTTATCTAGCTATATTTTACAGACATTTTTATTATGTGTCTACTGTATCACTCAGAAATAAGTACCCTATCAAAAAGTATTTTTTATAAAAAGTTAATATTCTAATGAGCACGTCTAAAAGAAGATATATATATATATATATATATATATATATATATATATTTAGGCAGCATTTCTTCGTTAATGCAAATTTCATTAAACATAATAGACATTTTATGCCTACATATTTTCTTCTAGATCCGTTCGAATTCCCGTATTACTTTTATCGTATTCGGGGGGAATTGATTTAGGTATTGTCCATAGTTGTATGTATCCCTAGTACTTTCTGCCCGACTTTGGGCCATCATCAGGGGAGGATCTATTACAAAAGTGATGTAACTTTTGTTTTAGCAAATTACTACTGTGTAAGGACGTCTTTGCCGTTGAAAATTATGGCATTTGCTTTTAAATGTAATTTTAAATGTAAGTCGGGCAGAAAGTACTAGGGATACATACAACTATGGACAATACGTAAATCAATCCCCCCCCGAATACGATAAAAGTAATACGGGAATTCGAACGGATCCAGAAGAAAATATGTAGGCATAAAATGTCTATTATGTTTAATGAAATTTGCATTAACGAAGAAATGCTGCCTAAATATACATATATATATATATATATATATATATATATATATATATTTATAAAAACCTCTTTTATATATAATATATATATGCACACACTCACATATGCACTTATATATATTTGGAGAGAGATAAATTATTATCATTATTTGCTTGTTATACCTCCTTGGGCACCTCCCCTTTTTACTATCTTCTCACATCAACCTTAGAAAAAACTGGATTCAGTGTATATTTCAGTAAGACTATTAAGAAAATAGTCTTAATGAAATTTTCTACAGATATTAGAAATTCATGTCTTTGCATATTTTTTTCCTGAAGGTGATTTTTTTTTTACATCTGATAAACAGGAAAAAGTCATACAATACGAATGATTCAATTTTTGTATATGAATGTTACTTTACCACAGCAAGGCCACCTCATGCGGTTTAATGGTTACCAAGCTAGATTAGTAAACCATTATTAGTAAGTTCAAGTCTCACTGGGTGCTCCATACCACTAATCTTGTGCCACAACTAAGCAAAGCTTAGTAAATAACTACTTTAACACAGCAAAAAATGATACATCATAGTAAAATTTTTGTTAGCACAATATCTTCAAAAATATTCATAGAGAATAAATCCAAATTACAACTTAATAACAGCACCCAAGCTCACCCCTATCGTTATAATTCCTCAAGGGAAATAAATATTATACTAATATCCAGGGAGATAAATAATCTTTAATTAGCATTTAATAGTTATTTGCAATTAACTTTAATATAGATAATTAAATAATAAGGATGTGATTCAACATTGAGATTAATAGCTACTAAAAACCTTCAGTCCAATCAGAATTCATTATATAGGGAGACAGTGATTGAATTTTCAAGATATATTTAAGAATTAAAACAATGATTTAGAATGATGATGAGACACAATAAGCTAAGAGTTTGAAATGTGTGTTGAAATTTGCCCTGACCAAAATGATTGGTACTGATAGAAATCAAGCACACTCATTTAAACTGGGAAAAGAAATAGAATAGTCATTTAGACGTGCTTGGTCATCTGGAGCTGAAGACATAAGTATGCTACTCAGCTTCAGAGGGTCATCCCCTTATGCCATTAAAGTATTGCATTCTGACTTCCTCTTGCACTTGAAAGAGTATGGTCAAGGCCGATAATGTAAGGGAAAAAAATCCTGATGGAGCTGAACAAGTTTGGTCAAAAATCCATATAAGGGTCTCCCAACTTTAAGCTTGACCTCCAGTTACATTCTGCTTTCTTAGGGGAGGAACGGATACAATGTCACCCATAAATAAATACACCTGGTTATTTTATAAAAGGTCCATTTTCTACAATACCCAAGATAAGAGTTTTATTATTTCTAGTGGTACACAATATAATCAAAATAGATATTATTAGGTATTATTTATCACCAAATTCTACAGCATTGAAACTCTCGAAACCAAAAATAGCAATATGTAGTAGTCGAAAAATAAATACATTTGATATATAAATATGTATATATTCATACAATTTCATTTTTGACTATAGAATTTCAATGCTGTAAAGTTTGGTAATAAATAATACCTAATAATATTCATTTTAATTCTAAAAGGTTCTTTAAAAAATAATGAAATCCTGGTATTCGTCTTAAAAAAATATGTATGAGCGTAATTATTAATGCTGAGGGAGGGGCATAGGATTTATTAGATCTTGGGTTATCATGTTCATTTTCTATGCTGATAACTATAACACCATGAATGACTCCTTAAAAAAACAACAGCTATCTGGCCACTTACTTCCCATCACACAAAACCATTTAAGGAAAGCAAGTAAAACATGCTGAGAAGTAAGGATGAAATAATAAATGAAGTTCTCCAAATAAAACATACACATAGATACACCAATGTTGGCCGACCAGCAAAAACTTACATTCAGCTCTGTACAACCAATTGATACCTTCTAGAAGACTTGCCAAGAGTGATGACCAATAGGGATTGAAGGCAAAAGAGAATCAACGGAATTCATGCTGTTGGCATGCCTTGATGATGATGATGATATATTGTGATACCAACAAAATCAAATTAAGTAACTGAATTAACCTTAGAAGGTAAATTTACAAGCAGAAAAAAACATTGGAGGAAAATAATTGCTTTTTTTGCAAATCTAAAAATAAACAACACTCGATACGAAGTCCAATTAGAAAATATTTTATTAGATATTTATTTACTCTTCTTTTTACAGATGAAAAATCTTAAATGTTCTCTCTCTCTCTCCCTCTCTCTCTCTCTCTCTCTCTCTCTATATATATATATATGAGGCACTCATGATGGAATGATTATCATCTTAGGAAATAGACATGGCAACTCAAGTTCAAATCCTGAATGAGGCAGTGTGTATTTCACGTAGTACTAATGCACTTGGGAAAGATATGAATCCAACTATTTTCTCTGCAGCTATGGGTAAATAGTAGGGCAGACTAGGCTCTTTAACTTTGGTATGCCAACTGGTCGAGGAGAAAGAAAACTCAAGGTATTCCCACCTGATAAACTCTACTTAAAAAATGACCTTGGGTCACATCCTGCTCATACAGAGGGGTCGGGTAAGTATATATATATATATACACATATATATAGGGTGTCCCAGAAAAATGTATACATATGATTATTTATACAATATTTATTCAGCCCAGTTACCTGGGCCTGTAGAATATGCTGACTGCTTCTCAGCAGAAGAGTAAGACCCCTCTTCTCCAACGAGTGTCCAGGATATGACACAAGACTGCATCTGATGCTGAGGCTCCAGCCCTCGAGCATTGGGGAATGTGGAGTACCCCTTCATTACCATTGCTACAAAGTCTACTCTGACATAGAGTGGTAGCATCTGACAGGGTCCTATCTAAGGGTCAAATAGAACTGTTTGGCATTTTAACTGTGTCCAAACAAATGACTTATGCTAAACCGAATTGTTTGAAATAGAACTTTTTCATGATTTAACTGTGTCTAAAAAATGGCAGATGTTTAATTGAATTGTTAGTGATACATAATAATACTTGGAACCATTAAATTGTATGCAAACAAATGAATAATGTTGAATAAAATTATAAGTGAGGCAATAGCAATACTTGAAACTCTTCAACCATGTGCTTAAATTGAATTATTGGTGTTACATAACAACACTTGGAACCATTTGATGGTTTGGTTTCTTTGTTTAATGACATATAAACTTTTGTAGGTTATTTAATGCCAAATCCATTCTCCTAGAAGAACAATAGTGGTATTATTTAACCCATAGCTGGGAGGATAAGGGGGTTCATACCTTTCCTCAGAGTATTTGCCCGAAAGTGAACGTAATAGCGCAACTGGAGTACAAACTCGCTTACTACGATTCCGCAGTCCATCGCTTTAACCATTACACCACGAGAACATCCCCCGGAACCATTTGATTGTGTGAAAATTAATGAATAGTTTCGAATAGAATAATTCGTGTTAAATAGCAATACTTGTAAGAAATTCACTGTCTGCAAACAAATGATTAATACTGAATAGAATAATTACTGTTGGATAGCAATAATGGAAACCATTTCACTGTCTAGAAACAATAGCAATATTAGCATACAAATGAAGTAGTCCAAACGCATTTAAAAATGAAATTACCTACAAACTATTCACTTACAAATCATATATGTATATCCATTAAAATGTGTGCTAACAAATAATTGATGTTAAATTGTTACTGTTACATAGAAATACTTGAAACCATTTAACTGTGTGCAAAAACAAATTAGCTCAGGCTCATTTAAAAATGTTATTCATAAAATATTTACTACTCCTATATATTTAATATATATGTATAAAAAGGATTTGGCATTAAATAACCTACAATGGCTGATATGCGCATAAAGCCAAAACAAACTAAATCCTATATATTTAATATATATGTATAAAGAGGATTTGGCATTAAATAATCTACAATGGTTGATATGCCCATAAAACCCAACCAAACCAAATCATATATATTTTATATATATATATATATATATATAAAGAGGATTTGCCAATAAATAACCTACAATGGTTGATATGCCATAAAAACCAACCCAACCAAATCATATATATTTAATATATATGTATAAAGAGGGTTTTGCATTAAATAACCTACAATGCTTGATATACCCATAAAACTAAACTGAACCAAACAATATTTATTCAGATATTTTTAAGTTTTATAATTTGAGTTAATGATGACAAGTATTGAATATTTTGAGGTGACGCAGGTGTTTGAACTGATGATTGTTTTTTTTCCTGGTATTGCTAATAAAGTGAACTGACAAAATTATAAATATTACTGAGTTATCGCAGATGTTCAAAACTGATGGTCATTCTATTTAAGGCATTGCTGATAATTCTAACAGATGGAATAGCAAACTTCATAAATTGTTTCAATGGTATTTGATTGCATTTCATTCCATTTGCTGCTCTCAACTTATTAATTGTTGCAGATTTTGTGTCTCATTTAAATGCAACAATTACGCCTATGGGCACCTTAGAACTTGCTTGTTACAGTTGAACATTGCATAAAATTACCAGGGTTTACAATTTACAGTTAATAATCTACGATACATGTAAATTGATCATTCTTTTTTTTTCCAGAAAATATAGACACTTAGAGTGTATATATTCTTTTAACACTCCATATATATACATATATATATGAGAGAGGGAAAGAAAGAGACACCATTAAGGATTTATATATATATATATATATATATATATATATATATATATAATGTAATTTGAATTTGATAATTTTTTTTCCAGAAAATGGAGACACTTATCAAAGTATGTATTTTTATAACACTCCATATATATATGTACATACAAACTTATACACAAACACACACATATATATATATATATATTACGCATGAATCCTAAATGGTCTCTCTTTCTTTCTCTCATATATATATATATATATATATAAATATACATATATATATAATTAAAGACAAAGAAAGATAAGATAATGTAATTTGAATTTGATGATTTTTTTTTCCAGAAAATACAAACATTTATCAAAGTATGTATTTTTATAACACTCCATATATATATATATATATATATATATATATATATATATATATACACACACACACACATATGTGTACATACACACATATGTGTACATACACACTTATACACAAACACATATATATATATTACACATGAATCCTAAATGGTCTCTCTTTCTTTCACTTTCTCTATATATATATATTATGAAAGACAAAGAAAGATAAGATATTTGAATTTGATTTTATATATATATATATATATATATATGTGTGTGTGTGTACATACACACTTATACACAAACACACACACACATATATATATATATATATATATATATATATATACATATATATATTACACATGAATCCTAAATGGTCTCTCTCTTTCTTTCATATATATATATATATATATATATATATATAATGAAAGACAAAGAAAGATAAGATAAATGCATTTTTAATTTAAAAAAAAAAACAGAGCTTATTTCTAAAGCTATGTCTCAACAAACTGATCTTAGATTATCAACATTGAAATATGCAATGGTTACAGGCAGTATGTCCTGTTTGAGAAATTTTTCCCCACAACATGTGTACAGTAGCAGCAGCCTGTTATGAATAGCTTGAACTTTCTGTGACACCTTATATTCTGCTGCTGCTGCTGCTGCTGCAGTTTGTTCATTCTTACTCTCAACTCTTTTACCCCTCTCCCCAAGTAGGGTGAGGGTACAAAAATTACTTCACATTCATTGTGCACACTTAAATGTGAGTCAGCAGAAGAAGACTTTTTTCTTTTCTTCTTTTTTTTTTCCTAACACAACATGCAGTCCCCACAATCTTTTGTAAGGCTGAGACTCTAAATGGCCTATTTGCATTTCTAGATCAACATATATATATATTTTATATATATATATATATGATCTCTTGTCAACACACATTTTTTGATGTGTTCTTTCTTTATATGACAATTACTTCTATAAGAGTGTGAGGTGGTTTTATGGCATTTCAACTTTTGCTGAGTTACTTTGCTTGAAAATTGACCTCATGTCACATCATTCCTGGATTTGAAGTGGTTTCATGTGGTTTCTTTGTTTAATGGCATACCAACCTTTGTGGCTTATTCAATGCTAAAGTCATCCTTATAGAAGGACAGTAGTACAACTACTTAGCCTCCAGCTAGGGGAATACGGAGGTTCATGCTTTTCTCAAGTCCAAAAGTAAATACAATAATGTCTTGAACTGGCCAACTCTGATGTCTTTAGGTTGGGTTTTATGGCATAACAACCATTATTGGTTATTTAATGCCAAATTCTGTTTTTATATATATATTGAATATATGATTTATAAATACATTTTGTTGATACACAGTTAAATGATCAAACAGTTGTATTTCTAAGAACTCACTTTTGCATAAGTCAACAAAGTTAAATGTTTCCAACTATTGCTATGTGGTGCCTTCAATAAGTTTCCAGACTTTTTTGTACAGGCATATAAATTTATCATAGACTCTTGAAAATTCACTATGTTATTGCTATACATCTTATGAGATCACTGACCAATTTTTATGATTTCAGGTTCAAATGAACAGCTACAGCAGAAATTGGAATACACCCTACTAAAGTCTGATTGTCACAGCTGGTGAATTTCAAAAATGCAATCTAGACGTCAGGACACTTTAGAAGAACAATATACAATGAAATTCTGTCTTAAACTTGGAAAAAATCTCACAGAAACATATGGAATGGTTCAGACTGCTTTTAGAGCATCTTGCATGAATCGAGCATCAGTTTTTGAGTGGCATAAGAGATTCAAGGAAGGCACGGAGTCTGGGAGGGATGATGAGAGGTGTGGGAGGAGTAAGGAAGTCAATACCTCAGAGTTGATTGGCCAAAGGGTTACGGTTAGGGTTACTATGTTTAAGGGAGTTCAGGAAGAGATTCTGTTGGAAGAGGCCAGCACTCTTCAAATCGGCTCAGTGGCATTTCCACCAGGACAATGCACCAGTCCCCAACTCCATCCTTGTCACAGATTATTTGACCAAGATGGGCATCGATAGTTCCTAACCCTCCCTATAGTCGATACCTTGCTCCTTGTGAATTTTGGTTATTCCCTAAGCTCAGAGGCCATCGTTATGAGACAATTGAGGAGATGAAAGAGGCAGTGACGAAGGTCATTGACACGCTGACGCAAGAAGACTTCCATGGGGCCTTCCAGAAGTTGTTGGAGCGGTACAACAAGTGCATTGCAGCTGGAGGAGATTACTTCAAAGAGGACTAGAGTTTCATGTGTGTACTATCGATAAAAGTGCCCACACGAAAAAGTCTGGAAACTTATTTAATGATCCTCGTATGTATAACTAACAATTCAACTAAACATTAGTCATTTGTTCACACACAGTTAAAGGATCAAACAATCTAATTTAACATAAGTCATTTGTTTGCACATAGTTTAAATGTTAAACAATTCTATTTAACCCATAGGTAAGACCCTATCAGGGGCTACCACTCCAGGTCAGAGTGGACCTGGGAACAATGTCAATGAAGGGGTACTCTATATTCCCTAAAGTTCCAGCATTACTGTTATATAACATATGACATGGATTTTTGGCTCGTTCCTAGTGACCCCATGTGCTTTGGCAAGCAGTCCCATTGTGATTAGTAAAGAGGGGGATGACAGTGTGTCAGGGCAGTCAGGTCCAACAGGTGTATTAACCAGAAGGAGACCACATGATGACCATGCGGTCAGATTTAGACACAGCAGAGAATCAAGAGTCAAGCCAGGGACATGCAGCCGATCATAGGGTTAGGTCGTCTCTGACGATATGGCTTGCAAGGGGGTGCAAGCATTGGCATCCCCTGGCTCCCGGAAGAAGATATGAAACAAGAAGAAGTCCCCCTCTCTGAGTATATGTCTTTCCATCTATTTCTCAAACTAACAACAAACCGAGGGACCCCTTTCGAGAATAAAATGAGAGTGTTTCGTTCGTTCATTATCTTTGATTATGTTCCTCGTTGTTCATAACGACATGGCTTATTCTCCCTCCAGCTATGGGTAAATAGTAGGGCAGACTGAGTTCTTCAGCCTTGGTGGGGCAACTAGTCTAGAAGGAAAACTCTGAATTCAAACCTGTTAAACTCCGCTTAAAAAATTGACCTTGTGTCATATCCAGCCCGAGCAAAGGGGATGGTAAATATGATAAAGACACCGCTGAGTATACAACATTACTAGAGTCTTACTATCAGATTGTTTAATGTCATATCAGGGACAATCGTTGGGAGAGGGTCTTACCTCTCAGCAGAGATGCAGTTGGTGTATTCTACTGCCCCCCCCCCAACTGACTGGGGTGACAATGATTTCACAGTCCAGCACATCAGCCACTATACCATGGAGGACCCCCCACCTTCACAACCATGTTTTGGCAAGTAAATATTTTACACCAAAGTCAGTCTTTTTAAACAATGATATGACTTTAAGTAACTATTCCTATTAAATAATAATCATCAGTTTGTCAACAGTAATATGGTTTCATGTATTCCTCTCAAATACTAATGATTTCAAATAGATCTATTTGATTTAGAGATCCGACCCTATCAGGGGCTACTACAACTCTAGGTTAATAGGGATTAAAGAATAATGGCAATAAAGGAGTATTCCACAGTCTTACTCCTCTACAGTTCACATAAGCCCCAGTGACAGAGCTCTTGAATGGACAATGGTAGAAATATATATATATATATACATATATATATATATAAGGGTGATTCAATAAAAAAGGTGAATTTTGCCTTAAAAGTTGACAATAGAAAGCCCTATTTACAGTAGCAACTTTTTTGAAGAAACCAAGAGTGATGGTTTCTTTCATATCCCAAAAGAATGTCAGCATAACCTTCTTTACTGACTGCTGCACCAGGAACTTTTTCTTTACCAGAGAGTCAATGAGTTTCCACCCACATTAACTTTTTTTTTTTTTTTGACAGGTTTGTAATGGCAAATCCATGTTTAGCTTATTTGTAGATAGTTTTTTGACTAAAACATGGTTCTTCAAACACATCACACATTTTTCTGTAAATTTCACACGGTTTGCACTTCACAGCCAGCAAAAATTTTATGATAGACCTCTGTTCAAACCTAGAGCATTCTATTAGATTTGCTGCCATTTTGAATAGCCTCAAAACAAATATCTTTGCTATAAACCAATTCTAAACAATGCAGAGTTTACATTTTACGGAAAAAAATCTGAGAAACTTTTATTTTGCTCTTTTAAAAAATTCCCACTTTTTGTAAAATTATTCTAATGTGTTCCTCCTAAGTAAAAAAAAAACCCTTATTTATTGAATGACCTCATATAGATTAGATAAATAATAAGACTGCCAATACAGGTGATTTGTTAATAGTGATGAAGGTTTGTGTGTAGAACCAGCCACACCTTTTGGATGAGTTGATAACAGAAGAATGGTACAAGTGTGTGTGTGTGTGTGTGTGTGTCACAAATCCTCCAAACAACATTCCTTAGATTTTCAATTCAGAATTTTTCTTTATCCTAGACTAGTTTCCCTACCAAGCCAAGAGAGCCCATTCTGCCCTACTATTTACCCCTAGCAATGGTAGAAAAGATGAATTCCCGGATCTTGTGGCAAAAAAATTGTACTCTATTGTGTTTTCACACTGTTAAAATTCTCTAAATTATAAGGAGCACTTTATATGCATAAAACACACTATATAGGATAGAAAACAACTGAACAGGGGCTTCAGCATATTCTAAGATTCTCACCACTGATAGGGTGTTCATAGATGATAGATAACTAAAACTAAATTTAAGGGCAGGGCTAGCTTTAAGCTAAATGGATCAATTGCTCCTAACTGGGCTCCACATTTAAGGGGGCCTTACATAAGAGTGTAATCTACTGTTGGCTCATCAAGTACACACAATAAATTGCAATACACATATGTTCCCAATTGAATCCTGCACTTCCTGAGGTTCACTCTGTCTAAGGTTGTGAGGCTTCATCAAAAACTATCATTAATAGTAAGTTATCGACTGTGTATACATTATGAATTAATTCATACTGAAGAAAATACTGCAGATATTTTTGCAATAAGAATTAAGAAAATGAATTTGTGGTGGATTACGGATCATTCTCAGCCCACAACCTGAAGCTAATTGACAGGTCATCCCCCAACACTTCACAGTAGTAAATTACTGAACATTCATTGCTATCTGCAATTCACAGCCCTTGACAATCCATAGCCATTCACAACCACAGACAATCCAGAACCATCGAAACAACTCATTCCTAATAGAATTACAAGGTACTTGTCAAGAATAACCACCTGCGGAAATGTGTGCAGTAATATAGAAAAAGATTTTATAGAAATGTGATAATTACATTCATCATCCACATAAGAATCATTTTCCATCATTTTCTAATTTTATGGGACATTTTGAACCCACAGGTTCATTCTGCAGAACTTTTACAATAAAATTTGCAGCAGTTAAAAAAACTGATGGTGACACTGGCTACTTTGACATTGTCACTGGAATCTTACAAAGAGATACAGTGGCACTATTTCTATTTGTAATCTGCCTAAATTATGTACAAGGAATGTCAATAGATCTTATGAGAGGACACTTACCAAGAGCAATGACTAATAGGGATGGATGATAAGAGAGATCCAAGGCAATCTGTGCAGTTGGTAATGCCTTGATGATGAAAGTGCATCTTCCTGATTGAGTAAAAGCTGCTGTTTTACAGCAACACAAAATCAACACCTTATCACACTGACATGTCAAAATGTTTTGGCTTGTCAGTGTGACGGTATTTAAGTATAGTAAATTACTATGAGTTAAGTGTATTTAATGCAGATTTTTATGAAAATAAACTCACACAAATATATATATATATATATATATATATATATGTTGACTAACCATAGTCAAGGGCAACCTGGAGGCTCCCTTTTCAGTGGCCACTACACTATTTCAAACAATTCAGTTTAGCATAAGTACAAAGTTTAAATGTCAAAAACAGTTCTATTTCAAGCAATTCAGTTTAACATAAGTAGAAAGTTTAAATGTCAAAACAGTTCTATTTCAAGCAATTCAGTTAAGCATAAGATTGAAGTTTAAATGTCAAAAATATTTCTATTTCAAACAATTTAGTTTAGCATAAGTACGCAGTTTAAATCTATTTGACGCATAGGTGCTACTACTCCGGGTCAGAGTGGACCTGGGAGCAATGGCAATAGTGGGGTACTTTGCCATCCTCAAAGCTCCAGCAGTACTGGAACCTCACCATCAGATTATTTAGTGTCATATACAAGACACTCATTGAGAGGGGTCTTGCCCATCTGCAGAGAAGCAGTTGGTGTATTCTACAATCCCAGCCGACTAGGCAATACTCAAAGTTAAATGTAAAAAGATTTTATTTCAATAAATTCAGTTTAGCATGAGTATGAAGTTTAAATATCAAAACAGTCCTATCTCAAGCAATTTAGTTTAGCAAAAGTTCACAGTTTAATTCTATTTGACCAATAGGTAGGACCCTATCAGGTGCTACCACTCAGAGCCAGAGTGGACCTGTAAGCGATGGCAATAAAGGGATACTTTGCATTTCCCAAAGCTCTAGCATTACTGGAACCTCACCATCAGATTGTATAGTGTCATATCCAGCATACTCGTTGGGGGTGGGGTCTTATCCCCCCTCCTGCAGAGAAGCAGTCGGTGTATTCTACAACCCCTGCCTACTGAGCAATAAACAGAGCAGAGAGTTAAGATTCGAATAAGGGAACCAGTCTCTATTGCAATGGCAGCACTAAGAATCAGTTTTGCAAAGGATCACACAGAAACTCTTTTTTTTAAGCAAAGACATCATTATTCCTTTTTTTCCCTTGTGAACCTGTCTCACAGCTTGTGTGACTCGGAAGCAAAACTAAGAATATGGCATTGAATCATTATGCAACAAAGTTGCATAGGCTGCAGGCAGAGAACTTTACAGTAAAACAAGTTCAAATGAATTATAAGGAATGAATGAAGATTTCTTATAATGAGGTTATCAAAATTAAACCAAATAAAAATGGGTGCAGAAAAAAAATGACATTTTATACAACATATGAGTTATTCAATATCAACTTGGCCAATGATCCCAACTCAAACATCTCAGATTTGAGGTGTGAAATGAAGTTTTATAAACATTTCAGTCATAATAGATCCTTCAAGAATGAAGACTTTTTGTTTCAGGCTGTGAAAATAAAACAGTTGTGATATTTTTTTAGTGAAAGTTAGATGACCTATGAACCATTTTAGTTCCTGTTTACAGTAGTCCATGATGATATTGATGCTTCTATTTAGGAAAGAGTGAGAGATTGGATTTAATATATTATAGTTAACTATTTTATTGAAAATTTGCTATAATGAGCCTTTTTTACAGGGTAACCTATATATATATACGAGCTGGTCCAATTTTATATATATATATATATATATATATATTATATAAAATTGGACTGGCTCATTGGCTTAGTGGGTAGAGTGTTTGCCAAAGGTCTGGGAGACCTGGGTTCAATCCCAGATCATGTCATACCAAAGACTTTAAAAATGGTACTTGATACCTCCTCGCTTAATACTCAGCAATATAAGGTACGTATCAAGGGTTAAGGAGTAGTGCCCTCCCCTACACCTCAGTGTAGTAGCTATTGAAAAGGGAGCCTTCTGGTTGCCCTTGACTACGGTCGACAACTTAACTTACTATATATATATATATATATATACGCACACACATGGATCATTCAAAGAGTACTGAGCCTCACTTAGATTTTAGATTTATCATATACCTCACCTTTTTCTGCATGAGACTAAGAACTTTTTGAACAACCTTCATATATATATAGATAGATAGATAGATAGATAGAGAGAGAGTGATATTTTGTATGTGTGTGTGTGTGTATATATATATATATATATATATATATATATATATATATACACACATACACACACACACATAAATATATACATCCCAAATAATTTGTTAGAAAAAGTTTTCCTTTTAACCAAAGATAGCAGGATTTTATGATTTCTAATGGAACATTACAATTAAAACAGATATTATAAAGCATCATTTATAACTAAACTCTACAGCAATAAAACTGTAATCAAAACCTTAATTTCACAAATATATATGAGAGGTGCATTTTTTAAAATACATTTGTGGCAACAGTTTCAATACAGTAAAGTTTGGTAATAAATAATACCTAATAATATTTGTTTTGGTTGTATCATGTACCACTAGAAATAATAAAACTCTTATTCTGGGTTTAGAAGAAAATTAACTTTTTATAAAATAATCATTAGGTGTGTATTTATTTATGGGGGATGTTATATCTGACCATCACTCAATGTAACTGTAGGTCAATCTTAAAGTAAAAGACCTTCATATGGATTTTTAATAAAACAGGTTCAGCTCCATCAGGATTTTTTTCCCTTTACATTGTTGGCCTTGATGTTGACTATGTGTATAAAACTATCCAATGATTTAGGGGTAAGGATTACCCAACATGTCCCAACTTCCATTCATAGACATGCATCGATAACATCATCCAGGGATTTACAGAGGCACAAGTCTTGCATTGGAGAATACTAGTTGAATATAAATGCATATCACGTCAACTAATCAGACTAAGCACCACCTCAATATCTTGTAAGCTGTTGTGATTAATACAATGTCTGACTCTGTATAGATAGAGAGAGCTCTAACATAAATTAGAAAATGAACCCCCTTATCCTCCCAGCTATGGGTTAAATAGTACCACTACTGTTCTTCTTGGAGAATAGATTTGGCATTAAATAACCTGCAAAGGTTGATATGCCATTAAACAAAGAAACAAACAAACAAAACTTGATCTGGTGTATAATTAATTTTTCTTTTGTCTCCTCCCAATTTTAAAATTCTTTTCTTTTAAAACTTCATTTTCCAATGATTGATTTTGAAGAAGCATCAGTTGAAAGGCACTAAAGTTTTATATTTGTTTTAATCAATTTTAATCATGATCAAAACCATCTTCCCTATTTTACAACTCATTTTACCATTGTATTATACAAGAAATATATATGTGTGTGTGTGTGTGTTATTCTTCAAAGTAGTTTTAGCTAACCATTTTTAATGTATGAATTTTTAAAAGATCCCATAGTTGTGCTTTTTCATGAGATCACTGTATTGCTTAATCTAATCTGTCTACAAAATAAGCCAGTAATATGGCTCCCAATAATTTACCGACACTAATTATCACTAATTTTTAGCCTTGGCATTACACTATGTTTCAATTTTGAAGAGAAAAACTTCCTTGCCAAGACAGAGTCACAAGACAAAATGCTTTCAAGATAGCATTAAACTGAGAATCTTTTTTATACATGCATTGGTTATATTTGCAAAGTGATGATGTATGTGAAAAGCCTGGAAGTATACTTTCATTCACCATCTGTATTGTTGGAGGGTCTCATTGTTAAAAATTAACAAAGACAAGATGATGATGAGTTCACATCAAGAAAGAAGCCAGGTGTGTGTTATGGGAGGGTGGGAATAATTATGTTTAATGAGAGTTAAAATTTCAGTAAAATATACTTAGAAAATTTCATTACAAGTAATTTGCTGGAAGTCTTACTGGCATATACACTTAATCAATTCTTTTTTACAGTCTGATGTGAGAAGGTAATAAGAAGGAGAGATGTCCATGGAGGCTTAACAAACAAATAATGATCATTTCTCTCTCTCTCTCTCTCTCTCTCTCTCTATATATATATATATATATATATATATATATATATATATATATATATATATATATATATATATGTATGTATGTGTGTGTGTATCCCAGGTCAAGTCATACCAAAGACTCAAAAAATGGTACTTGATGCCAACACTCAGCATTATAAGGTATGGATCAAGGGTAAGTGAGCAATCCAAGAAAAAGAGTAGCACTCTCCTCTACACCTTGGTGTAGTAGGTAATAAAAAGGAGCTTTTGGGTCACCCTCAACTACAGTCACCAACTTTACTTAAGTAAATTAAGTATATATATTAATAACTTCTTTTGGACAAGCTCAAAAGAATAATAACTTTTTTTTAAAAATTATTTGTTGGGTACTTATTTCTGAATGATACTATAGAAACAAAAATGTTCATAAAATGTAGATAGATAAATTGACTAAACTTCCTTTTTTTTCACCTCTTCTTTTTTATTATATATATATATATATTACTGAAATATATACACTCTCTCTCTCTTTATATATATATATATATATATATACACACACACACATATACACATGCATGCATGTGTTTGTGTGTGTGTTATTCTTAAAAGTAATTTTAGCCATTTCTTATGTATAAATTTTAAAACAATCTGCAAAATGTACATTTTCTTTTTTAAGTAGAGGAGTTATATTGTAAATTGGGGAGATCACTGTATACACTGTTGATGAGACCTAATAAGGTCGAAACAGCAGTCCAGTGTTTCCATATGTTGCATGCAGACGTTTGCCAGATTTTCTGGACATGGTAATTCAATTTACAATCTGCAAAATGTTCAGAAGAAAATTAATATTTTATAAAAATTGTTGGGGGTGTAATTATTTATGGACAGTACTATATAATCATTTCTCTTTCTCATATATATATATATATATATATATATATATATATATATATATATATATATATATATATATATTGATGACTCCTTTTGGACATACTCAAAAGAATAATAACTTTTTTATAAATAAATTCTTAGAAGGAAGGTACTTATTTCTGGATGATATTGTATAAGCACAATTAAAATTTCAGTAAAATATACATAAATAAGTCAATTAAACTTCCATCTTCTGCAACTTTTTTAAAATTTGCACTCTGCCAAACTATATTAGAATCAGCTTAAGATATTAAAAAGAAATCTGTCTATGCAATATATATATATATATATATATATATATATATAGCTAGCATTTCTTCACCCTTGCCTTCCACAAACCACCTACTGTGTTTTTATCTGACTTTGCAACATTTCCAAAACGCTCATTTTATTTGGCAGTTCTTTTTTGCTGTAACCAAAATTAGATAGGAAATTCTGATAATCAGCAAGGGAAAAAAATTATCCAATACATGAGCTGGTTGGTAGCCGGATACTAGAAACATCCACCTACCAAAAAAACAGGTTTACATGAAAGAGGCAAGAAGTGTAATAATCCATATAAAGTGTACAGATATTTAATTGAATTATTTTAACCATTTAAATCAATTTTAGTTATTTCTGTAGGTAAGATGACAGAATGATTATGGAGGCCACATCTTTGATTGTCACAGAGTTTAACCTTTGTGGTAAGACCTAGTGGCTATTTATTTTAATGTCATAGAGTTTGACTTCTCTGGAACAACCTAGTGGCCATTGCTTTATTGTCGTGGTGTAATGGTTATCGTCGTAGTAATTGGACACGGCGACACAAGTTCAAATCCTCGACGAGACTGGTGCATTTCACTTAGCACTAATACTCTTGGGAAAGGTATGAATCCAATTATTCTCCCTCCAGCTATGGGTAAATAGTAGGACAGACTAGGTTCTTCAGCCTTGGTGAGGCAACTAGTCTAGGAGAAGGAAAACTGAATTCAAACCTGTTAAACTTCGCTTAAAAACTGACCTTGTGTCATATCCTGCCCGAACAGAGAGGTTGGTAAATATGGGTAAGACGGAGTAGCCTTTGTTTTAATGTCATTGAGCTTGACTTCTCAAGAACGACCGAGTGGCCATTGCTTTATTGTCGTGGAGCTTGACCTCTCTGGTTAGACTGAGTAGCCTTTGTTTTAATGTCATTGAGTTTGACTTCTCAAGAACGACCGAGTGGCCATTGCTTTACTATCGTGGAGTTTGGCCCCCTTATTCTAGTTTTTTAAAGTTTTTTTACTAAAAATAACCAAATTCCTATTCTGTATTATTTGAATAGTAAATAGACACAGTGAACCGAGTTCAAATCCTGGATAAAGCAGTTTGCATTTCACTTCACGTTAATCTCCTTGGGAAAGGCATAATTTCTTCTCTCTCACAGTTATGGGTAAATTATAGAGTAAACTGGGCTCTTCAGTTTTGGTATGACAACCAGTCTAGGAGAAGGAGAACTTTGGTTTGGTTTCTTTGTTTAATGGCATATCAACCTTTGTAGGTTATTTAATGCCAAAGCCATTCTCCTAGAAGAACAATATTGGTACTATTTAACCCATAGCTAGAAGGATAAAGGGGTTCATACCTTCCCCAAGGGTATTTGTCCGAAAATGAATGTAATAGTGCAACTGGAGTACGAATTTGCGTACTCTGATTCCACAGTCCATCGCTTTAACCATTACACCACGAGAACACCCCCAGGAGAACTTTGAATTCAAACTAGGTGTACTCTGTTTAAAAATTAACCTCATGGCAGAAGGGTTGGGTAAATACATATTTGAACGTTACAGCGATGATACAGAATGTTGTATTAGTCAAGGAGTTAAAAAGATCTTAGAAATTCAAGGCTCAAATTTTAAATAAGAAAGTTTATACATGCTGTGAATCAGAATCAGGCATTATATTTAATATTATTATTATCATCATCGCTGCCACCACCACATGACTGACAGCAAAAATGTTTTCTTTAAATTTGTTTTTAACATGTGACATGCAAGTTTCAAAAGGATAATAGAATGACTAAGCCCTAAGATGGAAGTGGTTGACACATGATATTTATACACCTATGAGAAAATCTCACCTTCGAGGATGAGGGGGAGGAAAGGGGATAATTTGCAGAGACAAAACCTTAAAAAAAAAAAAAAAAAAAAAAGAAGAGGAAAGAAACTAAAAAAAAGAAAAGGCTGTAAAAGAGAAGGAAAACAAAAAGAAAAGAGAGAGGAGGAGGAAAAGTGGTAAAAAAAGAAAAGTCAAGAAAAGAGAAAGAAAAAAAGGAGAAAAAGTGATAGAAAAAAAAAAGACTGGAAAAAGAAAAAGAGAAGGTAAAGTCATAGAGAAAAAAAAAGAGAAGGAAAAGTAATAGAAAAAGAAAAAAGGGAAGGAAAAGTGAAAAAAAAAAGAAAAGTCTGGAAAAGAGAAGGAAAAATAGGTGTTTTTTCATGTTTTCATACAAGATTTCCAAATTACTTTCTCTTTTTAAATTTCAATTTATAATTTTTAATTATTATGAAAATGCTCCACAGAATTTATATACACAACTATATTAGTAGTTATTTACTAAGCTTTGCATTGTTATGGCACAAGTATATTTAAGGGCACCCAGTGAAATTCAAACTCACTTGTAATGTTTTGCTTGTCTAGTTTGTTAACCATTACTCCATAGGTGTTAGTTTTCTAAATTTCTGAGACGAAGCAGGACACATAGCGTAATGGTTATAGGCGTTGGTTCCCTAAGCTTCTAAGGAGACAATCATCTAGTGGTTTCAGGTTCTACTCGGTTATGGCTAACGGAATCAGAACAGGCGACCCCCGTGGATTCAATAAAGGACATAGTTCGAAGTTCCGTGAAGGTTCCCGAGTTCAACAAACACCTGAAGAAGGCCGGAGGACATATCGGCCAAAATGTTGTGGAAATAACAATAAAGATGAAGACAATAGTCCGAAAACCCTTAATGATAAAAATACTCCATAGGTGTATTTGGAATTTCAACACAAAACTGAACTAACCATTTGTTATTTTATATAGAAAGAAGAAAATTAGTAAAAGATTATTGAAACAAACTCTATCTGGTTTCCAAATAAAACTGCTTAAATGAAAATATATATATATATATATATATATATATATATATATATATATATATATATATATGTCATCTAAGTATGTTCGGTTAAAGGCCGTGGATTGTTTTCATTTCAAGATCTTCAAGTGAAGACGTTCAAGTGTTCTTATTATTTTTCTTATATCTGGATCAAGGTGGTGAAGAAAGTACTTCATAGCAGCTCAAGTGCTTTCAACCATTTCACTGGTCATCCTCAGGAGTTGTGTTAGGTTGTTTGTTGCTGTGAGTTTTATTTATATTTATACCATTTATCCTAAACAAATGAGCCAACACTATAGTAAAAAAAAAAACTCAAAATGAATATAAATAAAACTCACAGCAACTAACACAACCCCTGAGTATGACCAGCAAATGGTTAAAAGTATTTTGGCTGGTATGGGGCACTTTCCCTACCACCTTAACCCAAACAGAAGAAAAATAGCAAGAAGACTTGAATGTCTTGAAGATTTTGAAAAGAAAACAATCCACAGTCTTCAAGTGAACATGCTTAGATAATGATATGCTGCCTAAGTACACAATATATATATATATATATATATATATATATATATATATATATATATATATATATATATGTGTGTGGGTGTAATGCAGATTATGGAGGTAGAACCACCCAAAGATTAGAGGTGAAAATCACTCAGTACGTGCCAAACTCTATTTGTAAATACACACAAGTACAATCATCTGGCCACTTAGAGACTCATGAGTCCACCTATCAATGAACACTTATTGAACAGAACTACATTTGCTTGGTGCTATTCAACTCAGGACTTTTTTTTACCTTGTATAGAGCTCAGACAAAACACCATCTTAACATTTTAAAAGCTGTAATAATCAACACACAGTATCTAGCTCTATGTAGACAGAACACAACCATCAACAAGAATTGGTTCAGGACTTATTAGTGTGATTTGAAGAAAATATTTTTTTCTCTCTTTCTACCTCTTTCACGCACACACACACACACACACATATATATATATATATATATATATATATATAAAAACAGAGAGAGAGAGAGAGACATACACACACATATAAATATATATGAGAGAGAGAGAAAGAGTTTTTTGTGGTGTAATGGTTATCATTGTAGAAAATGGATACAGTGACCAGAGTTCAAATCCTGGAGAAGACTGCATTTCACATAGCACTGATACCTTTAGTATGAATCCAATTATTCTCCCTCCATTTATGGGTAAATAGCAGGGCAGACTATATGGGTATGAACATATTTTACCTCCATTTATGGGTAAATAGCAGGGCAGACTAAGCTTTATGATAAATGGTCAAGGAGAAAGGAAATTCTGAATTCAAAGTCCACTCAAAAAAATGACCTTGTGTCACATCCTGCTTATGCAGAGGGGTTGGTATATATATATATATATATATATATACCAACCTCTCTGTATCCTGGCTTGGATGTCTGGCCACACTAAAGAGTTGTGATACAACAAAACTGTCTGTCTATGGATGACAATATATATGCTCCCCAACCCCATAGATTGAACATCATAGCGAAGAAATTAATGGGATTGCCAATCACGTAATGCTGAGCACTTTGGTATCCAATAGCGAAAAATATAAACAAATGAAATTTTGAGTTTTAAAATTTTTGAGTTTTAAAAAATATTCCATATTTCTTGATAATATTCTATTTCTGTTGATAGCGCTCTGTTTTTCAATTCATCAGCATCTCAGTTTTATCCAACTCTGCGTTTATGTAATTTTGTTGTTATAAAAAACCTAAAAACTTTCAAAATTCTTTAAAAACGATCTTTATACATGCAAGCAACCCCTGATGATGGCCTATGAAAGGTCCAAATGCGCTCAGGACAATATTGGTAAATCCATCCACCAATTCCAACCGGAAACCAAGACACTTATCAGGAAACTTGAAAGGATCTTAATAAAATTATACAGACCAAATGTGTCTTTATTATTTAATCTATATATATATATATATATATATATATATATACACACACACACACACACACACACACACACAACTACATACATATATTGTTTAGGGACCAATGAGTTTGATTTGGAGAACTTTTTTTCTCCTCCTCTTCTTTCAGATTTCATTCCCTTCACTAGTTCAGTCATTATCAAAGTTAACTTTTGAAAAGGTTTGGTTTGGTTTCTTTGTTTAATGGCATATCAACTCTTTTTAGGTTATTTAATGCCAAAGCCATTCTCCTAGAAGAACAGTAGTGGTACTATTTAACCCATAGCTGGGAGGATAAGGGGGTTCATACCTTTCCCAAGGGTATTTGCCTGAAAGTGAACATAATAGCGCGACTGGAGTACGAACTCGCGTACTACGATTCCGCAGTCCATCGCTTTAACCATTACACCACGAGGACACCCCAACTTTTGAAAAGTACCAGTGAAAAGGCACCTAAAGTTTTATTTTAGGATTCATTTTAGTAAATTTTAATTGTTTATGCATTATAATTTTGTCTCCACCTAATTAGAATTAATACTCCACCGGAGTTTATCAAGAATTTTTATATATATATATATATGTTAGAATAGTGTAGACATAGAAGTATCTGTACTTAGTTTCTCACCTATGCTACTAATGGACAAAGATTTGGTCCAATGGTCACATAGGCTAGAAACAGACAGTCACCAAGTGCTATTGACTACATCCACACTATCCTAACTCATATATATATATATATATATATATATCAGCTGCCTTCTTGGTTTCGAGTGTGACCACCGATTAAGTTTTGCAATTCCCTTCTCTTCACTCCTCCACCATATTTTTTAAGGGTTGTATGCACCCTCAGATGACTTTTCAAGCCTACCAAATTGCAGCAAATTTTACCACAGACTGGCCATTGTTGGTCATATATATATATATATATATATATATGGTAAGTTATGGTAACCTTTCATACAATATACATACACGGTGACAAAAAAAAAACCAGAACCCATATATTTTTGACTGAAATTCATAAATTTAATTCTAGCCTTTTCTTCTTTTCAGGATATGTACAAAGCCTCCAAGATTACTAAAATTTTTGGGCCTAATCATACACAGACAGAAGTTGGAGTGTACAAAATTAGAATTATTTTGCTTTATTTTTGTAGAATAAAAAAGTTTATGGGTTGTTTTTTTTGGGGTCACCCTGTATATACATTTAAATCCATACTAGCAGCACAACATGATGGTGATGATAATGATGATATATGTATGCTCTGTCAGTGATATTAAAGGGTTTCTTTGGGTTTAATGGCATATTAACCTTGGGGGTTATCTAATGCCAAAGCCATCCTTGTAGAACAGTAGTAGTACTATTTACCTATAGCTGAGAGGAATAAGGCGTTTCATGCCTTTCCCAAAGGTATTAGTCTGAAAGTGAATATAACAGTGCAACTGAAGTTCAAACTGACTTACTACGATATTGCATTCTAGATCGTTAACCATTACACTATAGAAACTCTTCTTGATATACTCTTTATTTATGAATATAGCAAACTAAATACATACACACACAAACAAACATGAGGTGCTACCCACAAAAACAAAATTAGACCATGGGAAAAATAATTATCTTACTCAATCATCTAATATCTACTGGCTCATAAAGGGTAGAGCAAAAGCCTGTACTACATTCAGTTTAAGCATGCTGCTCAAATTACTTGAACATTGAGTCACACAATGTGTATACATAACTAAGCTTACAAGGACACAGTGACATGATTTCAGTTACAAACAGGAAAATAGTCACTTATATACTAAAATACTCAAATGATTATTATTTTCTTTTATATAATTGTACTCACATGTATTTACCCAACCCCTCCACCATGGGCAGGATGTTACACAAGGTCAATTTTTTTAGCAGAGTAAGGCTGCTTTAAAATCAAAGTTTTCCTTCTAAACTGGTTGCCTAACCAAGGCTAAAGTTAAGTTGTGTTTGGCTTTGTTTTATTGCATATCAACAACCCTTGTGGGTTATCTAATGCCAAATCCTGTTAATACACACACACATATATATATATATATATATACATACATATATATATGATTTGTAAATGAATAGTAAGTAGGTAACATTATTTCTAAATGAGTCAGAACTTGTTTGTTTACACACAATTAAATGGTTTCAAGTATTGTTATCCAACATGAATGATTTTATTTAATATTAATCATTTGTTTGCACATAGTTAAATGGTTTCAAGTATTGCTTTCTAACGATAATAATTCTATTCAATATTAATCTTTTGATCACATACAGTTTAATGATTTCAAGTATTGTTATCTAACACTAATAATTCTATTTAATATTAGACATTTGTTTGCACAGAGTTAAATGGTATCAAGTATTTCTATTCAACATTAGTAATTCTATTTATCAAGTATTCCTATCTAATATGAATAATTTGCACACAGCTGTACGGTTTCAAATGACTAATGATGATGATAATAATAATCCAAAGCAAAAAATTGAACAGTCGTATTTGACCCCTCGATGGGACCCTAACAAGTGCTACTACTCTGGGTCAGAGTGGATTTGGGAGTAATGTTGATGAAGAGGTATTCCACATTCTCCAAGACTGGAACTTCACCATCAGATGCAAATTCAATGTCACACTCAAGATACAAGCGTAAAGAAATCAGTCTGTCCTACTATTTACCTATACTGAAGAGGAGGATGTAGAACATAGATTCAAGCTTTCTCAAAGGGCATTAGCACAAACTGAAATGTAAACAGCCTTGTCCAGGATTTGAACTAGAGTCACCAATTTCATTTCTCATAATAATATCTTATGCTAAGCATAAGATCTACTTCACCTATAATTTTACTTTTAATATTATACGTAAAATAAATGAACATCTTTTGTTCTTTAAGATTTCATCAGGATTTATGCAAAAACAGCAATAAATTTATCTTTAAATGATAATACCAGTTGTACCAGACTAGACATTATTAGTAGCAAAATATAATTGATGACCTGACAAATTGAAAAAAGTTAAGCAGTGCAGAACCTGCTCAGTACTTAGATGGGTGACCACTTCGGAACAGCAAGTGCTGTAAGCAACCTGAGGCCCATGTGTTGGACTAAACAAAGCTTAGTAAATTCTAACTTTGGCACCTCACACAGTATAATGGTTAGCAAGCTTGGCTAGCAGAATACTGACTGGGTGCCTCATATTTCTGGTTTTGTCACAAGTTAAGATTTGCTTAACTCTCTTTCGCCATCCATCTCTCCCTATCATCCGTTGTTCTTACTAAGTCCACTAGATGATATTAAACATTTACACTGACCAATGCCCAGACTGTCTTGCTCATCTTACTTGGATGGTTTGTGAGATAGGAGGTAAGTGGCCGTACAGCTACTGTTTTCTAGGGTTCTGCTTCCAGGATTTGTTCAAAACAGCAGAAAGCATTTTTGTGCAGTTCCTATCTTGCTTTTTCTCCAAGTATTTTGTTAAAGTCCAAGAAGTGCAACCATACAGTAGTAATGATAGGGCTATTTCTTGAAAGAACTCCCATTTTTATTTTATCATGGATCAAATTTCCATATAGATGTTAACCTGTCAATAGCCGTCCAGCCTTTACTTATGCATATGTTGACATCACTTTCAGTAGATGAGATATTGCAACCAAGGTACACAATGGTTGGTTGGTTGGTTGGTTGGTTGTAATTCATGTCACATCAACACTTGTGGTTTTTTAATGCCAAATCCTGTTTATATATATATGTAACAGATACTATCACTTTGGATCAGAGTGGACCTGGGAGTAATGGCAATGAAGAAATACTCCATATTCCTCAAAGCTCCAGGACTGGATGCAATCAGATGCAGTTTAGTGTCTTATCCAGGACATTCATTTGAATGGAGATCTCCCTTGAGATGTAGTTGGCGTATTTCACAGCCCCAACCAACTAGATAGTGAGATGTATGAAGTGGTCAACTAATTTTAGAGGCTTTTGTCATTTATTGATGAGATGTCACTATCTTGATTAAAACACATGAACTCTTTTTTATCTGAGTTCATGTAGAGACCAATACTGCTTGCTGCTTGCTCCAGACAGAGATTCAGCTTGTGCAGCTATATTTGCAAGAAGTGCTAGATCATTTGTTTAAGATTATAACCTTTTTTCATTACAAAAATCCCAGGAGGTGTCCCGGTGGTGTAATGGTTAAAGCGATGGACTGCGGAATCGTAGTAAGCGAGTTCGTACTCCAGTTGCACTATTACGTTCACTTTCGGGCAAATAGCCTTGGGAAAGGTATGAACCCCCTTATCCTCCCAGCTATGGGTTGAATAGTACCACTACGGTTTTTCTAGGAGAATGGCTTTGGCATTAAATAACCTACAAAGGTTGATATGCCATTAAACAAAGAAAACAAACAAACAAAAATCCCAGCTCAGGGTTAAATAGTGCCACTAATGTTTTCCTACAAGGATTGCCTTGGCATTGAATAACCCACAAAGGTTGATATGACATTAAACCAAGAAAACAATAAGGTAGAAGTAAAAAGAAAAAAAACTATAATAGAGATGTCTCACTCGATACCAAATTCTATTGCTAATTGCTTCAAAATAGTAAAAGGTTTTCTTTTAATTACAAATGGAAAGCTTTCAAACTCTATTAAAACATTTTTAAATATTTGTTTCCTATTTTAAACTGGGCCATTGGCTTAATGAGTAGAGTGTTCGCCAATGGTCCAGGAGACCAGGGTTCATTCCCAGGTCAAGTCATACTAAAGACTAAAAAAAAATGGTACTTGATACCTCCTTTCTTAACACTCAACATTATCTGGTAAGGATCAAAGGTAAAGTAGAGCAATCCAGGGAATGAAGTAGCACCCTTCCCTACACCTTGATGTAGTAGCTATTGAAAAGGGAGCCTTCGAGTTACCCTCATCTAAGGGAGACAACTTTACTACTTAATATGAATTTATGAATTTGAATTTTGGTTTGGTTTCTTAATCAATCTTTGTCGGTTATTTAATGCAAAAGGCATCCTTGTAGAAGAATCGCAGTGATACTATTTAACACATAGCTGGGGAAATTGATATCAAAATATTTGTAAAATATATTGAATAGTTTGAATTTTTTTTTTCCACTTAAAGATAAATAGTTACTGACATTTGGCCAGGAACAAAAAAAAGGCGGCAAACTCAACTTCTAGTAGTTTATCATGAGAATATCAACTTGCAAACTTTTTGTGAGTTATCTAATGTATGCCACCTGGGAATTCACTTGGGTTAAGGAAATGATGTTATAAGTGGGGGGGGCTCTCAAGAGACAAGCATTAAGTGCAATATGTGTGAGAATTCACAAAAACAGAAATGACACACCCAAAACAAGAATTTTACAAAGGCAGATCCAACCATTTCTGGATCATATCATGATGAATGGATAATTGGATGAAGCATAAAATAATAATCAGAGAAATATGAAAATCCATCACACAAAACAAAATGACTCATAAAGGAAAAAACAATTTCATCAAAATTCATTCTAATTTTTTTTCCTTTTGGGTGTTTGGTTGGGTTTTACGGCATATCAACCTTTGTAGGTTATTTAATGCCAAATCCATTTTGATACAAATAATCAGTTTTATTTTAAACAATTCAGTTTAGCATGAGTACACAGTTTAATTGTCAAAAACATTTCTATTTTAAGTTATTCAGTTTAGTCAAACAGTTCTGATTCAAAACAATTCAGTTTAGTATAAGTATAAATTTTGTCCACACACAGTTGTCAAAACAGTCCTATTTCAAACAATTCAGTTCAGTATAAGTATATAGTTTAGTTCTATTTAACCCATAGATAGGGCCCTATCAGGTGCTACCACTCTGGGCCTGAGTGGACCTGGGAGTGATAGCAATGAAGGGGTGCTCTGCATTCCCATAGGCTCCAGCATCACTGGAACCTCACCATCAGATTGTTTATTGTCATATCCAGGATACTCGTTTGGGTGGTGGTGGGGGTCTTACCCCTCTACAGAGGGGCAGTCGGTGTATTCTACAGCCCTAGTCAACTAGGCAATTCTTTCTTTTCTTTTTTTTTAAAATATATACGAGGATGATTAAATAAGTTTCCAGATTTTTTTTTGTATGGGCACTTTTATTGATAGTAGACACATGAAACTCTAGTCCCCTTTGAAGTAATCTCCTCTAGTTGCAAAGCACTTGTTGTACTGTTCCAACAACTTCTGGAAGGCCCTATGGAAGTCCTCTTGTGTGAGCATGTCAGTGACCTTCATCACAGCCTCTTTCATCTCCTCAATTGTCTCATAACAACAGCCTCTAAGTTTTTCCTTGAGCTTAGGGAATAACCAGAAGTCACAGGGAGCAAGGTCTGGACTTTAGGGAGGCTGAGGAACTGTCTTGATGCCCATCTTGCTCAAATAGTCTGTGACAAGGATGGAGTTGGGGACTGGTGCATTGTCCAGCTGGAAATGCTACTGACCCGATTTGAAGAGTGCTGGCCTCTTCCCTAGGAATCTCTTCCTGAACTCCCTTAAAACCTCAACATACTAACCCTAACCCTAACCCTTTGGCCAATCAACTCTGGTGTATTGACTTCCTTACTCCTCCCACACCTCTCATCATCCCTCACAGACTCCATGCCTCCCTTGAATCTCTTATGCCACTCAAAAACTGATGCTCGATTCATGCAAGATGGTTGAAAAGCAGTCTGAAGCATTCCATACATTTCTGTGGCATTTTTTCCAAGTTTAAAACAGAATTTTATTGCATATCGTTCTTCTAAAGTGTCCTTATGTCCAGATTGCATTTTTGAAATTCACCAGCTGTGACAATCAGACTTTAGTAGGGTGTATTCCAATTTCTGCTGTAGCTGTTCATTTGAACCTGAAATCATAAAAATTGGTCAGTGATCTCATAAGATGCATAGCAATAACATAGTGAATTTTCAAGAGTCTACAACAATTTTAAATGCCTGTACAAAAAATATCTGGAAACTTATTGAATGCACCACGTATCTTTATTTCTTAGATGGATGAGAGAACAACACAAAGATGCTGTGTGTTGTTTTGAAGAAATTCTGGAAGCAGCACCCCACAAAACAGCAGCTGTACAGCCACTTACCTCCCATCTTGTAAACCATCCTAATAAGATGAGTAACACATGCTGGTCAGTGTTAGAGAAGTAAGTATGAATTTATAAGCAATGTTCTACTATGGACTACCACACATAGACACACCAGTGTCAGCTGGCCAGCAAAAACTTACATTCATCATCTATATGCAGACACTTGATACTGTTAGTAGACTTACCAAGAGTGATGACTGATAGGGACAGATGGCTAGAAAGAGTCAAAGGAATCTCTTTAATCAACATGCCTTGATGATGATGATGTATTTACCCAACACCTCCACCACAAGCAGGATGTGACACAAGGCCAATTTTTAAGTGCAGTACAAATGTTTGCCTTCTCCTAGACTGGTTGCCTAACCATGGTTAAAGAACCCAGCCAGCTCTATTATTTACACATAGCTGGGATAGGGGGAGGAGAAATGGATTCATGCCTTTCCCAAATGCATAAGTACATAGTGAATCATAAGCAGCCTTGTCCAGGTTTGACCTTGGGTCAGTGATTTCCTTTCCAACTACAATAACAGTTACACTTCCTGAATATGTTTGTATATATGTAAGCAACTCCAAACCAGTAAAAAATAGCACATCATAGTAAGATTCTTGATAGAGCAATACACTTAAAATACACTAAAAGCAATTTTAAGTCCAACTTACAACTGAATAATCATTTTCTATGGCCCAAATTCACATAAAACATTTTTTCTATCATCTAAATTCTAGATATTATTAAAATAATTATGAAATGTTAATTAGAACTTCTCACTTCTTCCTGAATAGAAGCATCAATATCACCATGGACAGCTATTAACTATGGTATAATAATTAGAATTCTTCACTCCTTCCTAGACAGAAGCATCAATATCAATGGATAGCAGTAAATGTGGGTTTTGGTTCATTTGTTTAATGGCATATTAACCCCTTATGGGATATATAATGCTGAAATTTGATTTTCAAAAATTACAATTATATTGCTTCAGGTATTCCTAATAATCTATAAATTATCATATGGTTTCAATGAATTCTTTTTTTTTATTATTATTTTTATTATTATTATTATTATGATAAGAAGAAGAAGAAGTTTACATGCAGTTATATTTCTACCAAATAAAAACAATTTGAACACAGTTATATGGTTTCAAACATTCCTGATAATTTTCAAATAGATCTATTTGACTCAAAGATGGGACCCAAATGGGACATTCCAGATCAGAGTGGACTTGGGAGTAATGACAACAAGGGGTACCCCATCCTCTTCAGATCTCCAGAATTGGAGCCTCACCACTGAATGTAGCTTAGTGTCATACCCTGGAGACCTGTTTTGTTATCTGGTTGACTGATTTTAACAACATGTCAACCAGTAGTAGGTTATTTTATGCCTACAGGTTAGGGAATTGCATTCATTGTACATTGATATTTACATTTTTGTTTGGCTGTTTCTTAAAAGTTTTCATTTATTTCTTTTTTTTCTTTTTTTTTTTTGCACATACTCCCATCAAAAACATGATTTTTAAACCAATCTATTTGACTCTGGATGTGACCCAAACAGATACTAGCATTCTGGATATGAGAGGAATGGCAATGAAGGAGTACTCCTCACTTTCCAGATATATAAAAATATATAAATCAAATTATAATGCTTAAGAAGTGTGGGAATATTATCAAACATCATTAAATAAAGTGCCAGGAGAATGAGACTAAAATAAAGGATGGATTTAAAAGGTTTAATATGGGCTAAAAGCCAACCAATGGCTTTTTGTTGGTTTGTAAAAAATAAACACACAAAAATTTCATTTTATTGTTTTTAAAAATACAACTGAATAAATACAATCAAACAAGATTCTTTTACACTTCATTTTCTTTAAATTAAGATTTTTTTCCATTAAATGCTGCCAATATATTAACAATAGATAATAGTTGAACAAGCAGATGTTATAAATAATTACATTATGAATAAGTAAAATATTCTTGGCTATTTATGCCACTAATTCTGCTGCCACCCATATTCAGCGATACCTCATTGTACAATCCTTTTTTTTTTTTTCACAAAAGACAATGTGAATACCATAATTATTTGTGTATAACACACTTCTGAACAACAAAATTCTCATATATAATACACAATGACTTTTTAGAATTTGTTGCCGCAAAATTCAACTTAAATTTAACATTCACTTAACATTTTAGTGGTTTATACTGACTAAAAATAATAATTTATAAAGTTTGCATTGTATCTTAAAACACAAAATTGATACAGTATTTAGAGCAAATACACAGACATGTTCAAGCAAAAATGCAATAAAATAAGCTCACATTAAGAGCAACAGAATTATAAACAAACACACATTTTACTGTAACAGTGTAAAACACATTAGTTTGTACTGGAGATATAACTTAAGTTTTTGTCTTCCCGTCCTGAACAAAGGAAGGTTGGAGGCCAGAAGAAAATTTCATTATATAATTCTCATGTATGATAGGCACTCCTAACTTTTGGGCTGAAAAATCTAGAAAAATAGTGCATCTAAAACACAAATAATTAGAGTAAATGTTTTGACTAAAAAATGAATTATTTAAAAAAAAAAAAACCCGCCTCCAGTAAGACAAACCAAACATTGTGGTATTGCGGGACAAAATCATAAGCAACGTTTTCTTAAGGACTCAGACACATGCACATACCAGTTTTAGCCAACCAGCAAAAACAAACATTAACTGTGGATACTGGATACCGTCTAGAAGACTTACAAAGAGTGATAGCCAATAGGGGTTGATGGCGACAGGTTTAACAGAATCTGTACTGTTGTGATGGTGATGATGATAAAGCTTTGCCAATTTAACAACTATGGTCTCTAGTTTTAAGATACAAAAATGTATCTTCAAAATCATTTTAGACATTATCTCAGATAGTATATCTATTTGACCCATAGTTAGAACTACTCCCGTGGGTCAAAGTGGACCTAGGAGTAATGGCATTTTTTAATGTCTTACATGTCCTAGAATCTTACCTTTGAGATGAATTTTCAGTTTAGGAAACAAGAAAAAGTAGCAAAGTTAAGTAAATATTGAGGGTGCTGCACTTTCACAATCCTGTGTTTCACAAAGATAGGTCTGCAGAATATGGAGGGTGCTGCACTTTCACAATCCTGTGTTTCAAAGAGATAGGTCTGCAGAATATGGAGGGTGCCACACTTTCACAATCCTGTGTTTCACAGAGCTTAGTATAGTAAGAATTGAGGGTGCTGCTTTTGCAAAATCCTGTGTTTCACATGTGTAGTTTCCATCTAGCTTTTTCTCCTGGTACTTTATTAAAATCCAAGTGGTGCAACTATACATTAGTACTGACATGGTTACAGCTAGTATGCTGTAAAACCAACCAACCAATCATATTTAATAAAAAAGAAAAAGTGAAATCAATATCCAAAGTATGGACAGCAAAATTTGTGGGTTGTATAAAACGAGAAACCATTGGCCTAATGGGTAGAGTGTTTGCCAATGGTCTGGGAGACCGGGGTTCAATCCCAGGTCGAGTCATACCAAAGACTCAAAAAATGGGACTTGATGCCGCCTTGCTTAATATTCAGCATTATAGGGTAAGGATAAAGGGTAAAGTAGAGCAATCCAGGAAATGGAGTAGTGCCCTCCCCTACACCTCGTATGTAGTAGGTATTGAAAAGGGAGCCTTTGGGGTACCCTCGACTAAGGTTGCTAACTTTTTTTTTTATAAAACGAGAATTCTTCAAAGCTATATCTGTGTTAATACTAATATATAGTTGCACCACTTAAATACCTGGAGAAAAAACTAGATAGGAACTACACAAGGATGCTGCATGCTGTTTTGAACAAATCCTGGAAACAGCATCGAACAAAACAGTAGCTGTTGGGCCACTTACTTCCCATCTCACAAACCATCCAATTAAGAAGATACACTGGGCACTGCTTGTGAAGTAAGGAGAAACTCATAAGCAAATTGTAAATTGTAGAAAGCTGATAATTTCTTATTTCAAAAATTAAGGTTACATTTGTTGTGACATTTTTTAAATATGTACAGAAAAAATTATCATACAAATTTATATAAAGTCTATTGAAGACTTTATAAGAAAGAACATCTGATAGATTTTCAAAGTGTATTTGTTATATAGCACTGTCAACCATACTCATCTAACCTTTATATGATTGTTGTAGAGATTGTTTGTACTGATCATCCCAAGGATTGAATTCATCCTCATTAGCTTTTAAATGTTGATGAATCAACCTGTCCCACCTGTTGATTAGAAGTAGACTCATATTTTTCTATAAAAGCCACTAGCGGTCTGTTCACAGTGAAAATAATTACCTCGGGTGGTGTAATGGTTAGCAAACCTTCACGAGTGAGCTTGATTCTCTTTAGGTGTCCCATTCATATGGCCTTATGCCACATCTAAGCAAGAAGCTTAGTAAATTAAAAGATGATTTACTTGCCTCTTGAACCCATTCTGGGCAACTTTACTACTTTGAAACAGTAATGTTTCAAAGAAAAATATGTTTTGAAAACAATGTTTCTTAGTGTTTACAAAGTGTCTATCAGAGTCAGCCACAAGTAATATCCAAATTATAAAAAAAATTTTAATATCATTTTCAAAAATCCTTTTTTTTAAAAATATATTCTGAGTGATTTAAAACTAACCCCTTATCAATCAGGAGTTAATTTTCAATTGCCATATATATATACATATATATATATATATATATATATATATATTGTAACTCTTTATCAAAAGGGAGTTATTTTTCAATTAACCTGTATCACCATGTTTGAAAGAAAATATGTTAAAAGGAAGTTCTTTTTAATAAGGGAAACTGTAGAAACCCTTTAGCAGGTAAAGTGACATTTTTGTCAGCAATGATACACAGAGTGACTATATTTCATAGGTAGCTCAATGTAAGGCATTTTTTTATTGGCTGCTAGTTGACTAATTCAATGTTGATGCATAGAAATATTGCTAGGAGGCCTAACTGTGGCATAGGATTATATAAAGGTTATTTGGCGGAATATCATAATTAAAGAACAAGTGCTTTAATATTTTCACGCTATTGTACTATGCGACACAATTTCTGCTCAAATTATCAAGTTTTGTTTATTTTATATAATTATAGACTTGTTAGAACATAACCTCTCTTTTGAAAATTGTTATAATTAATTCTCCCACTCTAAAAGGATTGGGAGAGTCCCCATGATATAATGGTTAAAGTACTGAGCTGTGACCTCAAAGTAAGGAAGTTCAAACTCCAGTCAACTTTCAAATTAATACACTTGAGAAAAGAATGAGACTCCTCTTTTCCCCCCAGCAATTGGTTAAATAGTACCACTACTATCCTTCCAACATTATAGTTTTGGCATTAAATAATCCACAAAGGTTGATATGCCATTAAACCAAACCAAAGCAATCTACAAAGATTTAAAAGAATATCTCTCTATATAGAAGGGTTAAAGAATAAATTTTAATTGAATAAGATGATTCATTTAACATCCAAAATTTGGATATTATATGCACGTGATAAGATACTTTTTAAACAGTTTTCAATATATGGATAAAATTGCAGATATAATGGAAGAAAAATATGATTTGAAAATCAAATTTAGTGAAATATTCATCTATTCATTAGAACATTTCACACTGTGTGGACTTCATTAAATTTTGGAAAAAAATCTTTACTCTAAGAAAGAATACTTTATAAAAATTCTATAAAAATGTCCAACTCTTGCATGGGATTGTTTGCATTTTAAATAGCATCAATACTCTTAGGATTAATATGCATCCACCTATTACCCACCAGGATGATATGCATCCACTTATTACCCTTTCAGCTATGGGTAAATAGTAGGGCAGACTTAACTCTTTAACATTGGTATGGAAACCAATCTAGGAGAAAGAAAACTCTGAATTCAAACTAGCTGTACTCTGCTTATTGTATCTTGTGGTAGAGGAAATGGATAAATACATTTTTTTTTAAATTGTACGATAGAAGTATATTTTCAAACCAAACTTGATTATTTTTCTTGGTTACAGAATTCCAATACTATAGTGTTTGGTAATAATAATACCTAATAATATCCATTTTAATAGATAATGTTCCTTCTATCTTTGATTTCAAAGAAAGTAGTAAAAGTGTATTTATTAATGGATGAGACTGTATTTACAAAGTTTAATCTGGCACATGGTCACTTATTTGAGGGTGATACTGCATATGTTCTAATCATGATAAAAATGACTATTTACTCTCATTTTTGAAAGCTTTTAGAATTTAAAAAATGTTTTTAATTAAAAGAAATGCATCCTTAATAAAATAATATTTATTTAAATATTGATAAAGAATTTTGAAAGTTAATTTCTTTTAAAAACAAAAAAAATGATATTATTAGATATTATTTATTATCAACAATTATTATTTACTCCTTTAGAGTTTTTCACATCAGTGTTACCTGATAGGTTTTCACTGGAGTTTGAGTGATAGCAAGTCTCCTCAAGTCTCCAGGACTCGTCTTAGGATTCTGGCCGTTCTTAGCCATGCTGTCGTTTGGATAGTCTCTACCCGTCCGCCAACTTCCAAGTCTTCCATGTTGGTTTGTTTGGTTTTATGGCATATCAACCTTTGTCGGTTATTTAACGCCAAATCCATTTTTATGTAAATAATCTGTTCTATTGAAAACAGTTCAGTTTAGCATAAGTACAGTTTAATTGTCAAAAACATTTCCATTTCAAACTATTTAAGCAGTTATATGTAACAATTCAGTTAAGTGTAAATACACTTTTAATGTTGAAAAACAGTTCTATTAGAAAAAATTTAGTTAAGCATAAGCACGCAGTTTAAGTGTAAGTACGGTTTAATTGTCAAAAACATTTCTATTTCAAGCCATTCAGTTTACTCAATTCATTTTAGCATAAGTATGCTGTTAGTTCTATTTAACCCATAGATAGGGCCCTATCAGGTGCTACTACTCCGGGCCAGAGTGAACCTGGGAGCAAAGGCAATGAAGGGGTACTCTGCATTCCCCAAAGCTCCAGCACTGCTGGAACCTCACCATCAGATCATTTAGTGTCATATACAGGACATTCGTTAGGGGGGGGTCTTACCCCTCTGCAGAGAAGCAGTCAGTGTATTCTACAGCCCCAGCTGACTGGGCAATATACAGAGTTAATTGTCAAACAGTTTTATTTCAGATAATTCAGTTCAGCACTAGTATGCAGTTCCAATGTCAAAACAGTTCTATTTTAAACAATTCAGTTTAGCATAAATACGCAGTTTAAATGCAAAAATCAGTATAGTGAAAGAAGGACGGTTTTGTTCTATTCAACCCATAGATAGGACCCTTATCAGGTGCTACCACTCCGGGCCAGAGTGGACCTGGGAGCGATGGCAATGAAGGGGTACTCCGCATTCCCCAAAGCTCCAACATTGCTGGAACCTCACCATCAGATTGTTTAGTGTCGTATCCAGGACACTCATTGGGGGGGTCTTACCCCTCTGCAGAGAAGCAGTCGGTGTATTCTACAGCCCCAGCCGACTGAGTAACCAAGTCTTCCAGGCCTTTTAATAATCCTTTTGTTATTGTGCCTAACACACCAATCATAATTGGCACAATCATCACTTTCATGTTCCACAGCTTTTTCAATTCTCTAGCAAGGTCGAGGTACTTATCCTTCTTTTCACATTCCTTCAGATTTATTCTGTGGTCCGCCGAGACAGCAAAATCGACAATTTTGCAAATTCTCTTTTTTTTTATTGCAACACTTCTGTAAGCAAAATTAAAATTATATATATATTTAGAAGTACTTATTTTAAAACTGCTATATATTCATATTTTTTTATTTCAATATAGTAAAGTTTAGTAAGTAAGTAAAGTTGGCGACCATAGTCGAGGGTGACCCGAAGGCTCCCTTTTTGATAGCTACTACACCAAGGTGTATGGGGAGGGCGCTACTCCTTTCCCAGGATTGCTCCACTTTACCCTTGATCCGTACCTTATAATGCTGAGTGTTAAGGAAGGAGGCATCAAGTACCATTTTTTGAGTCTTTGGTATGACTCGACCTGGGATTGAACCCAGGTCTCCCGAGCCATTGGCGAACACTCTAACCGCTAGGCCAATGTCCGGTTTTAAAGTTTGGTGATAATACCAAATAATATCCATTGTATAATGTTCTACTAGAAATGATAAAATCTTCGTATTTTTGGCTTAAAAGAAAATTAATATTTTATTTTTAAAATGCTCAGCTGTACTTATTTATTGGTGATACTGTATTTACAAATCTTAGTCTGGTACATGGTCACTTATTTATGGGTGATGTGCATATACTTTCTCTTTGCTGCTGGGCTAGTCACAAGATATATTATATTTACCAACCCCTCCGCTTGGGCAGGATATGACACAAGGTCAATTTTTAAGCGGAGTTTAACAGATTTGAATTCAGAGTTTTCCTTCTCCTCGACTAGTTGCCTCCTCAAGGCTGAAGAACTAGTCTGCCTTACTATTTACCCATAGCTGGAGGGAGAATAATTGGATTCATACCTTTCCCAAGGGTATTAGTGCTTTGTGAAATGCAATCAGTCTCGTCCAGGATTTGAACTCGTGTCGCCGTATCCATTTCCTAGGGCGATAATCATTACATCACAAAATATATTATAAAGCTCATTTCTCTGTGTAAGGAAAATATAAAATTTCTTTTATATACACGTTAAATTGATAAGTCAAGAAATGATCACACCTATCACACCCCAAGCCCTCAACAAATATTCTGATTCTAGCCTCCTTTTTTATATAAAAACACTTATGCTATATATATTCAAAGACTTGGTTGTAGAAAATTGCTACTTTTGATTGATTTTAACAGCATGTCAACACATCTGGAATTACTAATTTCCAGAGGTTAGAGAATTCCTTTCAATGAACACACATATTTTTATGTAGTTGTTTCATAAGAAATTTTGGCACACACTTCTATGATATCAAGTATTCCTACCTAATACAATCAATTTGCACACAATTATATAATATCAGGTATTCCAATTGAATACAAATAATTTGCACACAGTTGTATGGTTTCAAGTATTCTTATCTAAAACTCATAATCATATGGTTTCAAGTAATTATTTCTATCTAATAAGTCATTTGTTTGCAAGCAATTATAGGGTTTTAAGTAATTATTTCTATTTAATCCTATTTATCAACCCCTCCACTCGGGCAGGATATGACACAAGGTCAATTTTTAAGTGGAGTTTAACAGGTTTGAATTCAGAGTTTTCCTTCTCCTAGACTAGTTGCCTAACCAAGGCTGAAGAACCTAGTCTATCCTACTATTTATCCATAGCTGGAGGGAGAATAATTGGATTCATACCTTTCCCAAGGGTATTAGTGCTATGTGAAATGCAATCAGCCTCGTCCAGGATTTGAACTTGTGTCGCCGTGTTCATTTCCTACGACGATAACAATTACACCATTTGTCATTTGTTTGCACATATGTCATATGGTTTCAAGAAACTAATAACAATCTTTATTAAACAATTATAGCATCAAGTAGCCATTTTTAATTTAAATGATTTACGGTTCTATGATATCAAGTATTTGTATCTAATATTAATAAATTTCAGACAGATCTATTTGACCCATAGATGGGATACCTGAATAAATACAAGCACTCCAATGCAGAGTGGATCTGGCAGTAATGGCAATGAAGGGGTACTCCATACTCCTCACAGCTCCAGAACTGGAGCCTCACCACTAAATGCAGTTTAGTAACATAGCCAGGGCACTCCTCTTTGTGAGTGGAGTCTTAGTTCTCTGCACAGGATACATCAGTCTATTCTAAACCCTGTTTCTTTTGATATTTACTCAAAGAAAAAAAAATCTTTACTTCCTCGAGAAACACTGTGGGTGATTTCAGTTTCTGAAATAATTGTGGGGGGAAACAATTTGGTTTTATATCTTCAAAAATTATTTTCCAAATCTTGAACTGAAAATCTGTTAAACTTTATGAAGGATTATTTTGTTTATTAACTGTTGGTTTTGTAAACATCTTGGATAGGGTCACAGCCATAAGACCCACATCAGAGACGGTGTTGCAGTTTTAATACTAAGTACATTTAGTTTTTTTTGCTTTGTGATGTTTTTTTCTTTCATTTTTTTTCTTTCTTACCTTCTAAACTATTCTAAAAGTTTTTTTATAAACATAATGTTCTTTCTTTCTTATTTATTTCATTATTTTTCTTTCATTCTTTTTTTTTTCTTCTACAGTTGAGATTATTTTAAGATTTTTATAAACATAGGTCTTTCTTTTCTATTTCATTCTCTCTTTTATTATTTTCTTTCTTCTACCTCCAAATTATCCGAAAGGTTTTTTGTAAACAGGATGTTTTTTCTTTATTTCCTCTACCTTCTAAATTATTCCAAGTTTTTTGTTAACATAATGTTCTTTCTTAGTTTTTTTTTTTTTTTATTTCATTCTTTTTCATTCATTCTTTCTTGCTTACTTACTCCTGCCAATTAAATTATTCTGAAAGTTTTTTTTATAAACATAATCTTCTTTCTTTCTTACATTGGTAGCCACACCCTTCCTGGTTTTGAATTCAAAGACTTCTTTTCTCTCAGACTGGTTTGCCTACCTACAAGAAAAATGGTGGAAGGAAAAAAAAACATGCATTCATGCCTTTTCCAAAAACATTAGCTCAAAGTGTGCATATATATATATATATATGTATTTATGAAGAAAAGTAGAAAAAAAAACAAAATAACCCAAATTTGATGAATTTATTAAGAATATCGATGTTGAATGTTTTGGTTATAATAACCTTCTTCAGGACTTGAAATTCATAAAAAGTGTTGTTAAAATAGCGATGAATGTTTGATGAAATAGCAGGAGAAAAGAAAGTGTGAATAAAACAAGAAGATTCATAACAATATATTCAATGTTCTTATTTTTGAAAATATTATTATTTAGTTGGCACATGGAATGATGTTGGAATTAATTTCCTCATTTACTTCCATATGTATTTATGTATATAAGTATGTATAACATTTTCATTTAGAATTTACTTTGCTGGTAAGATGTATAAATTCAGAGTTTGCTTTCTAGACTGGTTGCCCTATCAAGAGAAGAGATGGACTCATGCCTTTCTCAATAGACTTCCCCAGAATTTGAACTTGGTACATATTCTATGTGCCACCAATACTTACTTGCCCAGTCAGCTGGGGCTGTAGAATACACCGACTGCGCCTCTGCAGAGGGGTAAGATCCCATCCAACGAGTGTCCTGGATATGGCACTAAACAATCTGATGGCGAGGTTTCAGCAGTGCTGGTGCTTTGGGGAATGCGGAGTACCCCTTCATTGCCATCGCTCCCAGGTCCACTCTGGCCCGGAGTGGTAGCACCTGATAGGGCCCTATTTATGGGTTAAATAAAACTAACAGCATACTTATGCTAAAATGAATTGAGTAAACTGAATAGCTTGAAGTATAAACGTTTTTGACAATTAAACCGTACTGACACTTAAACTTATGCTTAACTGAATTATTTCAAATAGAACTGTTTTTCGACATTAAAACTGTATTTACACTTAACTGAATTATTACATATAACTGCTTGAATAGTTTGAAATGGAAATGTTTTTGACAATTAAACAGTGTATTTATGCTAAACTGAACTGTTTTCAATTGAACAGATTATTTACATAAAAATGGATTTGGCGTTAAATAACCTACAAAGGTTGATATGCCATAAAACCAAACCAAACCAATACTTACAAAAGAGATTAACCACTAGAGTCTAACAATATAAAACTGAAGAAAGGCAGTCTTCTAACATATTCTATTTGTACCTTCTCTCTGTGGACATAACAAGATTATATCCCTTCTTATTTGATTGGCAGGTGTCTAAGCTGTAAAAAGATATAAAAACAAATGAGTGGAAATGCTTATCCACCAGACAATTTCAAGAATATTTTTAAAAAAGAGAAAAAAAAATCAAAGTATCACTTTAAATACATATGACTAATCCAAATTGATTAAAAGTGATGACAAAATTTGGGATATAAGGAAAATCAAGGAAGCAGTGTACATTAAGATATCAGAAGTCAAACACACATAAAATTCAAAAAGGGACACAAAATGAAGTTCTCTGAAGAAAAGATCAGAGAATGACTCCAGATAAATAACATTTTTTTTAAATTCCATAGTTGTGCCACTATTATTGTACATTTGCACCAATTTGACTTTAATGAAATGCTGAGAGAAAAAGCTAGATAGAAACTAAACAAGGATGTTGTAACACCTTCATCCAGAATTTACTTTGCAGATAAGATGTTTAAATTCAGAGTTTCCTTTTTAGACTGGTTTCCCTATCAAGAGAAGAGATGGACTCATGCCTTTCTGTATGCTGAATAAACCCTGCAAGCATCACTGGAGAAAATAGCAATTGTACGGTCACTTAACTCCCATCATAATCCAACTCAGTAAAATGAGCAAAAGATAACGGCAGCCGTCAGAGAAGTAACAACAAACTAATAAGCAATTTAAAACCTGTTAAACTCTGCTTAAAAATCGACTGTGGGTCAAATTCTGTGAATGTGGAGGGGTTCAGTAAATACAGTCAAAAATATGATTGCATCCCTTTTTGAAACATCCTGTAATTTAAGGGATTATATGGCTATAGAAGCAAATCACTTAAAATCCTATTTTCTTCCTTCTCCTATGAAATCCTATCAACCACAAAATCTGTCCAAAGTATTTAGGGTAAGTTCATCATCTTAAATCCACCAAGCAAATAACGCCCCATTTATCTGCTCAGAAATTAACCAGGTGTATGAAACATGAAAGATAAATATTAATTGGCCAATGATAATCAAAAAGCATCAGTTTTCAAATAAAAAATTTAATTTACTTGTTCAATGCTTTAAATAACAATATAAGTAGGTCATTCAACAAATAAGGTGAATTTTACCTTAGTAGTTGGTAATAAGAAGTACTGTTTATAGTTGTACTTTTTTATGGGTTCTTTTGTGTCCCAGAAGACTGTCAGCATGACCTTCTTTACTGACTGCTGCATTTCTTTCCACTTCATCAACCGTGCTTTCAACTCAGACTAACATAGGCGAATCCATCTTTAGCCCATTTTCAAATAATGTTGTGACAAAAACAACCTTCTCCATACGCATCATAAATTCTTCTGTAAATTTCACAGTGTTTGTGCTTCTCAGCTAGCAAAAATCTGATGACAGACCTCTATTCAAGCCAGAAGCACTCTGATTTGCTACCATTTTGAATAGCTTCAAAACAAATTTTTTGTTGAATTAAATTAAATAATAATATTAGGAATAATAATGATTAAAATAATTTTTGCTATAAAGCAATTCCAAAAAATACAGAATTTACATTCGTGGAAAATAAATTCAGAAAAAATTTTTTATTTGCTTTTTTCAAAAAGATACTCCATATCTATTGAATGACTTTATATATCTAATAAATCTCATCACAGTGAAATTATAATTAACATATTTTTATCTTATCATTTTTATGGTATATGTCAGTCTAGTAAGATTAGGATCTGTATTCAGATCTTGGCACAGGTTTAGGCAAGAATGTATGGAAGACTGGCAGTTGCCCATGCAGCAGAGCTTCCCTCTTCATAACACTAATGTTGTCCAAGATGCTATAAAGCTTAACAGTTGGAATGCTACAGGTGTTGCCAGAAGGAGGATCAAACATTCATTTGACTTCCCACCAAGTCAGATACACAGTCATTTTTAGGGAGTGACATGCATGGCCATCACAAAAAAATGCTTGGTCCCTTCTGCTTTCTCCTTCAGAGGTGCCAAAAGTGCCAAATAATAAACAAAGCCCAGTTAAGCAAGTACAACCTGGAGGGAAGGCCTCCTGGAACAAGGGGACCAACTTAAAATCCCCCATTTAACATGAACACCAGGTGAGCCCTGCTTAAACTAGAAGGAGAATGAAGATAATGTTGGACCCAACACCAAATTTAATGGCCATATTTAGAATTCTATCAAGTTTTAAAACAGAAGTATATATATATATATATATATATATATATATATATTTAAGCATGTTTCATTAAATAATAAAGACAAATTTTGTCTGTATAATTTATTTAAGATCCTTTTAAGTTTTCTGATAAGTGTCTTAGTTTCAGGTTGGAATTGGTAGATTCCCAAAATTGTCCCGAGCACTTTCAAACCCTTCATAGGCCATCATCAGGAGTTGCTTGCTTGTTTAAGTTGTCTTTGTTTTTAAAAGAGTTTTGAAAGTTACCCTGTTTTATCCAACTCTGCGTTCCTATATTTTTGTTATGGTAAAAACTTTAATCAATTAGATCAGAGTGGACCAAGGAGTAATAGCAGGGAAGGGCTACTCCACCTTACCCAAAGCTCTAGAACCATTAGATACAGTTTAGTATCATACCCAGGACACTTGTTGGGAGGAAGTCTTAACCCTATGCAGAGATGCTGTCAGCATATTCTACAGCAGACTGGGCTGTATCCCTAGAAGAGCATTATAGTTAAAACAGATATTACTATATATATATATATATATATATATATATATATATATATATAAAATGTACTGTTGGTATAGCATATTCATTAGTCTGAAAAATGTTGTCTGATTAACATTCTACAGACATTCTTTAAAATAAAAGTTGGTGACCTTAGTCGCAGGTAACCTGAAGTTTCCCTTTTCAATAGCTACTACACCAACGTGTATTCCATTCCCTGGATTGCTCCACTTTACCTTTGATCCTTACCTTATAATGCTAAGAGTTAAGGAGGGTGATATCAAGTACCATTTTTTGAGTCTTCAGTATGACTCGATCTGGGATTGAACCCCAGTCTCCCAGACTATTGGTGAACACTCCACTCAATGGATATACTATACCATTATGTTTTATATATATATATAACACTGATGTTATCTGTTCCTACAAGATATATCCATATTTTCAATATTCTATATAACAGTAAAAAATCAAAGATATATAGAAATTATAATAACTGCAATAATATGGTTTCCTCTTCTTTGAACGATAACACAATGACAATTTTCAAACAAATTTATGAAAAAGATATCTTACCACATATCATACCAGGAAAACCAGGTGACTTACCTAGAAGAAAAGAAAAATTTAAATAAATATCATTTGTTGAATTTAGTAGTATTTTTTTCATATACATAATCTTTGATTTTAGTAAAAAAAAAAAGAGAAATCTTTTTCCATAATCAATTTTCAAGTTATACAGCTCATGCAAAATTTTTCTTTCAGATTCTTCCTTCATAAAAACTGACATTGAATAAATAAAAGGCAAAAAATGTGCAAAGTGATCGACAAATGATATTCATTTGAAAGTTCTTGTTTTTCCAATTCAATGAAACATTTTTTTATCAATATCAATTTTTTTCAGAATATTAAACTAATTAATAATTCACATCAATGCAAGATTATCTAGCTCTTATCTTTATCTATAGGTGAATTATATATATATATATATATATATATATATATAGAGAGAGAGAGAGAGAGAGACAGAGACAGGCAGAGAGTGTTTCACAGTTGTTGAAAAAAAGCAGCAACCTCTCAGATCTTCACTATAGAACTTTATTCTCTTTCTCTTTTCAGCTTATTGCTGGAAAATAGTTAACATTTTGATATATTTAACCAACTATCATGAAATTTTGCTGATTTTCAAGTTGCTCAAGAACTTTGAAGCTCAAGACATTTGTGAAGATCATAGGGTAATGAATTCTTCACCATCTCGGTCTCTGATGACAATTCAAACACCCAAGAATGTTACCAGGGCTGAAGAGTAAGCCAGAATCTGTTCAGATCTTTGCAACAGAAGAACCAAGAACTTCTGTTCGGCATGTTCTGATTAAGAATCTCAAATTTTATTCCTACTTTATCCAGACCAAATCCCCAACGGATGCAGTCTGCTATGGAAACGAAGGTAACTATGTACCAGTGGTTCTTGCAAAAAGACGACTCGAATAATGCCTGGATTTTGGATAAAGCTCACTTCCTCTTGAATGGTCATGTTAATTCCAAGAACTAGGCATTTTGGAGAAGCAAGATCTCTCACAGAGTTGTTGGACATCCATGACATTCAAAAAATGCATGGTGTAGGTTACGATCCTGAAGCATGGCATCAATGGACCATTTTTCTTTGTAGATGATCAGGGTAACGCAGTGACAGTGACAAAAGCATTACGTTCCAGCATTTGAGCAGTTCTGGGGAGAGCTCAAGGAGAATGAATACCTTAATGAGAAGGAGGAATGGTCCCAGTAGGATGATGCTCCTCCTCACACTTAATCTTACTATGACATAACTTCATGAAAAGTTTGGGGAGAGTCTCATCAGCCACAAATCTAAAGTGGAATAGGCACCTCACTTGCCAGACCTGAAACCCCCAGATTTCCTCCTCTAAAAGTTTCTCTAGGAAAACATTTACCAGGGCAACCCTCACACATTGACTGCAGAGAAGGCAGCCATCACTGAGAAGATTCAAGCGATCTTCCAGGAGGAATGTGCATGCATTATCAACAACTTTGCACATCACACTTAACAATGCTTTTAACTGGACAGTGGACATCTGGATTATGGACGCGAGCAATCCTCTTAACATTTTCGGTTCATTTTTGAGACAAAACAGTTATCTTTTTACCTTTTAATCAATATAATTTTTATTACTCTATCATTTGTGGTCCTTGATTTGTACCAGATCATTTTGTTTCAAAAATTGTGAAACACTAAGTATATGTGTGTGTGGGGTGGGGGTATCTTCACAGCTAATATCTCCTCGTGGCTGAATGGTTAGAAGCTTGGGTTGGCATTTGAGTCAACCGGGTTTTGATCCCAGCTACGGGAAGATACTGTCTAGCCACACTGATGAGTTTTGATAGAACGAAACAGATCTGTCTGTGGATGACTATATATATATATGGGGGTGGGTATCATATATATCTATTCATAAAGTACTTTATTCCATCTGGGAAAATTTTGTAATTTTTTTCTCTTAATGACCCAATCGTCTGCAGTGAATGGATAAATAAGAATAGTAAAAGGTTAAAGGCAATGTGTAAACGTTAAAAGATACCAGCGAAAAAGTAAATGCTAATACATAATAATAATAATAATAATAAGTAATATGTATTACATGACATGATTTGGTTTGTTTGAGATTTATGGCATATCAACCATTGTAGGTTATTTAATGCCAAATCCTCTTTATACATATATATTAAATATATAGGATTTGGTTTGGTTGGCTTTTATGGCATATCAACCATTGTAGGTTATTTAATGCCAAATCCTCTGTATACATATATATTAAATATATATGATTTGGTTTGGTTGGCTTTTATGGCATATCAAACATTGTAGGTTATTTAATGCCAAATCCTCTTTATACATATATATTAAATATATACGATTTGGTTTGGTTGGCTTTTATGGCATATCAAACATTGTAGGTTATTTAATGCCAAATCCTCTTTATACAAATATATTAGATATATAGGATTTGGTTTGATTGGCTTTTATGGCATATCAAACATTGTAGGTTATTTAATGCCAAATCCTCTTTATACAAATATATTAGATATATATGATTTGGTTTGGTTGGCTTTTATGGCATATCAAACATTGTAGGTTATTTAATGCCAAATCCTCTTTATACAAATATATTAGATATATATGATTTGGTTTGGTTGGCTTTTATGGCATATCAAACATTGTAGGTTATTTAATGCCAAATCCTCTTTATACAAATATATTAGATATATATGATTTGGTTTGGTTGGCTTTTATGGCATATCAAACATTGTAGGTTATTTAATGCCAAATCCTTTTTACACATATATATTAAATATATAGGATTTGGTTTGGTTGGCTTTTATGGCATATCAACCTTTGTAGGTTATTTAATGCCAAATCCTCTTTATACATATATATTAGATGTATATGATTTGGTTTGGTTAGCTTTTATGACATTTGGAAACTTAAGTCAACAAAATTAAATGGTTCCAAGTCTGTATCACTAACAATTCAATAAAACATCAGTCATTTATTTACACACAGTTTTATTTCAAACAAATTTACACACAGTTTTATTTTTTTATTTATTACACAGTTTTATTTCAAAAAAATTAATTCAGCATAAGTCATTTTTTTGCACTCAGTTTAAATGTCAAACAGTTTTATTTGACTCATAGATAAGATGCTTTCCAGTGCTACTACTCCAGGCTAAAACTGTTTAGTGTCATATCAGGATACTTGTTGGGAGAGGGGGTCTTACCCCCTACAGAGATGTATTTGATGTTTTTTACAGCCCCAGCTGACTGGGCTAATGCAATATGTGAATCTGTAATAATGTAACAGTTTATATACGCATTTAGCAGAAAATAATATGCAAGACGTTAGATCTAAACACCCTAAGGAAAAGATGAATAATGAGTTACTCATAAAATCAGAATCAACAAAAACCAAACAAACCTAAGTAAATTAAAAATGTAGAAATGATCCTTTCTGATTGACCCGTGCCTTCCAAATCAAGCCTCTGGCAGGGCACCCAGCATAAAGCAGTGTGATGCACAGCAAATTCACGAGTATATATAAATTAACTTTTTATGAAAAATCCATAAGTTTACATGAAAAAAAGATATGTTGTGCTAGTGGTCTTACATCATCAGAATACAAATGAATTTATAACTAAAAAGCAAATCCAACACTGTAAATAAGTGTGAATTTATATAGAATGCCTAGACAATTATTATAATTCTTATTCTTTATTATAATAATTGTATTGATTAGATTTATTCGCTTTTTTGTTGTTTATAACTTTTCATTCCACACAGATAATTTGGTGAATACAGGTGAGATATTGCAAAATATAAGGGTGTACTTATTTATGGTTGATTAACTAATTGATTCTAATTGCATATCGACTTGTATAGAGTTATTCTATGTTTAGAGAATAGGGAATAGTGTTTATTGTATATTTCTATTTGGGGGAATCCCCATTGCATAATTAGCAAAAGAGCTGGATTACAGTCTTACAAAAGATGAGTTCAACCTTCTGTTGCGCAATTTCAGATAAATATCCTTGGAAAAGGAATGAACCCGACTATCCCCACAACTATAGGTGAAATAGTATTATTCAAACAGAAAAGCGGCCGGACATTGTAGCATGGTCTGATTCAAAAAAGAGTGTCCTCCTCATAGAATTAACTGTCCCCTGGGAAGAAAACCAGGAGGAAGCACACGAACGGAAGAAAAACTGCTACGAGACACTGCGTGCTGACTGCATGGAAAAGGGTTGGAAATGCCATGTGATTCCTATTGAGGTTGGTTGTCGTGGTTTTATAGGACACTCAGTCATTTCGTTTCTTTCAAAAATAGAAATCACTGGCCGCAATTTGAAAGTTGCCTCAAATCGTCTTCAGACCGCGGCGCAATATGAATCAAGTTGGATTTGGTCAAAAGAGAGAAGTTTTCAGCATGAAGGAAATACACGTGGAACCACCTTTCCTGTGTGATTACTTAAGAAACGGTTACTGTAAACACATAATAACATCAACCGCCGAAAGTAAACGCGTTTTTTTTTTTGTTTTTTAAATCACAAACTGCACACTAAAAATGAAGATTAATGTCCAATGCAGTCTCTGCTCTTAATTGATCTGGCATATATATATATATATATAATTCTCTTAATATCCTGTCCAGTGGCAAAAGCTGCTTGGTAGCGCCAGGAGTGGCAGTACCGCCTTGAGCTACTGAAACTGTGTTATCACTCCTGGTTGGCGGCTGATGAGGACATGGTATCGCACGTGCTTTCACACGTTGTATGATGAAAAAAAAAATTACTGCTGTTCTTCTACAAAAATTGCTTTGGCATTAAATAACCCACAAAGATTGATATGCCATTAACAAGAAGCCAAAACATTTATTGTTAATTTTTTGCATGTAGTTGCTGATAGGTTTTGTTTTTTTTTCACATGGTCCATTCAAAAGCAAATACTTTTCAAATGAATCTATAGGACCCCTTAACAAGTAAGGTCTATTTGACCTCTAGATGACACCCTTTAACCAGTGTGACATGGTATGCTATAAGAGAGAGAGTGAAGAGGAGGTCAATACTCTTACCCCTTTATTTGAATCAACAGGCATTAAGACTGACCCTTAAAATGGTAGGTGAAAGAAGGTCAAGCTACCTGTGGTCTGTTGAACAAAAGAAGTCTAGGTCAATCGAGTGGGGTGACCTGATGAGGTGGTGGAAGAAGAAAATCGAATGATTGGGCCACAGGCTCTTAGCACCAAAAAGAGCATCACCTGTTAGAGAAATTTGAAGGAGAATTTGAGTTTGAATAAAGCTAGTGTCAGAGGCAGATCGCCGAGGTCAACCAGCTCGGGGGGGGGGGTCACTCACCTGTTAAAAAGGAGAGAAAGAAATCTGAACATTGAAAACCCTGTCAAAGATAAGTACAACTCAAACCGTTTTCCTTCTACAGTTCTTAAATATTGGAAAGTTCTATGCATTCAGAAGAAGAAAGAGAGACTGAAAAGGTTCTATTTCACCAATAATTAAATTTATTGAATGAACACTACAAGCATCAGACCAGCGACTTAGACACTTTTCTCAAGTAAGAGAAAAAGAAAGAAAGAGAAAAGAGAAAGAAGAAAAAAAGGATTGTTGAGAAGCATTTTTGTTTGATACTTTCCTGTTGGCTTAACATTTTGTTATATTTTAAAAAGAAAAGAAAAAAGAACTGTTTCTTAAATCTCATGATTATTTGTTCGGTCGTCGCATATTAAAATTTTGTTATATTTTAAATGCACCCTTGTGTTGAAATCTTTTGGTTATGTTATTTCCTATGTTGATTTGACTTCTTCTGCATGTATCTTGTCTTAGCCTCATACAACCTTCATTAATTCTCGCTAAACATCTTATTGCCTCCTTGAAACATTACAAGAGAATTTTGTAAATCTGTCTACAGTTAATATTATCTAACCTAGAAGTTCACTCTTCCATGATCTGAGGGGGTAGGAAGACAAAGGACTGGGTGGTGTGTGTGAAAGTGAATTGGCACCCCCTTACCAACGTCTGAGATCAGTCTAGCCCCAAATTAACCTCCACATTATTTGCCTGTTTACCATACGCCCAAAATAGGAGTCTTGACCAGGATTTATTTTGCTGAGTGTCAAGTGCCAGACTGCCCTCAGTGATATACATTCTATGTAACAGCCTTCTACAGAGGACAGTGACTGAGATATCGATTTCTTCAGGTTAGAGTAGAATTATTTATGCAATGTCACACAGGTAAGATCTATTTGACCTCTAGATGAGACCCCTTAATAGGTAAGATTTATTTAACCTCTACATGAAATTTCCTTTAACAGGTAAGATCTATTTGACCCCTCAATGAGAGCCCTTAACAGGTTCAACCACTTCAGATTTGAGTGGACATGGGAGTGATAGCAATGAAAGGGTATTTCGCACTCCCTAGAGTTCCAGAAGTGAAGCCTCACCACCAGATGTAGTTCAGTGTCATACCCAAGAGAGCTCTTTTATTTGCAAAGGGGAGTAGAGACAATGCATTTAAAGCCTCACCCCACCCTCAACAGGGTACACTTATTTATGTATGATATTTCATGTAACAGATAATACACAGCCGAAGGCTACACACACTCAAAAGATAATAATAGGAAGAGGAAAAGAAAACTAGTTTTACAGTAATGATAGATTCATTTTCATCAAATATAACATAAAAAAAAAATCAATACACTATAGAAAAAAATCAATAGTTCTAGATAATTTTCCTAAGTAAGACTTATTCTTACCCGTTCACTATCATGCCAGCTTACTGGTGCACAAGTCCTCAAGACAAAAAAATGAACGACAAAGCTATTTGTACCATAGCCAGATACGGATATGTGTGAAACGTACATATAATGTTCATAACATATATACATATATATATATATATATATATATATATATATATATATATATAACATAGCACATGTATACATAGAACATAGGAATCACGAAACACGAAAAACACTTACGACTTCTTAGTTCAGGTACGAAACTTTTTATTACCTTTGAGTTTAAAGGTTCTTCAACATAAGGAGAGAGATACACATTCTTTCTATTCTGGCTTTGTCATCTGCCCCCATCTCGTGCGGTGCCCATAGCATGCAAATTCCTCTGGCCTCTGCGAGCCCCAAAAGTCGGCCCTTCTCGTCTGATGTCTAGTCTCAACTCAACTGACTTTTTCAAAATCCCCAAAATCCTCCGCGTGCTTCCCGTGCATGACGTCATCTGCACTTTCTAGCCCCGTTTCCCATCTGGGCTATTGTGACATCTCTGAGTGACACATCCGCTCCGCCCATGCACGTGAACACCTGCGTTAATGTTGCACCTAAGTAACTCATGCACTGAGCCAAAAGGTTCTCAACCTAACTAAACCCAAAGGCATGAAACGAAATCCCTCAGCCATTATATTACATATTGCACAATAAGAATAATCATTATAACCCATGCACTGAGCCAAAAGGTTGTCAGCCTAACTAAACCCAAAGGCATGAAACAAAATCCCTTGGTCATTATATTACATATTGCACAATAAGAATAATCATTATAACCCATGCACTGAGCCAAAAGGTTGTCAGCCTAACTAAACCCAAAGGCATGAAACAAAATCCCTTGGTCATTATATTACATATTGCACAATAAGAATAATCATTATACAGAAAATAAAAAACAGACTACAGGTCACAGAGAGCAGATAGCTTGACCTTCTTTCCCCTACCATTTTATGGGTCATTCTTAATGCCTGTTGATTCAAATAAAGGGGTAAGGATATTAACCTCCTCTTCACTCTCTCTCTCTCTTATAGCATACCATGTCACACTGGTTAAAGGGTCTCATCTAGAGGTCAAATAGACCTTACTTGTTAAGGGGTCCTATGGATTCATTTGAAAATAAAAAAGAAGAGTCTTATTTTTAGTACCGAGAAAAGATATGAAACATTAAAAAAATGGATAAGAACAACAATCAAACTAAAAATAGCCACATCTAAAATTTCTTCAATTAAAAACATTCAAAATTACTCCATTTTGTATTGAAAAACAAATATGAAAAAAAAATTCAGGAACACAAAAAAATGGATCCTAGAATGAGGCAAATCAAATGCTTAATACTGTCATCTCTGAATATAGTGTTGATTAATGACTAATATTTTTGCATAAAAATTCCATTGGTATATAAAGTTGTCTGCTTCCCCCTCCAATAGGATGGGGTCAGGTAGGGAGAAATTAAAGGCAAAATTTACCAAGCAGTTTCTTTAAATAAAAATAGACCATATTAACAATTACCTGTAAATACTATGCATATCACAAGTCTAATTGCTTTAATTCTTATCAAAGACATTAAGTTTTATTGTGTTTTTGAATACTTTTTTGATTATGTTAGGTTTAGCATAATTTGGTTTAAGTAGGGAGACTCAAGCGAAATAGGTGAAAGGAATTAACTAAAGGAACAAATTCAAAGCTGTATTCTAAGGGAAATAATTTATGAGGAATCAAATTATGACTGAACCTCGGGTCTTTAAGTAGCTCAATTTTAGAATAATTACTTAGGTAAAACTCAATGAGTAAATTCAAATTCCTTTCAAATGTGCAAGATATATATATATATATATATTTCAATAGGAATATATGGTTTGTGTTGGTTTCTTTGTTTAATGACACATCAACTTTTGTGGGTTATTTAATAGCAAAGGCATCATTATAGAAAAACAGTAATGGTACTATTAAGCCGAGAGAGGTGGAAGGGATAAGGGAGTTCATACTTTTGCCAAGAGTCTAAAAGTGAATGACTGGCTGGAGTGTTTGAACACACTTACTACAATGTTGCAATCCAGCATGTTAGCCACTATAGGGACACCTCCCCAAAAATTTGGGGGAAGACAGAAAAATCACTGAAATATAAATTATTAAAATTTTGAAATTTCATAAAGTAATTACAATAAATGATGAAGGCCAAAAACGTTTGTAAATTGGGAAATTCATAAAATACAACACTTGACAAAAATTATGGAATTAGCACACTTAGAGAATGTTCACTTAGGGTTTGTTTTTTTTAATTATTTAGCAGTAAATAAACTAATAACAGAGAAGATGTATAACACTTTTTTATAACTGAACCTTCTGGCTTCAAAAAATAAAACTTAAACAAACTAGACTGAATTATTTAATCCTATTACCAACCCCTCCGCTCAGGCAGGATATGACACAAGGTCAATTTTTAAGCAGAGTTTAACAGGTTTGAATTCAGAGTTTTCCTTCTCCTAGACTAGTTGCCTCACCAAGGCTGAAGAACCTAGTCTGTCCTACTATTTACCCATAGCTGGAGGGAGAATAATTGGATTCATACCTTTCCCAAGGGTATTAGTGCTATGTGAAATGCAATCATTCTCGTCCAGGATTTGAACTCGAGTCGCCATGTCTATTTCCTACGATGGTAACCATTACACACACAGATTGAATCATTTAATGATATGATTTTTTTTTCCAAGCCACGTAGAGGAAAATATTATAAAACAACTCGATGTTGAGAAACTTGATAATTTTTAGCCAGAGGTAGTTTTCAAATTTTGACCAATTTAACATGTCTATAACAAATCTAATTTACAACATTTGAGAAGAATTAAAGCTTCAAAATTTCTTATTTAATATAAATACATTCATATTCCTTTCAAAGGTACAAGATTCATATTTCCGTATATAAGGAAAATTCCTGCACAGGACTGGACAAAGTTGTATAGAAGACTGGTAATTGCCTATTTCATCCAAGGGAAGAGTAAAATTGTAGTTTTGGGGTGGATGATCTCCCTGAGTGTTGAACCCAGGATTAAACCAGGGACCTTTAGATTTCAGTCTAAAGTGCTTGCGGGTTTCTTGCTACACCACTTCCCTCTTTGCGTTCCTCCTCCACTTTCCTCCTTCTCTTCCTCACTCTCCTTTTCTCTCTCTCTCTCTCTCTCTGTGCTTCTCCTTTCGTTCCTCTTCCACCTTTTTTCCTGTTTCTCCTTTTCTCTGCTTCTGTTTCTCGCCGAGGAACTGACACAAAAAAAAAAAAAGTCGTCACCAGAGGAATTGGTCGGTTTTTATTAACGCCACTCTACCCATAATCCATTTCCTCAGCCTATAAAAATTCCACTCGGGGCCCCCCCTCTTTTTTCCTTTAGAATGGGCTGAAGGTGGATTACTGAAACTGCGGTGAGTATTTTTCTTTTCTTTCACATACAGACCGACTCACCGTAATGGCGGTGTTTCTTCCTTCATATCAGATTACTGCCCTGCACGCCAGACACAAACGAACCCTCTTTTGTCGAGAGCTACCGTTAGTCTCACTTTCATATCCATAAAAACGCTATGCAACTTGTGATCAGTATTAGCACAGAAATGGACAGAAAGAGGGGGAACACAAAATTAGACTGCTTTAGCACCACAATTTCTTAGTTTTGCCAGTCCACCATTCCAATTTACCCTGGCATCCTGGTTAGAGGTTTAAATTTACAGTTTTCTTCATAGACTAGTTGCCCTATCAAAGTTAGAAAGCCTAGACTATTTATTCATAGCTGGAGATTGGGCAAGAGAAGAGATGATTTCATGCCTTTCTCAACAGCAATAGTGCAAAGTGAATAGCAAATATCTTGGTTCATAGAGTTCATTTTCTATGATGATAACCAATACGCTACCCATACCTCCAAGTGCCACCATAACCATTGTGCCTCTGAGGCTTTTGCACAACCCATGCCTCTAATTGCTTTTACAACTGTAGTGCCACCCATCATATGAAGACCATCATATCTTCCATGCTTGTGAGATCTTTGCACGACCCATATCCACAAGTTAGTTGTGCCTCCCAGTGCCTCCACAACCATTGTGTCATCATGCCAACCATGCCTCTGAGACCCTTGCACTATCCACGCCTCAAAGGGCCTCCACAATTATTCTGCCACCCATGCATCCAAGACCATAATACCATCTATACCTTTGAGACCCTTATGCCTCCACATGCCTTCATAACTATTCTGCCACCTGTGCATTCAAGACCATAAAACCATTCTTGCTTCCAAATGCCTCCACAACTATACTGCTACCTATGCATCCAAGACCATAATACCATCTATACCTTTGAGACCCTTATGCCTCCACATGCCTTCATAACTATTCTGCCACCCGTGCATCCAAGATCATAAAACCATCCTTGCCTCTGAGACTCTTGCACCATCCTTGCGTCCACAACTACTCTGCAACCCATGCATCCAAGACCATAATACCATCCATGCCTCTAAGACCCTTGCACCACTCGGGCCTCTGAAAGCATTGCACAACATTTGCATCCAATAAAATAAGCCCATTTAAACATGTTCTTGAAATCTTCAAAACTTTAAATATATTGATGTTGACATTAAACTAAAGAAATTTCCACTAACAAAGATATTAGAAATATGAGAGTAAAATCAGTTGTAAATTAGATACCCAAAATAGCCTTTACTTTTAATTACTAACTACTAGTTATGACCGACCAACCAACAAAACCAACTAAGTCAACATGTGGGTGTATATAGCTATATCAACATAATAATACGACACTTGTGACTAGAAAAAATATGAATAGTATGTTTTTTTGTTTCAATCATTTCAAGTCAGTCGATGCTTGTTTTATATTTTGGCCACCTGAAAATTCTCTCTGTATTTTTTTTTCAGAAATATACATAAAACTAAAAATGCTATAAACATTTTTTTCGATAAAACCTCAGTATTTGTTAGTTTTTCTCACTAGAACCTTCAAAGGATTCAGGATAACCTATTTTATATTTTGTCACTCTCACTGGTCCAGTAACTTTCTTTGTTGTGGAGGGTGCGACTCGTATAGTGTGTCTTGGGCAGGAATGGCCTGGCAGAGCCCATCACTTTCCAAATCTACAATTGGTTTAAATTCAGAGTTTTCCTTCTCCTAGAAAAGTTGCCATATTAAGATTAAAGAGCACAGTCTTCCCTACTATTTAACCATAGCTGAATTGGTTTGGTTTGGTTTTATGGCATATCAACCCTTGTTGGTTATTTCATGCCAAATCCTGTTTTTACATATATATTCGATATATGATTTGTAAACATATTTTCCATATACACAGTGAAATGATCAAACAGTTCTATTTCTAACAATTCAATTTACCTTGTCCTTTGTTTGTAGTCAGTTTAAATGTCAAACTGTTCTATTCGACCTATAGATAGGACCCTATAAGGTGTTACCACTCCACACCAGAGTGGACCTGGGAGTGATGGCAGTGAAGATGTACTCTGCATTCCCCAAAGCTCCAGCATTATTGGAGCCTCACCATCAGAAAGATTAGTGTCATATTCAGGACACTCATTGGGGTGGAGGTAGCTCTTAGCCCTTGGCAGAGATGCAGTCAATGTATTCTACAGCCCCAGCCAACTGGTCTCCCATTCCTGCAGAGAAAAGAGTTGGATGCATATTTTCCCAAGGGCATTAGCACAATGGGAAATGCAAACAGTCTCATACAGGATTTGAACTCGGGTAACTGAGTCCACTATGTACGATGATAACCATTGCACAACAAGTATCTCTAAGATGTCATTACAAAGTTACTAAAGCAAAGAAGAAAACTCAAAATCAAAAAACTTGCTGTTTTAAGAAGCCAACCAATTATTTGCAAAAGATGTTTCAAAAATATCGACAAGCATCAACTGACAGATTTGCTTTGGACTAAAATCAATATTATTTTAGTTTGCCAACAGTATAAAAGATAAATAAACTTAATGATATGTTTTGGTTTCTTTGTTTAATGGTATATAAACCTTTGTGGGGTTATTTAATGCCAAAGCCATCCTTGCTGAAGAACAGTAGTAGTACTATTTAACCCATAACTGGGGAAGATAAGGGCGTTCATGCCTTCTGAAAGTGAACATAATAGTTACTATGATGTTGCAGTCCAGAATGTTAGCCAGTATGTCATAAGAAATCCCCCTCAACTTAATGGAACTGTCACGTGATGGCTCACGTTGAACTAAAATTATCTAGCAGTCAAAAAGTGACCGTTAGAAATGATTGTGGGTCACACAGATGTTTGCACTTAAGTGACCTTGGGTCGCCGGACATCGGAAGGGGAAAGAGAAAATGAAGCCAAATGATTGGTGGGGGGACCCCAAACGGAAGTAGGGTTCCCTTCCCCTCAACGGAAGGAAAATACAAAAAAAAGAGAGTTTTTGGGCAACGCTCGTGGCGGACGGACGATAGCCATTTTCACTCCGGGCTAAAGACAAAAAGACTGAGACATGAGAGACCTGAGTCTCTCAAGCCAGCATTAAAAGCAATACAAAGTCTATTAGCCCGTGAAAGAAGAGAAATTCTCCAGTGGAACCCCGTCAGAAAAATAAGATAAGTAACTTTGGGACATTTTCCTTTTACACCCAAATTTTTGTTTACCACTCTCTCTCAATTTGGAAAAGGATAAAAGCCAAGAAAAGACATTTATATTCATGGACTATCCTATTATATATTTTTGACACTTTGAACATATATATGTATATAACCGTAGTAAAGAACTTATGTATTTTCATTTTACCATGTGGTCTATGTTATTATTCCATGCTTTCCTTTCAGCTTCTATTCGCCTTGTATTATCTTGCTTAGAACTGTCCTCTTAATCCCTAAAGTATCACACGGGAAACCGGAGTTACCGACTACCACTATAGCAGTATTAATATTATTACAACTAAGACCTATAGGCTCACTTTCTTCCATTATCTCGGGGAAAGAAGAAAGCGACCTGGTGGGTGTGTGATAGTGTGAAATTTGGAACCCCTTGCCAGCGGCGGTCAGTCTGGCCTTACATTATTCCCTCACGTAATATGCCAGTTCTTATCTGCCTGAGAAAAGAACTCTGAACAGGACTTATTTCTGTAGGGGATCAAGTGCCAACCTGCCCCGTCTTCACACGTGCGAAAATAAAGTCCCGTTTAGGGATTTTAATCAATTTGCCGTCACAGACCTAAAATGGGGGCTCGTTTCCGGAATGATTATTATTAATAATATTTATTGCTAGTAGTCGTGTGACAATTCCTGCCGTCTAAATCTACCCTGGGAGACCGTGAAAGGAAAAAAAAAGGAATATTGTTGAAACAGTCAAATTACTTGTTGATATAACTGTTTGGAAAAATTAAAAAAAAAAAAAATGGACAAAATAGAGAACTTTTTAAAAGAACCCTCCATGGAAAAGTTGGAGAGGCTGAGAAAAAGCGAGATAATAAAAATTGGCGAGAAGCTTGAGTTAAATGTTCAGAATTCTATGAGAAAGCATGAACTCGTGAGAGAGATAGCAAGTCACATGGTGGACGAAAATGTTTTCGAGGAAGCAGTATTAGAAGAGCTACCAACGGAAATAATAAGAATGACTCCAGAACAAATTGAACTGGAGAAAATTAAAATACAAGCACAGATGGAACTACAGAGAAATAAAATGGAACTGGAGAAAATAAAAATTCAGCAAGAAACAAGGCTGCGAGAAGTCGACTTGGCAATAAGAGGACGCAAAGAAAGCCATGACAGTTTCGAAGTAACGAAGCAAGCGAGGCTAGTCCCAAAATTTGAAGAAGCCAACGTGGACGAATACTTCGCACATTTTGAGCGAACTGCGCTAAATCTTGGATGGCCGAAAGAATGCTGGTCGATGCTACTCCAAACTGTGCTGACAGGAAAAGCACAGAGAGCATATGCAACTCTGCCGACAGAAAATTGCGCCGACTATGATTTGGTGAAAGCAGCGGTTCTTAAAAGCTTCGAATTGGTTCCAGAAGCTTATAAACAGAAATTCAGAACACAGAGAAAAACTGAAAACCAGTCTCATGTGGAATTTCTGAGAGAAAAGGAGAACGCGCTGGATAAGTGGTGTGACTCTAAGAGGATAGACGGAGACGCTGAGAAACTCCGGCAGCTAATATTAGCTGAAGAATTCTTAAACTGTGTGCCAGAAGAAGTCAGGGTTCACCTAAGTGAAAGAAAAACTGACGTGACCTATGAAATGGCCGCACTAGCAGACGAATACATCCTCACACACCGAAAAACAAAGGAAAAACCGTACACGGGAAGTAAAGTGAAATTCAAAGCTGAATTAAGTCCTGAAGGAAGACCTAAGGAAGGAAATAGAAGGACCTTCCAAAGTAGCAGCAGAACAGTGGTCTGCTACAAGTGTGGAAAGGCTGGACACATAGCCATAAGGTGTCAGCTTGGAAAAGGTCCTGAAAGAAACCAGACCCAGCCGAGAAAACCTCAAGGAGCTGTAACAACACCTAGAGGGAACCAGTCCTATCGACCCTGGACGAAAAAAGGGATGATAAGAGGCCCGCACGGAGGACCAGTGGAAGTCTCAATTTTACGAGATACCGGAGCATCTCAGTCGTTACTTCTACGAAATAAATTACCTAAAAGGGTAATAGAAGCAACACGTGAGACTGTGATGATAGAGGGTATCGGCGGAAAGAGGGTAAAAATACCGCTGTGTAAAATAACCCTAAAGTCCCAGTGGAAAGATGGACCTATTAAAGTTGGTGTGGTAGACAAACTACCTATGAAAGGAATTTCCCTTATACTGGGAAATGAAGTAAAAACAAAAAAGTGTCACCCGGAAAAGATGGCGAAAATAAGCACCATAAATGAAGATGGAAAGATGGCGAGAATGAACGCCAAACATGGAAAAAAGATGGCGAAAATGAGCGCCAAAAATGAAGAAAAAAAGATGGCGAGAATGAATGCCAAACAGGAAGACAAGATGGCGGCTGAGCCACGTGGGCGGCGCAAACAACATGGTCGCTCGCAGAGGGAGAAAGTGGAAAGGAAAGAAGTGAACCTTCCACCCCTCAATAAACAAGAAGATAAAAGGACCAGTCGTAAGAAAAAAGATGAAGGTCCAACGAGTATTAGGAATAAATTCCCTAATACTTATCGAGAGGATAAGAGGAAAATAAGAGGACCCTCACAAGTGGCTAAGAAGGAAGAATTTGAAAAGGGCGACGAAGTCCTGCTACTATCATCGAATAAAGGACCCCACGGTGGTGGACGATATATAGGTCCTTATGTAGTATCACAGAGAATAGACAAGAGGACATACAGAATTGATACCAACGAGGGAAAGAAGAAGACACAAGTGTGTCACACAAACAAATTGAAGAGGTATGTCTGTCAAGAAGGCCAACCTCGAAAAATTGAGAACTCGGCAATGCCGAATAAATTCGAGGAAAAATTAGGCCAGTTGTCTGTTTCAGAAAGAGAGGGCTTAGGAAAATTAATAAAAAAGTACCCAAGTTTATTTCTCTAACGCCCCACGAAAATGTAGTAGCAGAATATTCTTTCATAGTTGTTGAGAGAAAGAAAGAGAGAGAGAGAAAAACTAAAGGAAATGAGGAATTCTCGTCCCCAATGTTGAAATATGAGATGGACGAGAAAGTGGTTCGTCAACAAGTGACGAATAGGGGAAAGAGAGAAAAGAAAAGGAAGTTTTCTCCCCAAAGCTTGACAATTAAAATTATAAAGTCGTCAAAAGTGACGAAGAAAGAAAGAAGGACTTACCTCCTCAAGGTTTGGAATATGATACGGCCAAAAGCCGAGAGAGAAAAAGAAAGAAAGGAAAACGAGATTAAAGAAAAAGAAAACGGAGAGAGAGAGAGAAAGAAAGAGAAGAGAAATTGTTTTCCCCGATAGTGAAAATTAGGAAGGACGAAAAAAGGAAAAGGAAAGAATTCGTCAAAGCGTGAAGAAGAAAGGGGATGAAAGAAAAGTAAAGTGAGAAAAAAAAAAAAAAGTGAAAGAAAAGGAGAAAGAACAGTGAATTGAATTGCCTTTTTTTTTTTCTATGATATTTCTATTCATCTCCCTTTCTTCTCTTAAGCAGGGAGGTGTCACGTGATGGCTCACGTTGAACTAAAATTATCTAGCAGTCAAAAAGTGACCGTTAGAAATGATTGTGGGTCACACAGATGTTTGCACTTAAGTGACCTTGGGTCGCCGGACATCGGAAGGGGAAAGAGAAAATGAAGCCAAATGATTGGTGGGGGGACCCCAAACGGAAGTAGGGTTCCCTTCCCCTCAACGGAAGGAAAATACAAAAAAAAGAGAGTTTTTGGGCAACGCTCGTGGCGGACGGACGATAGCCATTTTCACTCCGGGCTAAAGACAAAAAGACTGAGACATGAGAGACCTGAGTCTCTCAAGCCAGCATTAAAAGCAATACAAAGTCTATTAGCCCGTGAAAGAAGAGAAATTCTCCAGTGGAACCCCGTCAGAAAAATAAGATAAGTAACTTTGGGACATTTTCCTTTTACACCCAAATTTTTGTTTACCACTCTCTCTCAATTTGGAAAAGGATAAAAGCCAAGAAAAGACATTTATATTCATGGACTATCCTATTACATATTTTTGACACTTTGAACATATATATGTATATAACCGTAGTAAAGAACTTGTGTATTTTAATTTTACCATGTGGTCTATGTTATTATTCCATGCTTTCCTTTCAGCTTCTATTCGCCTTGTATTATCTTGCTTAGAACTGTCCTCTTAATCCCTAAAGTATCACACGGGAAACCGGAGTTACCGACTACCACTATAGCAGTATTAATATTATTACAACTAAGACCTATAGGCTCACTTTCTTCCATTATCTCGGGGAAAGAAGAAAGCGACCTGGTGGGTGTGTGATAGTGTGAAATTTTGGACCCCTTTGCCAGCGGTGGCCAGTCTAGCCCTAAATTATTCCCTCACGCAATATGCCAGTTCTTATCTGCCTGAGAAAAGAACTCTGAACAGGACTTATTTCTGTAGGGGATCAAGTGCCAACCTGCCCCGTCTTCACACGTGCGAAAAATAAAGTCCCATTTTGGGATTTTAGTTCAATTTGCCGTCACAGAACTAAGAAAATGTGCTGCCTCTGAAAAAAAAATTATCCTAGCACTCCACTGTATCAAATATATTAGTAAAGGGTGATTTTTAAAAAATGTTACAATATTGGCAGGAGAGAGTGTGGAGTACTCCTTCAGTCCCACTTGGAGTAAAAGTACCTGTTAGAGACCCATCTGTAGGTTGAAGAGATCAGTTTCAAAGTTATTCATATTTGATTGTGTGTCAAAAAATTCATTAGAAACAACTAAACAACAAATTTTAATATGAATATACAATGAATGTAATTCCCTAACCTCTAGGCATAATATGGGTTAACATGCTGTTAAAATCAATCAGTTAATCATTAAAAGTAATGTTATTACACACACTTATATATATATATATATATATATATATGAAGAAAATAGAAAAATTAATTCAAAAGTGATGAACATTTTATGTTGGAAAGTCAACATTAAAATCTTTCGGTTTTAATAAACCTTCATCAGGATTTTAAGATAGTGAAAAATGTTGATTGAACAGCGATGGATGTTTTATATATATATATATAATAATTATGTTACTTTTATGGCAGTACTTCTATTAGAAAAGCAGAACTGAAACCATTTTCTATATTGTCATGTTTTTCTTATAACAAGATAAGAACACTAACATTATCTATTCCGACAATATAGGTTCATATTTTTGATATTGTATAGGGCGACTCAAAATAGATGCAATCCATTAATATAATAATGATTTATTAAAAAGACAAGCACAGTGGTGGTCATTTAGTTTGGTTAGGTTTGGTTTTATGGCACATGTCATGTGATAGCCCACGGAGACGATAGAGGTAAGGTTAATACTATCCTCCCGTTGAATTAACAGTATCTAGCCGTCAAAAAAAGTGACCGTTAAGGAAGAATGTAGGTCACAGAGGGGTATCAACAGGTGTTGGTACTTAGTAACCTCAGGTCGCCGGACACCAAGGGGGAGAAGAGAGAAGCCAAATGATTGGCTGGGACCTCAAAACGGAAGTGGGGACCCCTTCCCCTCAGCAGAAGTAAATAGGAAGAAAGGCTGTTTTTGAGCAAGGCTCGTGGCAGACGAACCATAGCCATTTTACTCCGGGTTGAAGACAAAAGATTAACTGAGACATGAGGGACCCGAGTTCTTCAAGCCAGTATTAAAAACAGAACAAAGTCTATTAGCCCGTGAAAGAAGAAAGATTCTCCAGTGGAACCCCGTCGAAAAACAAGATAAGTAACTTTGGGGCCATTTTCCTTTATACCCAAATTTTGTATACCACTCTCTCTCTCTCTCAATGTGAAGAAAGACAAAAGTCAAGAAAAGACATTTATATTCGTGGACTGTCCAATTATTATATGTTTTTGACACTTTGAACGTGTATATAACTGTAGTAAAGAAATTCATGTATTTTTATGTTACCATGTGGTCTCTGTTGTTCTTTGCCGTTCTACTACGAATTTGTTGTTGTCACATTTCCTCTTCAGCTTCTATTCGCCTTATGTTATCTTGCTTAGAGTTGTCCTATTAATTCCTTAAAAATATCATGCGGGAAACCGGAGTTGCCGACTACTACAATATAATATTATTACGACTAAAACCTATAGGCTCATTATCTTCCATTGTCTCGGGGAAGGAAGAAAGCGGCCTGGTGGGTGTGTGATAGTGTGAAATTTGGAACCCCTTGCCAGCGGCGGTCAGTCTGGTCCTAAATTATTCCCTCACGTAATATGCCAGTTCTTATATGCCTGAGAGAAAAACTCTGAACGAGGACTTATTCTATAGGGGATCAAGTGCCAACCTGCCCCGTCTTCACACGTGCGAAAATAAAGTCCCGTTTTGGGATTTAAGTCAATTTGCCGTCACACACATCAACCATTGTAGGTTATTAATGCCAAATCCATTTTTATACAAATAAGCAGTTCTATTTCAAACAATTTAATTTAGTATAAGTATAGTTTTTTTTGTTTACACAGTTAAATGTCAAAACAGTTCAACTTCAAACAATTCAGTTTAGCATAAGTCTATAGTTTCAATGTCAAAAACAGTTTTGTTTCGAGCAATTCAGTTTAGCTTAAGTAAACAGTCAAAAACAGTTCTATTTCTAACAACTCAGTTTAGCATGAGTACACAGTTCTTGTTTAGTTCTATTTGACCCATAGATAGGACCCTTATCAGCTACTACCACTCCAGGCCAGAGTGGAGCTGGAAGTGATGCCAATGAAGGGGTACATCACATTCCCCAAAGCTCCAGCATTACTTGAACCTCACCATCAGATTGTTTAGTATCATATCCAGGACACTCATTAAGAGGGTCTTACCCCTCTGCAGAAAAGCAGTTGGTGTATTCTACAGCCCCATTCAACTGGGCAAGCAGTCCTTTGGAACATGTCCTGTAAAAAATACATCCTTTGAGCTAGAAACATCAAATCAATATTTTTTTTAATTGTTATAATATCAGCTTCCAGGACATGTAATCGTTTTTTGAGTTTCTTGTCTCAGTAATAAATCAATATTATATTAATGGGTTGCATCTATTTTGAGACAGTTTTGAATGATTTTGTCTCCAAATAAATAGTGACACAAAATATTTTTCCTCTGTTTGTCCAAGTCATTGTGATCAAGGATTGTTATAGAATACTATTTTTAAATCAGAAACAAAAAGGAAAACAACATTATTATTATTACTAGCAGAGTTATTAGCAGTCCCATGGGTCGCATGTCTAATTGAGACACCCTATACATAACAGTAAAAGATGTTCAATATTGTGAACAATATTTGGTTTGACTGTGTTATATTTCTTGTTTTTTCATATTGATGAGAATCAAGGAAGAAATTCCTATTATGATTGTTTGCTAAAAGGTTTCTCTTTCAATTTCTCCCATGATAAATCATTTGGTTTTAAATGTTTCCTTCAAGTCTTTTATAGATCAGAACATACATATTAAATGATTACTAACTGTCCTATATAGACTCCTTCAAACTGGGACAGAAGTAAGGGGACAATCAATAACAATGTTATTGAATTCCTTATCACTACTGTCCCCGACTATATATATATATATATATATAATGTAAAGCTAAAAAAAAAAAAACAGCCAATATTATTTGAGTGATCTTTTTTTCATGTCTTTTTTTATTCTTTGATTACAGTTATAATCTGTCCCAATTGATTTCTCTGAGCAGGTTAGGTTATTTGGTTTAATAGCACATCAACCCTTGTGGGTAATTTAATGCCAAAGTGATCCTTGTAGAAGAACAGCAGTGATACTATTCAACCCCCATAGCTGGGGGAGATAAGAGGGTTCATGCCTTTCCAAACTTTATTAGTTCAAAATGAATGTTATAGCATGACTGGGGGTTAAACTTACTTACTTCAAGGCTATAGTTCAGCACTTTAGCTATTACACAACAGGGATCCCCCCTATATATATATATATATATATATATATATATATATGGCAGGGGCAATATCACCCCAAAATAATGATGATGATAATACTATTAATAAAGGTAGATGAAAACGCCAAGTGAAAGAGAGGCGGCTTCGAATAACTAAGATGTTGATATGACGTAAAAACTTTGACTATTAATGTTACAGATTTTATTCAGAAAACCAAATACAAACTTTTGTAAGCATACAAAAGTTATCAGATTATTAACAGAAAATAGAATTAAGAATGTCTTGATCTAAAGGTGAATTTTATCGATAAACAAGGCATGAATCTATGTGAAGTTTACCAAATTGCTCAGATCTATTGATAGATAAACTTAGGACAATGTTAATATGTTCAGGGTACCGAAAGATGAAACGAGTGTGAAGTTTTTGTATTTTAGAAGAGTGTAAGAAGATGGATCAACCCTGTTCCTAATAAAAGGAGCAAGCGGGTAGTTAAGTGGAGTTGGATTAGAGACTCAAAGAAGAGAAGAAGCGATGTCAGAGAATGGAACAAAGCGTCCACTAACATGTGTTGTTGATATAAGTACAAAGAAGTGAATTACTTCCTCCAAAAGCTAAGACTACTATTGTTATTACTATTACTACCACTGAGAACGGAAACGTTGATAAACCTACAGTAATCAAAAAGGGTTAAAACAAAGCCACCTCTCTCCTTTAACAAAATTACACAAAGTATTTTTTCGTTTTGTTGATTATCGTTCATATAGAAAAGACATTCAACTTTTTGCCATGAGAACTGTACTTATTATATGTATTGTTGATGTTATATGTATATGAAAATTTTGTCCCTCTAAAATCGGACCATCTTGATCATATTTATTTTCTGTTAACCTGATTCTCACCCAACAACATTGCAGGTGGACCAACAGAGAGCTTTTGGAATTATACAACCCAATAACTACTCACCAGGATAAAAAATGACAATGTTGCTGGTAAGTGAAATCAAATCAACAGTTGAAACCAAAGCCTTAGATCTAACCTGTAACACTGGACCATACAGGACCAATGGCCAGTCTTGTGGATGATGTCAGCCCAGTGGGGTTAGGATATGGTGTCACATGGATGTCTTGACTAGAGATCGCATTATAATTGACATCATGCAAGAGGATTGGTGTTATAAATATATATATTCTAAATCATACAAAAAAGAATCTAATTTGGTAATTCTATAATAAAATTATATCAGTCTACAGAAGTTAATAGGATCTCCTCAGATGGAAAACAGTTACATATTTGAATTCAGTTCTTTTTCATCTGATTTATAAAAATTGTTTTTGCTCTGCACGTGAGTTTAAACTAAAATATTTCCATATTTGCTAGCCGTTAGCATTGAGCACTCCATTGGAAATTCTACATTTTTCTAGGATAATTACTCTGATAAACTAGAACAAGAAGTCTTCTTAGCTATAGCAGTGACAGTACTATTGTATGGTGTGCAACCATACAATAGTACTGACATGACTCCAGTTTGGAAGAAGCTCTGTTTTGGACTATAACAAAATGCCAGAAGAAAAGGCTAGATGAGAACTACACAAGGATGCTGTATGTTATTTTAAACAAATCCTGATAGCAGCACACCAGAAAATAATCACTGTACAGCCACTTACCTCTAATCACAAAAATTGTCAATTAAAACCAACAAGACATGCCGGGCACTTCTGGTGGTGAAGTAAGGATAAACTGATAAGAGATATTCTATGCACCCCTACACATGGACATTATCGAGGTAGGTGACCTACAAAAACTCATTCATTACTTTTGTGTGGAAACTCAATACCATTTAGAGGATTTGCCAATAGTGATAGATGGCAAGAATTAAACCAAGGGAGTCACACTGGTAGCACACTTTGACAATGAAGATGAGAGTACAGTATCTGTGCACCATTCTACTTTGAATCAGTGGATCTACCAAACTTTTGGGATGAAATCGAAGTCTTATATCTGTTCTTAATCTTTGGTCTAAATTCGGACAATTTTGAAGCTAAGGAATTTTTTGCAGAGTATTAGCAACCTGGATTCACAAATGAGAATTTCTATTTTCATAACAACACAAACCTTGAAGTGATTCATGTTACCATAAAAAATTCTGATATAACATGAGTCACTGAAATTGTGACCTATGGTAACAGGAGTAGATAAAATGTATGACATGTGGTAACGCAAGTCACTTTTTTTAGTGTCATGTTGTAACAGGAGTCACATACATTATGGTATGTGCTAACGTAAAAGTAAAGTTGGTGACCGTAATCAAGGGTGACCCAAAGGCTCCCTTTTCAATAGCTACTACACCAAGGTGTAGGGAAGGGCACTATTCCTTTCCCTGGATTGTTCCACTTTACCCTTGATCCTTGTATAACTGATAGATATCTTATTATGATAAAGACTGTTTTTGTTGGTCACCAAAACTGTCACCACCAACTTCACAATTCCCTTAGATATTTACGTTACATTCTCTATGATTTTAAGCTTTTCACATCCTCGCAAAGGGCTTACTCATCTTCAGGTAGGATATCATCAGCTTGGTCCCAGAAAGTTTTTTCCCCTTCAGCAGCATGAGGCTCTTTGTCTAAAAAAGGGCTGAGCTGAGTTTTTTTGTTTGGTGCCTGAAGCAGCTCTCAAGGGTAATGTCGAGAGGACCAAGCTTATTTTGTGACAGCTATGCACAATCTCAATTCATGTATACACACACACACACACACACACACACACACATATATATATAAAATGACCACATGTCAATTCTGACAAGGTGGTTTGGTTTGGTTTGGTTTGTAGGATTTTATAGCATATCAACCTTTGTAGGTTATTTAACGCCAAATCCATTTTTATGTAAATAATCTGTTCTATTTAAAACAATTCAGTTTAGCAGAAGTACAGTTTAATTGTCAAAAACATTTCCATTTCAAACTATTCAAGCAGTTATATGTAATAATTCAGTTAAGTGTAAATACAGTTTAATAATTCAGTTAAGCATAAGCACGCAGTTGAAATGTAAGTACGGTTTAATTGTGAAAAACATTTCTATTTCAAGCCATTCAGTTTATTCAAACAATTCATTTTAGCATAAGTATGCTGTTAGTTCTATTTAACCCATAGATAGGGCCCTATCAGGTGCTACCACGCCAGGCCAGAGTGGACCTGGGAGCAATGGCAACGAAGGGGTACTCCGCATTCCCCAAAGCTCCAGCACTGCTGGAACCTCACCATCAGATTGTTTAGTGTCATATCCAGGACACTCGTTAGGGGGGGTCTTACTTGGTCAAAAACATGGTACGATAGACAACTATGGAAGGCAGTAATTACTGGGGATACGGTTACAAGACTCGGCATTCCTATCCGAGGTCGCGGTAAATCACCTGAAGAAGGCCAGAGGTGAAATTTGGCCGAAACGTAGTGAAAGAAGAAACAACAAAAAAACTACAAAGATGAGGACAAAAAGTCCGCAATAAATAAAAAAATTAATTCTCTACCATTAGAACTGTTGGCCTTATCTACATATTGATAAGAGGCAATTGCATTTATATATTGTGACAGTGAACGAGAGTCGAATGGAGATTCCAGCAGAAAGAGGGCAAGACTTTCTTTGGCGTGTAGAGCAGAGAAATAAGAAGACTTACGTTAAATTTGATGCTGGCAAAAATCGAGAAAATGTAGAATTATAGTGAGTGGAATATGTAGAGACTAGGCCTACATCGTATGCAAATTTTTGTTGCATAAAAGTTGGCTCGGAGACAAACACGAACCGACACCAGTGAGTAAGCGATTAATTGGAGAGAAGAAGAGAGAAAGAATAGACCAGACAAACAAGAAGCAAAATTGGAAGTTAAGATACTCTGATACTTAAGTATTATCAACCCCCCCCCAGAAACGAACTTTTTTTTTTTGAAAAGGCAAATCAATTTCCAACCAGTTCAAGTACATATATACAATCCAATAGTGGTTTACAATGTGAACAAGAAAGCTAATTTGCATATTGATCTTTAAAATTTGATTTTTAAATAATATTTGCTTGGAATTATTGATTTCTGGTGGTTTGGTTTTATTTTAATCAGTAGGAACAAAAATGCCGCTGATAAATCTTAAAAGAAATTCATTAACCAAAAGAAATAATTGTAATTCTTTACTGTTAATTTTAGTTGAATAGTTAAATTAGGAAAATTTAGCAATGAAAGCCAGGAGTGATGAGAAGAGCTAGCAACCAAGCTGATCTATTCTTCAATTATACCCCCCACCTCTCTATTTCAAATAAATTTAAGGTAATAATTTAATTTTGAATAATATTAAATGCTATTTTCTATTAAAAAAATATATTAAAAGAAATCCTATGTATACTTTAATATAGAAATCAATTAAAATAAATTGAAATAAGTGCAATTTTTCATATGCATTCATATTTAGTTTCGCTAGTCTTTTTAATTGATATATTCTATTACATTAAAACTTAAATATTTGCAAGTATTCATAAAAATATTAATATTTATTTATTTTACAAAATCCTATTGTGTTTCATGTACTTAGTGTGATCAAAAAGTATCAAGACTAAAGCTTTTTTATTCTATCATCTATTAAAATTTGTCAACCTCTTCACTTATTTAGCTATCTTTTTTATACTACTATCTACATACATATATATATGTTACACCTATGCCCAAATATAGATGTAATATTTTGACCTTCAATCCGGCCCAAAAATGCAATTCCAAGGTGATGCACCGGAAGGAAGTGACACATTCCAATGGCCAGTAATCGAAAGAGATCGCATGGGCAGATTAAGGCTAATAATATGGGACAAGGTGAAGGTCCCACTGTACCACTACAGAGTGATGCACCGGAAGAGAGTGACCTCTGAACTGCATGACAGTTATTTCCGCTTGATGACAATTAAACATTCGATTTCAAAGATCGAGTGGGCGTCGAAAGATTATATAACAGTTGAGTTCGACGAGCCAGTTGAGTTGCCAGTAGAGTTCCAGACCGTTGGAGACGAGATGTGGTAGGGAAAGCCACACCTGACCGAGGGGGCTTCGGGAACCCCAATGGAGTTTGGGGTCCCGAGAAGATGCTGATAAGATGCAGTAAAGAAAGCCAGCATCCAGCAGAGTGGGCCCTAGGCCTCCGGTTGAGCAGCCCTAGAGAACAAGAAAGACAATGTGACGGTCATAACAGTGGGGTCAAAATATTACAGTTTATGTTTGGTCTCCAGCTCCCTCTCACATGCAAACCCTGAGCAACCCTTTTGTACTCTTACAAATAAAGTGAGAGGTAAATATATTTGTAAAGAAGTCTTCCTGCGTCTTTCTGCGTGCGTCTGTCTCTGTCACTGCATTGTTTATTACTGTGTCTGATTAATTTATTGCGTCAGTATGTGTATATAAGCATATTTATTATGTGAGTATATAACATAAAAATGTTCACACCCATTTGCATATACATTAATATATACTATGCCGATATGTATACATATTTTTTTTTTTTTTTTTTTTGGACATCTCCACTCTAGAAGGAACCCCTCTTAAACTAGTAGACAAATTCACTTACCTAGGAAGCAGCGTCGAATCAACCAAAAAGGACATCGAAATGAGATTAGCGAAAGCATGGACAGCTATCAATAGGCTATCGATTATATGGAAATCAGACCTAACCGATAAAATGAAACGCAGTTTCTTCCAGGCAGCGGTCACATCGATACTGCTGTATGGCTGCACTACATGGACGCTAATAAAACGGCTGGAGAAGAAGCTAGATGGCAATTACACAAGAATGCTACGTGCAATCTTAAACAAGTCCTGGCGGCAACACCCCACAAGACACCAACTGTACGGCCACCTGCCCCCTATCACGAAAACTATTCAAGTTAGAGAAACCAGACATGCAGGACACTGCTGGAGAAGCAGGGACAAACTCATAAGAGACGTACTCTTATGGACCCCCACACATGGCCGTGCAAAAGCAGGACGCCCAGCACGAACATACATTCAGCAGCTATGTGAGAATACGGGATGTTGTCCTGAAGACCTACCTAGGGCGATGAACGATAGGGAGGAGTGGCGAGAGAGGGTCAGGGATATCCGTGCTACCAGCGTGATATGAGGATGATGATGATATGTATACATAGCCATATAAACACTTTCACCCCTATATCCAATATCAACTGAATCCTTTTTTATGAGGAGGCAGTATTTCATCCTGAAAGCGTGCAGATCTCTAAGCTGAATAAGAGAATAAGAGTTTATTGACCCAGCATCCTTAGTATATCAATTGCAATCAAAAAGTATATAACTTTCATAATATCTTCTTTTTTTTTGTGCCACTCTTTATATCTCCAGATTTGTATATTTGTCTACATATCATTATATATCTCTCCATATATTTTTTTTTTATCTTGGGCACCTTGGGTAATATAATGGTTAGCAAGCTAGACTTGTAATCCTTCACGAGTGAGTTCAAATCTCATTGGGTGCCCTATTCATATGGCCTTGTGCCACATCTAAGTAAAAAGCTTAGTAAATTATCTCATTTGAAACTGATTAGCTCTTAGTTAAATTTCAGTAACATTCTTAACTGATTTTATGGTTTTTTTTCAAATTTTGCAAAAAGCAAACTTACCTATATTGTTTTTTGTTTTTTTTCAAAACTTGAAAGCAAATACTAAAAACAAAAAAAAAATATTATCCAACAATTCTAATAAATATCAATATTTTTAAAATGTCAATAAATTTGAATCAAACTGTTTGCTTGACCTAAATGATCTCACAAATATAATAACAAAAATATATCAACAATAACATAACAAAAATAGTTTAATTTCTGATTATTTTAGACAAATATTATACATTGCTTCTTATTTGGATGCTTCACACTACTGGCCTTGTGCCAAACTAAGTTATGCAAAGTAAATGACTAATCCCTATTTAAACTATTATGATCTCTATTTACTAGGAGGGGTCAAAAGTTTTGCAATATTTTTGTACATACTAGTTTGTGCTGCATATATCACATGACTGAAGTAGTACAAGTCATAGTAGGTACCCACTGTTGTTGCTAGTATCAGAAAAATAGTGACTATTATATACAAATAATTATGGTATGAATGTTTTATACCACCACACACTTCAATCATGTCTTTTGGTTACCCTCATAAAAGTGGGTCATAATTTGCATAAGTCAAGTATATATTTACCCAACCCCTGATGCGATACAAGGTTAATTTTAAAGCAGTTTGAATTCAAAGTTTTCCTTCATCTAGATTGGTTGCCTTACCAAAGCTAAAGAAACCAGTCTACCTGACTATCCTCCCTCATAGTTGGGTGGAAAAGGAAAGGATTCATACCTTTTGAAAGGGCATTAGCACAAAGTCACAACAAACAAACTTGTCCAGGATTTCAACTTTAGTTGCTGATTCCCCTTCTCTCAGCAAATTATCTCCCATTTCAAAGATTTTATTCTTTCACACAAACATCCATATCAGATTCATTGATCTTAACAACATATCAACCCATCTGGGGTTATTTTATGCCTAGAGGTTAGGGAATCATGCATATTGTATATGCATATTTACATTTTTTGTACAGTTGTTTTTTAAGAGGTTTTTAGCAAACAATATTCTTACCTAATGCAGATAATTTAAGATTTTATGGTTTCAAGTATTCCTATCTAATACTAATAATTATATGGTTTCAAGTATTCCTATCTAATACTAATAATTATATAGTTTCACGTAACTATTTCTAGCCAATTGGGATAATAATTAGAGTGTTTGCCAATGGTCTGGGAAACTAGGGTTCAATCCCAGGTTAAGTCATACCAAAGACTCAAAAAATGGTACTTGATGCTTCCTTGCTTAACACTCAGCATTTTAAGACAGATCAAGGGTAAATGGAGCAATTCCAGGAAACGAGTAGTGCCCTCCTCTACATCTTGGTGTAATAGCTATTGTAAAAGGAGCCTTGGGTCGCCCTCAATTACAGTCGGTCAACCTACTATTTCTATTTAATAAGGATCATTTGTTTGCACACAGTTATATGGTTTCAAGTAACTAATAATAACACTGAGTAAACAATTAGAGCTTCAAGTATCAATTCTTCGTACAAATACCTTTGGAGTAATGATTAACATGGAGGATATGACACAAGTTCAAATCCTAAATCAGGTTGTTTGCATTGTATACTGCACTAATACCTAGTTATGGATAAATAGTAGGGCAGAGTAAGCTCTTTAACCATGGTATGGTAATTGGTCTCAGAGAAAGAAAACTCTGAATTTAAACCCGTTAAACTAGAAAATTGACCTTTGTGCTCATGAGGAGGGGCTGGATAAATACATATATGGGATCAAGTATTCCTATCCAATAATTTTCAAACTGATCTTTTTTAGTCCATTGGAGGTCCTACAACACAAAGTCAAAGTGGACCTGAGATTAATGGCAATGAAGAAGTACTCCACGCTCCCTAGATCTCCAGAACTGTAATTTCAACCTTCAGATACAGTTTAGTGTCATACCCAGGATACTCCTTAGGGGTGGGGATCTTACCCCTCTATAGGTAATACAATCAACATTTTTTAAGCTCCACTAACAAGACTAGCCCAGTCAGCTGGGACTGTACTGGCTGCATTTCTGCAGAGGGAGGGGAAGACCCACCCCTCTGCAATGAGTGTCCTGGATATGACACTAAACAACCTGATGGCAGGACTTCAGTAATGCAGGAGCTTTGGGGAATGTGAACAACCACTTCGTTGCCATTGCTCCCAGGTCCACTCTGACTCAGAGTGGTAGCAACTGAAAGGGTCCTATTTATGGGTCAAATAAAACTGTTTGACATTTAAACCGAGTGCAAACAAATGAATTATGCAAAATTGAATTGTTTGAAATAGAACTGTTTTTACATTTAACTGTGTGTAAACAAATGACTGATGTTTGATTGAATTGTTAGTCATGCATACCAATACTTGGAACCATTTAACTTTGACTGATGCTAAATTGAACTGTTTGATCATTTAACTGTGTTAAATTTGTTTAACAAATGACAGAGGTTTAATTGAATTGTTGGTAATACATAGCAATACTTGGAACCATTTAACTTTGTTGACTTATGCTAAATTGAATTGTTAGAAATAGAACTTTGACTGTGTATATCTACAAAATGTGTTTAGAAATTATATACATTTAATATATATGTATAAACAGGATTTGGCATTAAATAACCAACAATGGTTGATATACTATAAAACCAAACCAACAAGACGAGAAACCAAATTAATAAAATATTCTCATACATTAATGTGGATATTTCATCTTTTATAAATAATAAAAATCGTAGCTTGGTTCCCCAATTATCTCAAGTTTTTCTGAGCTTAATAATAAAAGGTGGGGGAAAAAACCAGATTGATATGAAAACTTAATCATCAATTAAAATTTCTAGAAAATTTTAAAGAAGAAAAAAAAATTCAAGTTAAAAGCACAAGTGTTTTTATTCTTCTCAAGAAATGAAGTTGTTGAGTTTGAGAGAGAAAAAAGGAGAAAAAAAATGAAGATTTCAGAAAAGGGAAAAACCAACCCTAACAGCACAAGGCTACACAAATAATTGAATAATAGATAATATTATTTTTAGATAAAACAAGAACAGTGGAAATGTTAAAACAAAAAATATTTGAAAAATGAGTCATTATCTTCATTCCCCAAGTTATAAAAAAAAATGTTAGTGCCTCAAAAAAATACTGAGTAAATTTGTAGGGAGTCTGATATCTCTTTGAATGATTGAGTTTAATGGCATGTCAACCCATCTAGGGTTATTTAATGCCAAGATGTTAGGGAATCACATTCAATGTACATTCTTAGTGACATTTTTTGTGTTGTTGTTACTTAAGAGTTTTTTGCACACAGTAATATGATATCAAGTATTCTTATCTAATACAAATAATTTGCATACAATTACATAGTTTCAAGTATTCTTATCTAATACAAATAATTTGCACACAGTTACATAGTTTCAAGTATTCTTATCTAATACTAATAACTATAGATTTTTGAGTTGTTTCAACATATGCTGTTAAAATTTATCATTTTAATGAGAATTGATTTTTTCTGAAAGATCCTGTATTTAAATAATGAATTATTTTCACTTCAAATCTCAAGATATTAAATCAACCCTTGGGAGTAACTTAATACAAAATCCAGTTCTCTATATGATTTGTATGTGAATAGTTTGTAAGTAGGTTCCAGAGCTCATTTGTTTGCACACAGTTAAAGGGTTTTGATCATAGTAAATGATTAAATAGTTCTATTTGACCCATTGATGGGACACTAACAAGTACTACCACACTGGGTTAGAGTGGACCTGGGAGTAATGGCAATAAAAGGATCCTCAACATTCCTCAAGCTCCAGAACTAGAGTCTCACCATCAGATGCAGTTTAGTATCATATCAAGACACTCATTGGATGGGGTCTCATCCCTCTGTAGAGATGCAGTTAGCATATTCTACAGCCCCTACTAACAGAGCAGGACAGCATAGGTCATCATCATCATCATGTCGTGCTGCTAGCACGGATATCCCTGATCCTCTCTCACCACTTCTCCCTATCATTCATCGCCTCTGGCAGGTCTTCAGGGCTACATCCCGTATCCTCACATAGCTGCTGTATGTATGTTCTAGCTGGTCATCCTACTTTTGCTCGGCCATATGTGGGGGTCCATAGGAGTACATCACTTATGAGCTCGTCTCTGCTTCTCCAGCAATGTCCTGGTCCGTCTAACTTGGATAGTTTTCGTGATGGGAGGCAGGTGGCCGTATAGTTGGTGCTTTGTGGGGTGTTGCCGCAAGGACTTATTTAATATTCCCCCTAGCATTCTTGTGTAATTGCCATCTAGCTTCTTCTCCATTCGTTTTGTTAGCGTCCAAGTGGTGCATCCATACAGCAGTATCGACACGACAGCTGCCTGGAAGAAACTGCGTTTCATTTTATCAGTCAGGTCTGATTTCCATATGACCGATAGCATAGGTAAACTAGTGTATATATTAAAATATAAAAATTCTTGTTTATCAAAGTTTCATGAAATTGATCATCTGATAAATCTTAGCCTAAATTTTAGCCCAAAGTGTAAGTACTAAATTAATAGTAATCTCTCCTCAATGGAATGATACTACGATTAACGGCTCTGGAAAGTAAAATTTAATAACAACAAGTCCTCCTTCAAAAACTGGGCATGGTGCCAGTATTCTGTCTAAATAGGAGTGTAAATGGTATGGAACCAGAGGCTACGTAATGTGGAGGTCTGAATATTGTAGATTTGGCCTGAAGAAAAAATTAACTATTTTTAGATTTCCTGAGCAGATTTTTAAATAGGAGATCCAAATTGATATCAATGTGCTAACGTGAAAACAAGTATTTCCTTCATCCATAAATGCCAGAATTTGTAATGTTTATCTCAGTACTGTCCAATGAAAAGACGACTATCAATTTAGGGCCTTCATTTGGAGTATTTTTAAGGCTCATCTGATAATTAATTTCATGAAACCTTAAGAAAATTATACTTTTACATCATAACATAATTATTTTTGTGCAGACACTGGATGTCGTCAAGAGGACTTACTTAAAACAATGATCATTAGAAATGGATGACAAGAGAGTCAAGGGAAGCTATATTGCTAGCATACTTTGATGATGGTAGCCGCTTTCATCTTTTTGTATATTGAGAATTTTATTTCTGCTTTTATTGCAATTTTAGTTTTTATAAATTAACGGTGGTTATACCATCAATTTTTAATCAATACATATTTTTTCATCCACATCTACATCTTGGTTTGATTTGGTTTCTTTGTTTAATGGCATATCAACCTTTGCAGGTTATTTAATGCCAAAGCCATTCTCCTAGAAGAACAGTAGTGGTACTATTTAACCCATAGCTGGGAGGATAAGTAGGTTCGTACCTTTCCCAAGGGTATTTACCCGAAAGTGAATGTAATAGCGCGACTGGAGTACGAACTCGTGTGCTACGATTCCGCAGTCCATCACTTTAACCATTACACCACGAGGACACCCCCTCTACATCTTGAGAAAATTATATAATTATAATACAAGCAAATACATGTTGAATCCTAACTCACCTGAGGATCAACAATGAAAAGTTGTGAGTTATTATCCTATTTTATATGTAAATATATTGTGATATTGCTCAGCATCTTTGTGTACAGAGCACTGTAAATATTTTATAGATTAAAAATCATTTTAGAATTGAATTTTTATCATAATTGTGAGTGTGTGTATATATATATATATAAAATTTTGTTGGTGAATGAAAGAAAAAAAAATTTTTTAAATGAATAGGTCAGCAAATGAATTTTAATGTGGTACTTTTGGTTTTTATTTCATACGTTTATAATTATATAAAAAAAAAATCCAAAAGTATCACATTCAAATTCATTTGCAGACTTATTCATTTATATATATATATATATATATATATATCCAGGGAAATCCAGAAAAAAATGAGAAAATCTGGATTTTAGAAGCATGAAAATCAATTTATATATCCATTGGCTTTTTTTGTGAAAATACTCTAAGAGAAGATCATTTTAGAAAGAGATTATTCTGATGTGTCTGTACATCATATGTCTCCTGCTTTTTTACAATTTGTTTTTTTTTTTACTCTTTTAAAAATTTTATACATACATATGTCTACTCACCTACCCTACTTAATATTTTCTTATATAAACAGTGTAGTTACTTGATGGTATATATATATATATATATATATATATATATATATATCAAGAAAGTACACTGTTTATAAATTATATCAAACTGAATAAATAAATAAATCTTATATGAATAGTATAGTTACTTAATTATATATATATATATATATATATATATATATATATATATATATATATATCAAGAAAGTTCACTGTTTATATTTTTTTATTTATTTATTTTTTCATCATACAACGTGTGAAAGCACATGTTATACCATATCCTCATCAGCCGGTGATAACACAGTTTCGGTAGCTCAAGGCGGTACTGCCACCCCTGGCGCTACCAAGCAGCTTTTGCCACCAGACAGGGTATTAAGAGAATCATATATATATATATATATATATATATATATACACCAGATCAATTAAATGCAGAGACTACATTGGACGTTAATCTTCATTTTCTGAGTGCAGTTTGTGATTTAAAAAATGCGTTTACTTTCGGCGGTTGATATTAAATAAATTATATCAAACTGAATAAATAAATAAATCTTATATGAATAGTATAGTTACTTAATCATATATTTGTGTGTATATATATATATATATATATATCAAGAAAGTACACTGTTTATAAATTATATCAAACTGAATAAATAAATAAATCTTATATGAATAGTATAGTTACTTAATCATATATATATATATATATATATATATATATCAAGAAAGTACACTGTTTATAAATTATATCAAACTGAATAAATAAATAAATCTTATATGAATAGTATAGTTACTTAACCATATATATATATATATATATATATATATATATATATATATATAATCATCAAAGTACACTGTTTATCTAAGAATATGTTTCTTTTCTATTCTTATAAAAGTGTCAAATAAAATGTAGATGCAATTTTATGATGAAATTCTCTATGTATAAGATTTAATTTATATCTCTTTTCACTATTCTTCCTTATCTCATTTGTTTCCCCACATCTCCTTCCCTTATTTCCCCCCACACACACACACGCACCGTCTCTCTCTCTCTCTAATTATCCATTCCTCTCCGTCTACATTTATAATTATTACCAGCATCTCATTCCACTGCTGCTCTTCAGCATCAAGTTGCAGTCATAGATGTACAAGTAACAGCAAGAAGAAAAGCAATCTGGAAGAACAAGTAGTAGAATACACGGCTATCTATTTTCCTTTGAAAGCAAAGCAGCAGTAGAAGCATTGGTAAATACACTAGCAGTAGTCAGAATAACACTTTGCCAGAAGAACAATAAATAGAAAGATTTATTGTGTAGGTATGTCTGGTCTTCTTTTGTAAGAAATAGAAAGGAATTAGGAGAGATACGATACGGGCTATCTAAGAAGGGGACAGAAGAAAGAGATCTAAAATCAAACATGTAGGGGAGACGGATAAGAAGTATAGATGAATAAGGGAGATAAAAAGAAGACTAAGAAAATGATAAATTATGGATACTTAAATCTATTAAATCATAATGATCAAATATGTGTACGTATGCTACAGAGAAAAGATGACACGTAATAGCTAGAATAAAGCTATTTCCAAACCAATTTGAAATCTAATGTGGGGTCTGCATTTATGCTCACCTAGATCAGTATGATTTGATTGATTGATTTTAACATCTTATCAACCCGTTTAGGAAATTGCATAGATTCTATGTTCATATTTACATGTTTTGTGTGATTGTTTTTTGAAGAGTTTTTTTGCATGGGGTGGGGTATTTTTGCCAACAGTTTAAACAAATCTGAATAATTATTCATATTTGATTGAAATGTGTGCAAAAATTAAAATTTTTAAGCACATCTATTTAATCCATCGATATGACCCTACCAAGTACAACCCCTCCAGGTCAGAGTTAACCTGGGAGTAATGGCAATAAAGAGACTCTCCAGATCTCCAGAAGTGAAGCCTCACCATCAGATGTAGTTTACCTAGGATACCCCTTTTTTGTGGTGGAGAGTCTGATCCCACCCCTCTACAGGAGGCTACAGTCAGTGTATTTTAAGCCCCACCAAGAGGGTGAAATGATTTAACATAAATGCCTTGTGTTTTCAAAGCTTGACTGATGTGATAAAAATAAAAATGGAAAAAGTAAACTGAAAATATAATAAATTAAGCTAACAATATAACCTGTGCTATAGAGATGTCCAAAGAAACACCAGCAATAAAATCTCTTGTTAAACTGAGGGCAGGCCCCTAAAATGCAGAACTGGGAACTCTAAGATCTGGCAAGCAGCTGAAAGAGTTAAGGACCCTCACAAAGGAAAGGACAGAATGGCTTTAAATGAAAAAGGACTAAATTCTCCAGTCAGTTTGCTTTGCTTTTATAACATATCAACCAGTGTAGGTTATTTATACATACATATATATATATTAAATATATATACAAGTTGTAAACACATTTTTTGGATAACATTCTTAAATGAGCCTGAGCTGTTTTTTTACACACAGATAAATGGTTTTAAGTATTGCTATATAACAGTCATAATTTAACAGCAGTCATTTGGTGGGTTGTTTTGTTTTACAGTATATTAACCCTTTTCGCGTCCTTTAACACCAAATTAAATTTCAAACAATTCAGTTTAGTATAGGTACACATCAGTCATTTGTTTATACACTTAGTTTGTTTTATTTGACCCCTAGATAAGACTGTCAGGTACTACCACTCCTAGTCAGAATGGACCTGGGAGTAATGGTGAGGAAGGGATACTCCACATTCCCTAAATCTCCAAGGCTGGAGCCTCACCATCAGATTGTTTAGTGTCATATTCAGAACACTCATTGGAGGAGTCTTACCCCTCTGCAGAGATGCTGTCAGTGTATTCTACAGCTCCAGCCAACTGGGCTATCTGCTAAAGGATATTATAAACTCCTATAAAAGCAGAATACGGAGGTGCCCATGGTGTAATGGTTATTGTCGTAGGAAATGGACACGGTGACACGAGTTCAAACCCTGGATGAGACTGATTGCATTTCACATAGCACTGATACCCTTGGGAAAGGTATGAATCCAATTAGTCTCCCTCCAGCTATGGGTAAATAGTAGGGCAGACTGAGTTCTTCAGCCTTGGTTAGGCAACTAGTCTAGGAGAAGGAAAACTCTGAATTCAAACCTGTTAAACTCCACTTAAAAATTGACCTTGTGTCATATCCTGCCCGAGTGGAGGGGTTGGGTAAATAGGATAAAAGCAGAATACAATAGAACACAAGCCAATACAGTCTCTATATTGGTGCTATCATCCCTTTTGTGTCATAATAGAAATTCAATAACAACAAGATATGTTCATGGCACAATGGTTATTATTTTAAGAATGGGCACAATAACTTAAGTTCAAATCCTAGACAAGGCAATTTGCATTTCACACAGAGTTAATACTCTTGAGAAAGACATAAACCTATTCTTCCTCCATCTATAGATAAATAGTAGGGCAGACAGTGCTCTTTAACTTTAGTATAGCAACCAGCCTAGAAGAAGGAAAACTATGAATTGAAACCTGTTGAATTCTGCTTTAAAAATTGACCTTGTGTCACATCCTGCTCATAACGGAGGGGCTGGGTAAATACTTTAAATGTTCTTTTAAGAAAAGATACAATTAAAGTAAATATTAGCCAATGAAAATGTACACAAAGTCTGATTTGGAGTTGTAATTTTTCAATTACTTGAAGAAAATTCAAGTGTTATTTCTACCATTGAAGATACAAGACCTCAAGTTCAATCAAAACCGACTTATTGAAGAAAAGTCAAAAGTCCCATGATTATTTTCATATGTCATTAATTTTGGGCTAAGATAGATAGATATGATGTGAGACTAAGTTTATAAAAAGATACATGAAAAACCCCAAGATCAATTTCTATTAAGATAATGCTTGATTTGGGACTAAGATAGATAGATAGATAGATAGATAGATATAAAGTAAGACATAAGTTCATTAAAAAAAAGTCAAAAATCACATGATCATATTTCATAACCATTAAGCCCAATGTCATCTCGTATTTATAAAAACTACATAATAATTTATTTATGTTCATTCCTGTCATCTGACAGTCTCATAATCAGTGCCTGGACCTTAGCAAAGGTGGGAGCAAAGCTGTATTAAAGATCTTCAGTTGCCCATACAACAGGTCTCCCCTCTTCACAACACAAATGTTATCCAAGGGGAGAGCAAGGTTCTACACAAGTTTAGAGTTGTCTGGTTTGGTTTCTTTGTTTTAATGGCATATCAACTTTTGTGGGTTATTTAATGTTGCCCCAGTAGTTGCTAAAATAGGGTTGAACACAATATTATAATAATTGATTGTAAATAGAAGAAAGAATTTTGTAATCAGAATTTGATAATTATTGCCTTAAAGAAATTATGATAATTAATAAATCCCAAACAATAAACTTCATTAAGTTGTAGAGTAGATTAGAAGTTGTTTTATTCTCTAAGTTAATGAAATAGAATGAAAATAATCAAATAAAAATCTAACTATCATGTGCCGTTATTGCTATGTTAGATAACATCCAGACAAATATCAGATCATTATAATATAAGTAACAAGTGCTAAAAAATCATACAACTCGTTTAAAATAAAAATACCGAAATGACAATACCCAGCTTTACATCATTTCAGCCTACGTCCACTTTCCACAACTGAATTTCTGTTCCGCCAATGTCATTATGTCTGACATTATTTCACTCAGTAATGTTGCTTGCGTCAGATTAAAAAAATTTATTTAAAATAAATAAAATTAACAATAAAAAAAGATAAAAGAAGTTAAAAAATTATTAAATACAATAAAAATACACTATATATATATATATAATATATATATATATATATATATATATATATATATATATATAGCATAATATTTACATTGAAAAATTTTAAACAAATGTACTCATTATGTAGTTGATTGTGTTTTACAGCATATTAATCCTTGTAGGTTATTTAATGCCAAATTCTGTTGATTCATATACATTAAACATATGATTTATAAACAAACGGTTTGTAGGTAACAATTTTTAAATGAGCCAGTACTTATTTGATTGCACACAGTTAAATGGTTTCATATAAGTTATCTAATACTAATAATTCAATTTTTTTGCACACAGTTAAATGGTTTCAAGTATAAAAAATGATTAAAATAGTTTGTAGGTAACAATCTTTATATGGGCCAGGTCTCATTTGTTTCCATATAGTAAGTGTTTTCAGTATTGCTAACACTAATAGTCTTATTTGCACATAGTTAAATGGTTTCAAGTTTTGCTATCCAACATTAATAGCTCTATCTACCACAGTTAAATGGTTTCCAGTTTAGTAAATGATTAAATAGTTTGATTTGGTCCATGGATGGAACCCTAACAGGTACTGTGACTTCAGGTCAGAGTGGACCAGGGAGTAATGGCAATGAAGGGGGTACTCCACATTTGCTAAGGCTCCAGGACTGGAACCTCACCATTAGATGAAGTTTAGTGTCATATCCTGAATACTTGTTGAGGCAGGGTTCTTACTCCCAGTAGTGTTGCAGTTGGTGTATTTTACAGCCCACCACCCCACTCCAACTGACTGGTTTATATTGTAATTTCACCATCTTGTATTTATCATTCTTTAAAAAATGACTAAAATGTGTTTTTAGAGTTCTTTAAGGTTTAGCATGCTGACTAAAATGTGTTTTTAGAGTTCTTTAAGGTTTAGCATGCTGACTAAAATGTGTTTTTACAGTTCTTTAAGGTTTAGCATGCTGACTAAAATGTGTTTTTAGAGTTCTTTAAGGTTTAGCATGAGAAAAAGCTAGACAAGAATTGCACAAGAATGCTACGAGCTATATTGGAACAAATCCTGGAAGCAACATCCCACAAAACAGCAGCTGTACGGCTACCTACCTCCCATCTCTAAAACCATCCAAATAAGACAAACAAGACATTCAGGACACTGCTAGAGAAATAAGGAGAACTCATAAGCAATGTTCTCCGATGAACCCCTTCACACAGATGAGCAAGTGTTGGCTGACCAACAAGAACTTATCTACAACAGCTCTATACAGACACAGGATGTAGTCTAGAAGACCAGTAGGAAGTGATGAATAATAGAGATGAATGCCAAGAGAGAGTCAAGGAAATCTGTGCTAGCAGCACGATATGATTACAAAGATTTAGCAATAATTATATTCTTTTGTAATTTTTTTACAATAGTTTTAAGTTGTTTCTCCTCATTTTAAGGTATTAAATTCAGTTTCATTAAAAACTGGGTTTCATCACAGTTTTAGGAACCAATCAATGACATCCACTGGAGTATGACTATATTAACAAAAACTTTTAAGATAAATATGTTTTTAGTATTCTTTAAGGGTTAGCAATAGGTTATGCTCTTTCACAAGTTATTTAGGCTAGTTTTACCATGTTCATTGGCATTTTAAGATATTATGTCCAGTTTGCATCAATAATTGGCTTACATCACAGCTTTTGGAGCTAATGAATGATGTGCAGTTGGATATGTGACTGTATATTAACAAAGAAATTCCAAGATGTTCAAAATAAGTAAATGAATAAGTAAATAAATGAAAATCTTTATCATAAATACCCAAATGTTTAGAAATCTATAAATCACCTTCATTCCCCCACCCAAAAATGGGTAAACAGTACTACTACTGTTTTTCTACGAGGATGGCTTTGGCATTAAATAACCCACAAAGGTTGATATGCCATTAAAGAAAGGGCCTAAAAAAAAGTAATAAAATAATTAGAATAATTATAAAAAGAGTAATAAAATTAAAATGCTTTAAGATACAGAATAAAGCAATTTCCAGTTCAAATTGCAACTCGATGATAATAATATAGC